>PYHW01010833.1:12247855-12282652 GCA_013186435.1 Turdus rufiventris | reverse complement strand
CCCCACCCTCAACAGATGGCGATAGAACAGATACCTTTTATCACACCCTGTATTGTAACCTGCGGCTTATAATCAGGTGCGGCTTATGTATAGACAAAAGAACAAAAAGTTGCCAAAACCCGGGAGTGTGGCTTATACTCGGTGTGGCTTATAATCGTGAAATTACTGTAAATTGAAATAAACTATTGGTTCTGCAATACAAAATGGATGCTGATGTGTTTCAATTGACACATTTAGTTGTTTTTTAGTTGTTGATCTACTTTAAACTGAGTTTGTTAAGAAAATGTATTTTGATATTTAATGTTAATCATTTCAGCAACAACTAATCAAGTAAGCTCATCTTCAGTGGAGGAACCTTTTTCTCTCTTAGCTATTAACTCAGCTCAAAGTTTAAAACTGAGCTCTGTATTCTTGTCAAATTTTTTCCATTGATAAAAGAGCTTCAATTTAGCTGGCTCTTTTTCTGAAGAAATCAAAGTAGAATCAATATAGCTCTTTTATAGATTGGTTGAGCCTACAGAAATAAAATTTCACCCCTGGCACCAGGGCTGCCAGATTTTTTTTAAAATCAAAGATGTCAAAATTAAACTGAGACAGAATGTGCTTGTTTTGAAATTATTTAGTCTTTAATCTTAACTATTTCTAGTCCCTGAGCACAGAGTCTATGCTGATACAAAGTACTCATAAATCCACAAACTGAAATCTAGCATTATTTTTTTAAAAACAGAAGGTATGATTTATTACAGTTCCAAAATTATCAGTAACTACTGTCTGCTAGAGTTCATATCCTCAGCCAGTGTGAACAGAAATACCAAAATGTGCCCTGGCTGAACTGAAACAGATCCATGTGAAGCTTAATATCTCTGTCACTTTAGATAAGTTAGATAAGTTACACATTTGAAAATATAATAACTGTCTTTTGGAGTACGTGCATTTGTTTAAACTTGTATCAGATAATGAATGAAAAAATCATGTTTTTGCATACCCTCACACTTATCCTGGAAATGTGAGCAAGGATGGGGGATCAACACCTCTTACCAAGAGCATGAGTTACCAGAGGGGAAGGAAAAGCTGTCACTACTTGGTCTCCAAGTTACTGTGGATTTGGCTCTCTTTCTTTCCCAGGCTTCTCAGTCAGGCTAGCTCATGTAAATTTGATGAGGTGTAAAGGAATATAAAATCTATTTTCTGTCAGTCAGTTAAGAAAATCATTGTAAGATAATATGATGCTTGAGTCTTTACTTTTGTGCTACAGCTTGCGTCATTATTTTGTGGGGTTTTTTTGTTATTGTTGTGCTTTGCTTTATGTACTCTGAATAGATCAGCACAGTTCCATGCACATATTCCAGTAATCCATGCACACATGTGTGAGGGCTGAGCATTTTATGGATACACTCATGTCTCACACAACTGAAACTTTGAAAAGTAATTCTAAGTAAACTCAGGATTTTCAGACAAGGCTTAAGAGTATCTCTCCCCCAGGTTACTTCCAAGCCCCAGGTATGAAATAATTATGATCTCCAAAGCTGCTAATTGTGCTGTCCACAAACAGAGGATTATGCTCTCTGGTGGAGAATAAGCAGCAGGAGCAGACAAACAACTTCCTTTTCATGCAATTACCACTAATAATGAATAGGTACACAGAAGGACTAGATGACTCAGAGGGTTTTAAATTAAAATTATGTTACAAGGAGGACTGACTATGTTTCTGTAATGATCAAATTCGTTAATACCTCAAAACTCAAGAATGTGAAAATATCTTTTCTTCCAAGTCTTCCTAGACAAATGTTCACTTTTCATAAAATGAACTAAAACTCCCAGAAAAAAAGTATAGAAATTCCCCTTTTTAGCATCTTTTAAACATTGACATGACTGATACATGCTAAAAATATCCTCTTTAGATTAGGACAGATTAGATTAGATTAGGTTTTAAGTACTTTGAAGAAAGTAACCTTTCTCCACTTAAGCCAGTCTTATTTTCAGAAATAAAAGTATTTCAATATCCAACAGAAAAAAACCCTATTTTTTTCAGTATATAAAACCATTTTTTTTCCAAAATAAACACTTAAAGATTATGATTAAAAATTGACATTTTTTCCTTGTAGAGGTTAATAGTGTTCTAGTTTCAGAAAGCTTTTTCCAGAAAAGTTCCTAACAATTTATAAAAACAAACTGAAAAATAAGAAACAAAAATCACAGACATATAGTCTAAGCATAATGTTTAAGCATTTAAAGATCCATGAAAAGAACAGCAGCGTTCAACAGTGCTGTGAAAGCAGTTATGGGATATGTCCCATAATTTAGTCCGTTTCACATGTATTCTGGAAAGAGAACATCTCAGTTACACAAAATGTGGATGATAGCCTCTGAGGAAACCAAATCAGTTATTCAGCTGAGTTCTAAATGTATGTAACACAGACAAGGAATGGCAGTGGCAAAGAAAATTCATGAAAAGTAGAGCTAAAATTTGATGAAATTTTACAGAAATATAATCAGCTGTGAAAAATTTGAAACATTTTCCAAATGTCGTTTGCAATTAGCCTGTTCTCTGTTTCTCTCTTCTTAAGGATACTGATTCTGAGCTTCATATCTGATCACAGAAAATTGTTGCCTTTTCACTTAAAATAAGCACTGAAGGCAGTAGAATCTCTGCTTCAACATTAGACCCAAATTCCTGAAAACCACAATTCTTTTGATTCAAGGAAAAAAAGTCAAAATAATCCAACACATGTAGCATGAAAAGCAAGCATTACGACAGACTCACTGACAATTGAAACTCAGTTTGGAGATCCATTTTCTAATCCTAGCCTCTGACTTGACTCAAGATTTAACTTTCTTTGCTGAATTTTGCATAAGAATCCTGTGGAGATGGCATCTACTGCAATAGAGACAGACTATGTTTTAAGTCCTAGAGATTCTGTATGTGGACGTGTTAAAAAAATAGAGGGCATTCATATATATTGTTTATGTAATTATACCAAAAAAAGGCTTGTGGTGTCAATATTAAGAGAATATCAGAGGACAAGGTACTTTATCAAGTAATTCTATAATCCAGTCAGTTGTGCAGGTCATTTGCTATATAGATTCACACCAGTATTTCAGTTAGAGTACAGTATTTATTATATTATATAAGTCTGGAAAACATGTTTGGCATCACAAGGTTGTTCAACACACTGTACCTGCTCTGGAGCTCAGCAATTTGTACACTGATCCACTCATCTTTATTATTTTAACAAAATAAATGTAAGGACCCTGATTGCAAAGACTTTTCAGAGTATAATTTGAGCTCTCGGTGAGCTTTTTGCAGGCAGAACTCAGAGGCCCACTGATGGCAGGGGACCATCCAGGCAGGAATGCAGATGTTCTGGGTCAAACTCTATTGAGTTACCAATTAATACAGCTTTTCTGGTCAGTGCAATTTTGTTTCTCTAATTGCAGGGATTTTACAAGAATCTCAAAGGAAATAAAGCTCCCAGCTACTATTAGAAATCAATACCAGCAGAAATACTATTAACAAGGAAGCTTTAAAAAATAAAAAAACCAACACACAACTCAGTTAAGCTTCAAGGACTACAGTCTCTCATATATTAGTCTCATCACGATGCACTGCTGAAGGCAGACAGCTACCAGTGAAAGTTGCACCCTCTTACATTGCAGAAGAATGTGGCCTGTGAGATTAACATTCAGCATCCACCCAAACTTGTCTTAATCACTCCTTAATTTAGACAGCTTTTAACTTGGTTATCCCTTCACTGCATCTGCACTGGGTGGAAATGAGGAGCGAGGAGTGAAGAATGCCTGACAAATCCATGCACATTCAGCAAGTCGATGAATATGTAATACAGCTTGCAATAATACCTAAGTAATTCTTCCATTATGAACTCAATCCAATTCTACTATTTGATTTCAGAAATGGATTTTGAACACAGGGCCTGTTTGACTAATCGTTTCCTCATTTTCCCCTTCTTTCCTATTTAAATGCTGAGTGACACAGTTCTGTTTGGGAAAGCAGTGATTTCATTACACCAACAGAGGGAACTGCCATTCCAGTAAAGTGACAAGAACCAAATTGACCTGAAAAAAAGTATTCCTTCCTAGAGTGAAGAGATCCACATGAGGAATTCAAGTAAAGTGTCACTCTCAAACAATGACGACAGGATTACAAAAATCTAATTAGCTGTTTCATTAGCTGAATCCTATCTGTGGAGACAGCAAACAATGTTTTTTCGGAAGCTGTCCTTCCATTTTTAATACAGGCAGTGTCATGGTACATGCTAGGTCTAATATATTTTCTTCATTGCCTCTGTTTGCTGAGTGAATTCAGGGAGGTATTTCAACTGCTTTGCTAGAAATAGTAAAGATTTAAAAGTGCAGTGCATGTCTAGAATCACACATTGCCTGCATCCTACTCAAAGTGTCTCCATTTCCTACTTCCCTACATCATTTAATTGATTGCACTTCTTTTTCAGTCTGTTTGGACTGCCCCAGAAAATCTTCAGAGCTAAACACACATACTCAAATCTCCTAACAAATAAACTCTAATTAAGATTAATTAAAGTGTTGGAGGTAAATGAAGATAGCATCCACAAGAGACTACTAATTTTTGAATGACTAAGTTGGAGGAGGCACCGCTTCCTTCCCCTTATCAATTTCAATAATTTAATTTCCATCAAAAATTCCATTAACCCATTAATAAAACAGTTATGATGGAAGCAAGCACTGAATTTGCAGGCTAGAATAGCAGGGATATTTCACATGAATATTTATATTCAAATACATGAATATATAAATATAAAAATAAATATATACATATATATATATACACATATACATATACATATACATATATATATATACACATCTCTTATGTATTACCTCTTGTATTCAGGGGCTTCAGGGTACTTCAGAACTTGCTTCATCTACTGCATTTTGTGGTTGCAGCAGCTTTTGAGATTGACAATGTAGGCTCAAGTATTTCAAGCCAACATCTCTTCCTCCCTCAGTCAATGCTATTTTCTTTTCAAAGCACTTAAGTGGTGTCAATACCACCAGTAAAAGATAATTCTGATATTCCATCTTAAGACCCTTGAGCCACTCACACCACAAGCAAACTAATCTGCAAAACTCTACTGTTTGAAAAGTAGGAAACAAAACACAATCGTCTTTACATCTTTACATCTACAAGACAGAAGAAAACCAAGGGAAGATTCTGCTACAATATGAGTAGTATCCACTTTTGTACTAGAGTAAGCCCTTCCACTTAAGAATTTAAAAGCATACTATAACACCACAAGAGGAAGTATTTTCTCAGCTGATTACCTCTGAACATTGTTTGCCTATCAGTGGATGTGATCCTGGCTTCCCACAAGTGGAGACCATCAATGCCATCAACTTGCCTGTTTTCTTTGTACTTAACCCGGAGAGACAATGATCAATGTCACTTGTTTCCCTTATATTTTCAAACAATAAGAGAAACTCAGATACAACACACACATAATAGTCTGGGTTGCAGCAGCATTAAGGCTACTAAGGCATTTCAAATAGATCCCAGCAGAAAAAACAGCTACAGACCTAAAAGGAATAACTATGAACTAAAGTCAAATGCTTAACTTTTCAGTAATAAAAATTCACCAAACAACAGCAACACAGAAAGGGTTGAACAGCATTCATTTTGATGAATTCAATTTGTATTGCTTCATTCTTTCATGAGATTCTATTATAGACATTACAGTGAACAGTCCTGTAGTAACAGCAAGACTTTACAAGTGAGACAGAGCAGGATCCAGCTCAGTAACTCCTCTGACAGTGCAACCAGAAGTGAAAACTCTGTTTTGGGAAGAAAAACAATGTGATAAGCCTTTCAGACAGACCAGCTATTGAAAATGCATGAAATCTGAATCTGCTTCATCCTCAAAAAACTGTATTGTGAAACTTTGCCATGCCTAAATCTTTGGCAGAGTGCTTAACAGAAACCTCTTGAAGATGCATATGAATATAGATTCAGTGGTGATTTCTGTGCCCAGGAGTGAAATTACATACTCTGCTTTTTTTTTTTTTTGGTTCCCAGAACCAAGTCTAAAGATAAAGGCTTACTCTGAAGATTTGGGGAGATTTATATCTTATGATGGTGATTAGTAATAGAGAACACATTAGAGACTGGACTGACTGCCCATGGATGGAACACATAGCAAGAATTATGGAGCCAAGTAGAAAACAAGCAAAGGGTGTCTGTTTAGGACTTTCATGTGGCATTCTCAGTTTTGGCTGTTGGCTGTTTTTCATCTTTTTTGTACAATCATTTTCAAAAATGCAGACTGGGAAGGGAACCTGAACAGATTTGGACTCTTGAAAGTAGTTTAGTACCATTTGTGAAGAAGTTTCCCTGAACAGTGAAGGGACATCTCTACATTAATCTGTGTAGCTTATTAAAACTAGTGCAGTGCCACAGAAATAGTCTGAGAAAGCTGGAGTGTCTTAGGTTGCAATAGAGGATGTGACTAAAAGAATGTATTTTATCACCATCTGTTGAAACCAGGTGGGGCAGGGATCTTCATCGCCACCTTGATGTGCAATTTAACAGATTATAGCTTCTTCCTTCTTCCTTTTGTATCCTGAGAAAGCAGGTATTGACTGGTTTTGTCCTATGTCCTTCATATTAAAAAGAAGCCAGAGAGACAAGGGACAAACCCATCATAGAGATGACACAAATTACAGATCCCAACTAAAAGTCCTATGAAAAACATCATTACCTGACAATTTTCTTCAGATAGATATTTAAGACTTCCTGCTCTCATTTGGGCTGATTCACTAGAAGTCAATATTGTCAATATACTCCTCTTGTTAATGGCATTACTAGTTCAGTTGTTTGTTTATTTTTAAAGTGGCGTAGTTTTGTTATCTTACAATTCAAAATAGCCAGCATTTAAAGAGTTCCCACAGACACAGTAATGTCTGTCACATCTACACCCCCACTGAAAAGTGCAGGAAATTTTCAATGTAACCACAGAAGCTCTTCAGTAGAATACAGGAGAATATGTCTCTGTTTTACCCTCGGCAGAGTCTGCTGCACTGAAAGAATAAAAGTTTGCTTGCCATGTAGTGCCATTTGTACATCCTTCATAAGATATCAGTACAGGCCCTGTATATACCAAAGAGATGCCACAGTAAAGTGTTCTAACTTTGCAGGGGTATCTTGGTTATACAAGGCTCTTAGTAAACTAACAAAACTGCACTGGAGAAGTGAGCAACATCTTTCAATTATAAGTACCTTTCAGTACTTTTATCTGTCAAATTTTTCAATTATTCCCTGGGCATTGAGACAGGACAAAAGCATATTATTCTTACTCCATATCTCCTGAATATTTTCATCCCAGTATTTCAGCCCTTTGGCAGACAGTTTAAAGAAAAGTAAGGGAAGAGGTTTAAAAATTAAGTGGAAAATAAAATATTGATCTACCTTGGGAAGAAGAGAAAAAGAAAGAAATAAAATCCCACTCCTTCAAATTCTGTCATCAAGCCAAGATGGGAAGTTATGAAGCATTTATAGAGACAATAGGAGTTAATTTAATTTCATGTACTCAGAAGCATATACAAATGATCCTGTGAAAAATACAGTCCCCTTTTTGCCTGTAATAATACTCTCCTGATCCTGTACCTATCTAGAACGAAGAAATTCACTCAGTGGAATGAAATGAACCCACAGCTATGATTTCAGCATTCTTATGTGCTGTCATGTTAACTTCAGATTTGAGGTCAGAAAGTATTCTTCAGTTTGTTAAAGGGGAAAATAACAAAAAAAACCCCCAAAGGAATCTGCAGATTCCTTTCTGCAGAAGATTGTTATGAGAAGCAGAGCCATCAGTCAGCGTATTTGAAATGAAGATTGCAATGGAATTACTAGTCCCCGCAAACGTTCCAATTCATAATCAAATTAGCAGCTCAAGGTTTAGGGAGTAAATTAGAATAGATTGTCTGAGCAGTCTTCATAATTTTTCATTCCTTCCTTTTATTTAGGAGATAATAATTAAATGTGATTTGAAATGGTACGGAATGCAGTACTACTTAGAAATATTTCATGATTCTTAACAATAATAATTAGATCCTCTGGTATTATTTGAAACCACGCTGCTATAACCTCTATTAAACTTTGGGGGGTGGTGGGAAGGAAAAATAAAGAAGAAGAGAAAGTTGAATTTGTCTGTTTTATTGGAGATCAGAATGAAATTCTCTTTAAAAAGATACATTCTATTTTTATTGCCTTAGTTGTCTGGGGAAATCTCATTCCATACTTCCTCTACCTTTCACTAAAATAAGATTTGCTAAAGAAATTTGCCAAAGCTTCCAATGGCATTTGTTTGGTGACAAAAATGTAATGTGAAAATGAAATCTCAGGGAACTGAAGGAAATTGACAGGACCCTGAAGTAACAAAGGATGGAATGTATGATCAGTTAGAAATCTGAATCACTTCTGACACCACAGCACAACGGAATAATTGAAACTACTCCAAAACTCTCCTGAGTGCATGTTCTCCAGATGCTGAAGTTCACTGGCAGAGGAGGGAAGGAGGAAAGACCTGCTGCCAGCTGCTCCTCTGAAATCAATGGCTGGCCATGGGCACAAGAGCAGCAGATCTGGAGACTGCCTGGCCTTTTATGAAATATAAAATGGAAGCAAGTAGAAAGGGACACAGGAAACTATACTTATACATAAATGCATGATTTGAAATCAACCCTAAACAGACCTTTTCTCTGAGATAATTAGGCCTGAAACAAACAATAGTCCATAGCGACCGTTAAAATTCTTATTTCTTCATGGACAGATCTGTATGAAGAAGTCTTTTTCTTCTAATTTGTATGACAACATCATGCTCTTTGATAACTTTACTGAAGCTCTCATATCTGCTTCTTTTTCTTTAAAAATCACTCCTTTATTGAATGATAAGAAGGATCACACTGAGAAAGAGATGTTGCTATTAAGATTTTTGGAAAGAACCTTGAAAGTGATCCTTTTAATTCATGCTGCTAAATTGAGGATTAGCCTTCATTCTTTTTCTATTTTTAATTCTTTCTTTCAGCTGCCATATATTCTAAAGAACATAAAACCGTTATGTTCTAACCAGCGTTAGAACTGGTCTTTTTAATAAAAAGAAACACTCTTTTACTAAGTTCTTCTATCTTTAAATGAACAGTGACTCCCAATATCTCTCTCCACAAGAGAACAGGGCAGATGGGCAGAAAGGCGAGCAATGCATATGATTTTATTGTAAAAACAGGGAAATCTTAAAATATAAATGTTTAAAGGCAACATGAGGATTCATTCATGGATTCAGGATAAATTACTTTGTTTGCCCCTAGAAGAGAGCAAACCAAAGAACACAGATGTTTGTTACTCTTACATTTCTCCACCAGAAGCATCCTGTGGATTTTTTTCCTGTTACACAAGCATGTCAATGTCCTACTTTAGCTTTGTCAGACAGTCTTGCTTGCTGTTACAACTGCATTCTAACAGAAATTCTGAGTCTGCATCATTGGTTATCTTTTTCTCTTTGTACATTTCTTCTAATAGACTCTGAGAATGCATAGTTTACAATTTTTACTTTTTATTTTTGGGCTCTTCTTCTAATATTTACAAAATAAGGTGGCTAATTAAGTTTGGTTATTAGTTCCCATTTTGTCTTTCTCAGACTTGCTTAATAAAAATACAGGAGGAAGCCCTTTAATCTGATAGATAAAATCATAATAAGATCCAGTGATTAAAAGATAGTCTGTGCAGTCTTTACAATCTTTCCTTTCTTTCTTTTATTTAGGAGATGATAACTAATTGAGATGGTGTGTCATACGCAGCAAAACAAGTTAGAAATTTTTAAATTAGAAATAAATATTTTGAATGACAATAACAGCTCCTTAACACTGTGAAGAATAAAAAATTATTGGAGCTTAATATGTGAAGGTTATTTATTTGTGATTGGAGGTAATTTATCAGAGACATGATACATTTCTAAGAGATAGCCTAAGACTAAAAAAACTAAGATAAATTTGGCCCTCAGTTGTTGACTTCTGTCCTTTCCACATATTAAATATTATGTAGCAAAGACTAATGTCCTTTATTCAAGAATTACCACTTAAAATACTAGTGCTTTCATAATCATAATGCTATCAAATATGCCCCTTTCAATTAGTCAGGCTGTGGATTAACAGTGTTAGAGATTCAGAAACACATGAATTGACCGCATGGTAGAGTCAAATTGGATCTGACAAGGTTTAATAGCTCAGCTGTATTTCATGGCAGAATAGCCATGGCTTTCCTATGATATGAAGAATAATGAATCAGTGAATCCTATTATTCCTGTGCTGATTTCCTGCTTGACCAGCTTCGGTATCTCTGTATCATGTTCCTAAGTCTTCTGCAAAATTGAGTAGAGACATGCCTGAACAAGGTCTACTGTCAAGGTGGATCCAAGTTCTACCTGGGATATAGCACAGCTGCAAGTTCTTGACTCAGACTTCCAGGAAAATAGATAAATTGTTGCTAAGAACTATGAGAAAGTATGTGTTAGATCCATAGAAGGTAAAAAAATGTGCTGTTTTTGGCTGGGGTAGAGTTAATTTTCTTCAAGTGGCTAGTATGGGGCTGTGTTTGGATTTGTGCTGAAAACTGTTGATAAGAGAGATTTTTTGGTTATTGCTGAGCAGTACTCGCATAGAGCCAAGGCCTTTTCTGATTTCTGTACTGCCCCATTGGCAAGGGGGCTCGGTGTGCTCCCATGGGAAGGTGGAGTTGAACTATGACAGGAAGGCAGTACCAAAGGCAGGACCAGAGACAGGTAAAAAACAAGCAGAGGGTTGTGAGCAGCTCAAGCATTCAGCAGGAAATATGCCATCAGAAAAAGTTATCAAAGTGTTAGAGGGCAAAATAGGGATTAGGCAGAGAGCAGCTCAGCAATATCAAAGCCCAATTTGATCCAAGGAGCACAGAAGGCTCATTTTTGTCCAGCTGATCCATGAAAATTTGTTTAAAGATGAATTACATTTACTATAGATGTGGTGAGCATTTAGTGTTTAGCAGCTTGTTCCTCTAGCGACATGATGTATTGCATAATCCAGTAGCTGTTTGGTATTTTTAAATTATGTATCTCTTGC
This sequence comes from Turdus rufiventris, assembly GCA_013186435.1. Lineage (NCBI taxonomy): Eukaryota > Metazoa > Chordata > Aves > Passeriformes > Turdidae > Turdus > Turdus rufiventris. The sequence goes on along the minus strand of PYHW01010833.1, from coordinate 12,271,513 downwards.
ACATGGTTTTGTACATGGCCAAAAGGATCCTGGAGTGGGGTGGTTGCAATATGTTTTTTTTCAGATCAGTCTGGTGTCTTTTATACATAAAATTTGGTACTACAAGCTGAAAGATAACCAAACAGCTCTATAGGAAACAATACAGTTGGACCAAGCCAGCACAACAATCTGGTAAAAGAGATGTAAAATTCAGTGTAGGCATGTATAGATACCACATTTAAATTAAGTTCACAGTCAGAAAAGTCAGTCAGTGCTGAGCCTGAATAAGTAAATCCCATTATACCATGTGAAGTTAGGTTGAAGGAGTGCCCCCTCCCAGAACAGTATGTACTGGAGAAGGGTAATAAAGCTGCTCTAAAATAATGGTTAGTAGAGAAAGGAATATGAGCATCATTCTTCCAAATAATACATGGACACCATGTCTCAGGTAGAAAGCTTGTAGCAAACATGAAAATAGGCAGGAGATACCCACAAAGGTGCAATTTTGTCATGGACAAGCTTTGTTGTCTCTTTGTGACAGGTTACTAACACTTCTAATGGAAATAACCATTGACTGACTCTAGTTAAGTAATGAATAGCTGCATTTCTCAAAGCTGAGCATGGTATTATGACCAAAGAGTTTCCCATTGAAATTCATCAAAAATTTAAGTCTAATTCTACCATCAAAACTTGCCCTTATGGGTCTTAAAAATAAGGCAATATGTTCTAAGGACAAAGCCTCAGTCTTTCCTCTGACTTCAGTCAGAGATTTAACATTATTTTAGGGAGACTTCTTTGATAAACATTCATTTTTAAATCTCCAGTAGAAGAATAAGTGCAGACAGATCGGTAAGTATATTTTTAGGCTGTATTTAAATTACATATTTATTTTGTTCCTCAGAGATTGAAATGGCTTGCTTGGAGATGTTCCAGTATGTTATGCAAATTTATTTTTAATGTATTTTATGTAATAGCAGAACAATAGGAGTAAGAGATGGAAGAGACCTATTGGGCCATTGTATGTATTTTTCTGCCAGACCGGATTGTTTCATTAAATGTTACTGGTCGTGGACAAAGTAAATCAAAATATATTTGAATAATTCCTTTTCTGAGTGTACCAGCTACTGGCCATGATCCCTCTGTTTAAGGTCAGAAAATAGTTACCATTCATTCAAGAGAATCATTTACCACCCTTCCTATTTTTTTTTCTTTTTTATAGCCTCGTATTTATCTGAGTCTATATTTGGATCACATTGATCAAGAAAGAATAAATTTAGAGCTGACTGTAAATCGACAAAGAATTTAATGTGTAAAAGAAATAGGAGTATAGCAAGGAACAAAGTGTATTTGTTTCCCAGTTGCTGTACACAATTGAGTTTTAATTGATTTCAAGCTTAGTTCTTTAGTTAAATAAAGTGCCATTTAGCCTGCTGCACCCTTGCCAGCACTTACTGCATATTACTATTCTCAAACCTCTTCAGTGCAAGTAAGCTGTAAGTAAAGGTGTGCTGAGTAAGGCTTTTGAGCTTTGCCATCAGCAGTGTTGCATTTTAAAGCATAAGGGGGAGGAAAAGGAATATTGTAACGATTCGGTATGCTTAAATGCAGCATTTTGTCTTAATAGAAAGTTCTCCAGCTGTACCAAGACCACAGAAACCCACAAAACAGTCCGTTAACAGTAGGCTATTTAGCACCCTTGAATTAGCTCTGAATGATCTGTGGATCAGGGAAATTCCCTATCTGCCAGTATATGAACTCTGAGTCTCATAGGCTGCATCCACACTTCTGAATTAAGCCCAGAATTGTCACCAGACCAACAACCACAGAACAGACCATTCCTACGCCAATAAGACTCAGTCGTGGGTGGCTGCAACCACATTGCTTACTGCTGTAGTCCCTATAATGTTCTGCCTTCTCCTACCAAAAGTCTTCAAACCTATCCTAGTCTCATTGAAATTTATACCAGAAATCTCCTCCTCTTTCTGAAGCCCTTTTTTCATATCAACATTGAAGCAATCTCCTTACATAGTTAGACAGTACAATAATTAATGGACTGTAATGAGCAATACTCTATTTACTTATTACCATTAAGCTACTTTCACTCATCCACCAAATAGAAAAAAAAAGCCCTGTATAAATATCTACAATATTAAAATAGATTTAAAAGGACATATTAATTACTATAACAAAAGTAGTGCAAAAGCCTACTAAAAAATGCATGCAGCAGAACCATTGAGAGCACCAGGTGTCAGCACAAGGGATTTATGGGTCAAATTATGCATTTCTTTAAAGTAAATGGGGAATTTTATTGCATAATGAAACTGTTATGTTGTTTGAATAGTATTTAAAATTGTAAGTTTATTTGGAAAAAGACTTGAAGATTTTATTACAAGGTGAATATTTACTGTAGGTGACATGACTGATTATTCAAGGGCTAAAACGGTTCCTATCCATTTTGCAGAATAATCTATATCTTCTCATTAATAGTACAAAAAATTAACTTCATCCGTATGACTATTTCTAAAAATTTATCAACCTGATGAAATATGCTGATGTCTTTTTTATATACCCTTAAAACCTGTCCATGGTACATTGTTCTTGCTTTCACAAGTTTTCACATCTAAGTTTTATTTTACTTTGGTGGTATCATATAAAAGCAATACTGCTTCTCACTGATTTGTAAATTATTTCTCTAGAGTGTTTTTCACCTTTTATGAAATTGTAATAGAGTTCAAAGAGTTCTGCTTGAAGTGCTGCTATCTGTAACCTTTTGGGTTTCAGTTTGTTTCCCGTTTACTAATATTCTTTTTACAATAAACAAAGTAAAATGAAGGCAACTGGGGACCTACCTTGTGTATAATTTTCAGATTGTGATCCCCAGAGATAGAACTGTATCCTGACGTCCATAGTTTGAAATACTGGTTACAAGCAATGTCTTTATTATTATCCACTGCAATTTAGGATCCTCTTCCATTTATTCTTGCAAGAATTGGAACAAATTATTTGGCTGTTGACAACAGAAAAGAACGGTATTTGTATCCATAGCCATTTTGGATGTCACTATTGTCATAAAAGTGTACATACCTGGCTTTATTCCAAAGTAAGTACTGATTTGTACTTATGTTTAAAGCATCCACACCAATCAATGACACTTTTTTTCTCTAACTGCATGGAATTTAAGAGCAAAAACCCTATCACACAAGGCAGTAAACTGAGTTGTAAAGACTGTCTTATTTCCAGAGATAGAGCTGATTCCTGGCCACTGCAGTGAATGTCTGAGGATAGGTTACATTTTTTACTAGAACGTCTTTAACGAACATTTAAACTACAAGAGTTGCAATAACATAAAATAGGTATCCTTCATATCTTAAAATATTATTATAGCTTACTTACTACCTAATTACAAATCGCAGAATCATAGAATACCCTGAGTTGGAAGGCATGTACAAGGATCATCAAAATCCAATTCCTGGATCTGAATAAAACAACCCCAAGAATCACACCATGTGCCACACCATGGAGCATTGTCCAAACAATTCTTGAGCTCTGTCAGGCTGGTCCTGTGACTACTTCTCTGGGGAGCCTGTGCCAGTGCCCAAACACCCTCTGGGTGAAGAGCCTTTTCCTAATATCCAACTTAAACTTCCCCTGACACAGCTTCATGCTGTTCCATGAGATCCTGTCACTGCTCACCACAGGGAAGGGATCGGTACCTGCCCCTCTTCTTCCCATTGTAGGAAGGTTACAGAGTGCAATGAGACTCATGTCTTTGTTAAAACTTCACAGCTGATGATTTCCCTGCTCTCTGATTTGTCTGGGTCTCACTGCAGGGCCTCTCTGCCTCCAAGGGAGTCAGTTCAGTATCAAAGTTAAAAATCGTGCAAAAAGTTGCAAAAAGCATGCTAGCACATCAAAATGGAATCCCATGAACTCTCCTTCCTCACTCTCCCCCTTTTCTTGTGGCAGAATGGATATCACACACCAAAATTTTAACTTCTTGTAGATATTTTGCATTCTTAGCCCTGCTCCTCATAAATGAGTCATATAATACACAGCAGTTCCACTCGCAGCTTGAGTTAGTAATAACCTTAAAAATTACAGAGTTTACACATCATTCCTAATTGTATTTTAGACCTCATAGAACAGTAACTGTTATCATCACTCAGGAGGGACAAAAATCTATTAATACCTTGTTTTAGTGCATGATTTCAATATACATATGTATTATCCATTGAAGTTAAAACATTGCTATATGACTCAAGCAGAATGATTTTGTTCCCTCAATTGACATGCCCAAATTTTTTTGTAATCCAAGAAAATGGCAAGTACTACACAAAAGCAGCTGAGAAAATTTAAAATATTTAGGAACAAAGGAAGCAACAAGGGAAGCATAGATGGGACCAAATGTCAAGCACAAGAGGTTTCTATTTCTGTCTGGATATTAGGATTTCTTTTAAATTCATGGCTCAAATCATAATCTCCTCTTCAAAAACTATTTTCGCTTTAAGAGAAAATGGGTGGAGTTGTGATACATCGATTTAATCTGAGTTTCCATCAGAAAAAATTGAAGATCTTGACCTGATTTTTTTTTTTTCCCAGAGTCCTTCAAAGCACCATGCATCATTTAAAGAAAAAAATAAGCTGAAAAAGAGTTTAGACAATGGTATCATAGATGTTTCCCAGTAAAGCTGGGCCATGGAATTGAGAAGCCAAAGCACAGGGATAGGAGAAACAGGCAAAATGCATTCTACTTCTGTAGTTAAGGGGCGTTTTCTCTGTAAAGCTTAAAAAATGCAAAGGAAATCAAAGTCTAGGATGGAAACCCAAATATGAGAAAAATTTTCTTATGGCTTGGGTACTCCTTACTGCACACCTGAATGAAGCACTGGAAATGCCTTGTACTTTAAAAACCATCTAAAATAAAACACTTCATCAAGAAGGGAATATATTCTCTGAGAAATCAGCACCTCCAGTTTAACTGATTGCTAATCTCTTTTAGAATTAGGTGTTTACATCTGCTTCACAAAGTTCCTACACTGCACTGTCACTGACCTTGGACGTTTCCTTGTCAAGCTTGGCAAACTTCTGCTGTTGTGTAGGCACATCTGAAGGTGAATCATTGCTGCTCTTGTAGCATCGCTCCAAGGAAAGTACTCAAACTTGAGAATTAGAGGTAGCTTGGGTGAGGATTATATGAGAGGTGGGAATGGGGATTTCATAATGACTAAGGAAAAGTATTTGGCTGTAGTCACTCAAGCATTTAAGTACTGGTGAGATGGGCTAGAATAACCCATTTGCAGAGACATTATTCACAATTTATTGCCATTCTGACTCAGCAATGTCCTCACCACAGAATGACAGCAATACATCCCTTAGAGGTATGTAGAGTGAAAGAAAACTGGTGAATAAATCTCGAGGCAGTAGTGGTCAAATCTGTCACATACTGAACCCATACATTGATATAAAAGGATGTTAGAGAATAGATTTAGAATATTGGATTTAAAAAAAGTCTCAGACATATAGAAGGTCAACACAGAAATATTCCTAATGTTGTTCTATGTTACTACCATACAGCGTACTTAGCAAAATTTCCTTTTGTTTTGTTTTTTTTTTTCCCATTAAGACAGGATGCACCTGTATTTTACACACTGAAAAGAAAGTTAAAATTTACCTGCAGTGTTGACTTCTTCAAAGAACAATTTTAGACTAAGAACTTTGAAAACAGTATGCCTGTCTGGCAGTGAAAATTTAAACTTTTATGTACTTCCAAAGTGAAAATAACAGTGATATTTAGGGGAAAATTTCTTTTGTGCACCATCAGAACAGATGCCAAGCAGAACATTTTGACTAGATTTGGGGTTTATTGTTTGCTTGAGAAACACACTTGTATGGTACATAGTTACCTATACAATACACTGTATGATAATTAGGTTGCTCAAAAGAAAGCTTGAGTATATGCAAGAACTGAGGAGCGATTTAACACATAATGCATAAAAATACATAATACATAAACTAGATATTAGATTTAGCTCATTTAAGTATCCAAAGTAGAAGCATGACTATATTTAAATGTGCATTTTTTCTTCCTGTTTTATTCTCACATTAACTGTCCTTGCTCTAATATTTGAATACCTTTGAATAGTGCATAGTATGACTAGCATTTATAGTGCCTTCTTCCTCTCATTCTTTTTCCCAAGGGTAGAATTGTGTATGGTGGGGTTTTATATTCACAGTTTTGTTTTTTCTGGTATCAGTAAAGTCATAATAATCTCTTAGCATCTTGCCTACAAAGATGCTGCCATGTTTTTTTTCTTAAAGAAGTTAATTCTGCTCAGGCTTACAGAAAATTCCTTTGCAAATTGTACATATGGAATGGCTAAACAAGAGTGAAACTCAGTCCCCATTCATGTCACATTAGACTGCTAAAGAGTAGAGAAAGATATACCAAGGTATTGTTGTCTTAATATACTTTGCACTTAATAACTACCTACAATGGTTATAATCTGCTGTTTACCACTTAACATCCATGATTTTTCCTGTTTATCAGAAAGAATAATATGGTCATGGCAGCACTATTACGGTTGGGGTGGTGTGTATGTGTATTTGTGTGCTTAATATACAATAGATAGTTAAGAAAGCCAAAATTCATTGGAGTTTCCTCTTCTGTGCTTATCAGAGTCTAAGAATGAATTGAAAATAGGCACTACTTTAATTTGAAATATAGCAAAAATGTTTTTCTAAAAGGGAAGTGAAATCTTAAGCTATAAATGATTGTGGTGTGTTATGCACAAGCTCATTTGGGTACATGGCCCATCAAAATGAATCCCTTTTCAAGACAGGAGGTGAGATGACAAAGCAAATATATATTCGTAAGAAGAATGGAGGGAAAAGACCTAGGGCACAGCACTGTAAGAAAGAAAAGATGTGACAAATTGGAAGCTGTACATCAACAATTCCTATCTGATGTATGTATTAAATCTTGCATATAAAGGCGTACCCAGGTGGGAATACATTGATTTTATATCCCACACAGAAACCACAATAAAGTCCTTCAGATATCACAATGCACTAGGCCAATAAAAACTTGAAAATATCAGTCAGGAGAAACAGAAACATGTTCTTCAAGCATCACATCTTAGCAAACAAGTATTTAATATTTGGCGGCTAAAGATGGAGTGCAAAAGGGAGCTCCAGTCCTGCTTTCTGTCTTGAGGATGACATTGCATCCCAGACATATGGTCACATGAACAACGAATCCATATCATCTGTTCTTCTGTATAATGTCTAAACTGACAAAGAAAATTATACACCATTTCAGTATATCCTCTCACAATGATGTCCATAGATGCATGAATGCTGCAACTGTTTACATTTTCTTCTGAGAGAATTATTAGTAGTGCATTAGTACCTTGAAATGAACTGGGGATCCTGTACATAATTACATTTATATTTGTATCAATACAGTGTGAAAGGGTAATCCCCTTCTCATGTATATCGGAAAATCAGAAGGAAAGGAAAAATTTAATGGTCAAACACATGGACAATTAGAATCTATTTCCAGGAAGTTGATCTATTCTGTGCTTTCCTCAAAGATTAGAAGTATTATTAATAGTTTGCTCTTCAGCGTAGGCATTATGCAATATTGCAAATGACAATTGAGCACTATTGATTTACCATCAATTCCTTTCTTTTCAGCTCAACTGAGGCACAGAAACTGCTGACAGGTTGTGGATTTACCAAAGTCTTTGTTGATGGCCAAGTTCCTTATTCAACTTTGCTGTGTGGCCTAAAATTCTCAAAGATAAATTGATTTTGACACACAAGCTTTCAGCTTGCCATCAGTCTGCACTCTCCTGGTGGACTGTTTCCTATGATCACTCTGGTGATCATGTTCTCTATAACACGAAAGGCACTGCTAATTTCAATAGTGCAGCAGCTGCAATTCTCCAGTTTTGTAAACTTCACTTCTTTTGCCAACATTTATACCTTTCCACACTTAGGTAAAATCTGAGCAGGATGGAGGCTGAAAGATGAGTGCACAGGGTGTCTGGGGATGAAAGGAGACACAGCACAGAAAGCTGAAGTAGGGCAGAAGGGGAGGGAGGAGATGAATAATAACAGAGGTTATTGCTGCTGAAAATCATAGGGAAGGACACTTTCTTGCTCCTAGCACAACTAGCACATCTGCATCTGGTGGTAATCAAAACCAAAGAGAAAACATTAACTTAACAATAGTGAGATATTTTATAATCAGAATTGTCTGAAAAAGTTCATAATCAGGATTCGACAGCTGTAACTTCCATTTAAATCTGGTCAATCTGAACTTTTTTTTTAGATTTACACTCATTTTTAAAGGCATTGAGTGACATTTTGCTTTCACAAAGTCATAGAGAATTACTAAAGCAGATTTCAGTATACAAACAACATCATCCATGATCCACATTTGCTTTTTCTCCTTCAGAGGAAACTTTTATTATCTCCCATAGAAATTGCATCTTATCTCCTACATGAACTAAAAGACAGCACAAATCTAGCAAATTAGTTTCCCTTCCGAAATGGATGAAGACAGTTAATGAGTGGCATTACCCATTTCTAAAATGGGAATTATTTATAAATGTTATGCTTAAATATGAGCAATTCAATTTCTCATGTATTGAAATACAGAATCTGTTTTACCTGTTTTTCACCTGTCCATTTTGTAAGCAAACCCTGAGAACAGAATTTTGTGTAACTGCAATTTTACAGGCAATTTCAAATCTTGAAGTTGATTAACAAAAGTTTGCTAATTCACCTTTAGTCTCAGCACTATTCTGTGAACTTACAAACCAATGTGATAAAACAAACTTTACAGTAGCTAAAATGCAGCAACCCCAAGATCAATCCATAAAGTAATGTAAGGCATCATGAATAAATTTGATTCTAGCCCTCCCTCGGTTTACTCACATAATTCTCTTTATACCTTGAAAGTAATACTGCTGACTTCAAGGTGAAAACCCAGCCCTTGTTAAGACACTGGCAAAGCTCCCAGTGATTATAACACAGATAGAATTTACCTGCTACGTGAAAACTAAATACATGAATAAGCCTTTGTTGGATAAGCCCCTTAAAGTCACTGCTGCCATCAGGTACTGACACAAGAGCAGGGCACACCGTGTCCCTTACAGCTGGGTGGCAGCATGTCCCCACAGACTGATTGCCTATTCCGACAAGAAACTCCAGAAACTTTGATTCATTCCCTGGGATGCACACACAAATTTTCCACTCCATTGTCCTCCAATATTTGTCCACAGAGTTCCCAGCTGAACTCTGCCTTGTAATCACACAAAATGTATATGTCACAGGTGCTGTTGACTATTAATTTAGTGTCAATTATTAAAAATATATTTACAGATTCTGGTATTGAAGCTAAAAAGAAAACAGATAAAGAAATGCTTAGAGAAACACTTCTTTTCTTGCCACTTTCAGCTTCTTTTGTTTTCTCTGTGCAATCAACTCAGACCCATTCAACTCGGTTGATGAGGCAACATATGAAGCTGGAGGCTGGACTCAGTGCAGAATGACTGACATAATTGCATTATCACCAGCATGTGACTCCACCAATGGCCCATGCAGCAGTGAATGATAGCCATTTATTTTTTAAGATAAAATTAATTTAAATAATAAATAGCAACTTTTTAATCTGTATTTTTAGCACCATAGCCATTCCTAGGTTTTTTGAAGTATATTTGCTAGGTGTTGCAAGTTATTATTTTTTTTACAGTCACTTTGCAATCAAAAGCAGATGGCTTGCTGAACAGTGGCTTACCCAAAAACATATATTCACATCTCTTGCTGATAATCTAGAAGCAAATATATCAGCTAAATGTTTGATCTGAAGTTATTTTTGTCCCATTTTAATCCCCTCAACTGACTGCCACTCAAGTTTATCTCAATGCAGGGGAGGAAAAAGAGAAATAGAGAAACCTTTTTCTGCCTCTTTAGTAAGCTGAAAAAAAAATCTTTGGAGCGTTACACAGGGCTAGAGAAGAAAAGGAGAAAAAATTAAACTGTGATTGTTTTTGAAGAAGAATCCCAGTGAAGATGCAGTGTCTTTGGAAACAGAGTTCATAGCTTAGAGAGTTGAAAGGAGTTTTGTTATCAGTAGAGTGCTGAGAGACCAATGCACACAAGCATTCAATTAAAAAGAATGGAGGTGACTGGCTGGAGAATTTGTGTCTCTGTATGTCTCTGTTTTGCTTTTCAACCGAAGGTGAGATTGCATTTCACAGAAAGCAAGTCAGTGCATCTATTGATCCCCTACACAATTCACAGGGGCAGCTCGGTGGCAACCTGTGTAAGAAGGTGATCATGGAATATATCACCTCTTTTTCCTCTACTACTATTATGTATCAAATATACCATAATCTGACAGCTACTGTGTGTAAAAATAAAATCACATTTTTCACTAATATTTCACTTCATGTGATTTGCAAATGTCACACATACAAAACTGTCCTTTTTTTCTAGAATGAGATTCTAGTCTTATAAAATCATAAAACATGTAGCAAACATTTTGCAAAGCAAACTTTTTTACTGAATTATTTTTCCCTTTTTTAAATTGATGCTTACCTCTTCAAAAACTTACCCCAAGCATAAAGAAAAGAGAGTAGTAACTCTTCTACAGGTTCCTGCAGTGCCATGCACTGAAGAATTGAAAATAATGGACTGACAAGAAATTTTGCCTTAGTTCTTGAGCATCCTGATCCTAGTATTTTGTAAGAGTGAAGAACAAAGAGGAGCGGTGGGATATGGATTGGAGGAAAGGAGCTTGTATTTATTTATTTCTAAAATTTATTTATAAACAAGTCAGTAATTTAAAGCAGTTGATCTAGGGGTTGGGTCTGAGTTGCTGTGATTTACTAGACAGAAGTTTTTGCGCATTATATTGATATTTGCATGAAGAAATGCCTCCTAAAACTGAAAATTTACTAAGAGGAATATTTTTACAAATGGGTTGAAATTGCTTATCTTTGAGGCAAAAATAATTCCCTTTTCTAATTCTTGCAGCTACAAGTGATTAGGGAAAGAAGGGTTCAAAACTGGGCTGATACTGTCTTTGTAACAGTTGTACTATATTTGCAGTGTATAAAATTATGCCTAGGAGTTGTCTGATAAATTACATTAATAAATTTGCTGTCTAGTTGAACCATATGCTTGACATTTCCTTTTTCACCCAGTTGTCCTGGATAGTGAAATTTATTCACGTTTCTGAGAAAGTTCTCATCTTTCTATTACCATAGATACATGGATATTTAGGCAGGAGCATTCAGTTTGGATCATAGCACTGAAAGATGAGGATAGACTTCCTAACTGAAGGGACTTTTTAGCTTTCACATTACCAAGGGTTCTTTAATGTATGATTCCTTTTCTTTGTTCCATTCAAAAATGGATGCAGTAAAGAATTCTAGCTAACAAATTGCTTCCACTTGCTTGCTTTCATGGTCTGAATGTCCTCATTTAATTTTTTACTAATGCACTCTTAAAAGTGATATTTTGGATTAGGAAAAATATTGTGTTCCAGTGGCATCCAACACACTTTTCTATGTAATTGAAGTTATCCTTCATCAGCTTAAATAAATCATTCCTATACTCGAACTTCAGCAAACCTCATGCACATAAGTGTTGTTTTATACATTAGTTGGGTTTTTTGGGTTTTATTCTCCTGCATTAGTATTAGTATTAGTAATCTTCTTATTTCAAACCTTAGGTTTTACCTTTTTCTTCCAATTCTCTTCCCCATCCCACTGGATGTGGTGGAGATTCAGGAAGTGGCTGCCTGGTACTTAGCTGTCATTTGGGGTTAAATAATGGCATTTTGTTTGGTTTTGGAAAAATAAGAGAAAAGACAGAAGGGAGATGATCACCTCCATTCTTATGCACGTGTATAAATATACTGTAGTCTTTAGAGGGCTCTGCCACATATTCCTGCAATTTCCAGGAAAAAAACTGCCAAGTGACATTTCCCTGATATATTTTCTTATTTTTGGAATTGTTTTGATTTGTTTTGTTTTGTATTGTTTTTCTTGATACAGTTTTCTGACATCAGCTTCTCCCTTAAAACTCTATGAATCACTTTCTTCCCACTCTTTCAATCCATTTTAAGCAGTGCATGACACAGCTCTGAAGCCAACAGGAGATTTTCGAGTCTCAGTTCACTAAGTGCTGAATGAAAAAATGTCCCTCCTATCACCACTTTTTTTTTTATTATTTGTTTGTTTGAAACAAACGTATCGTATTAGTGTTCTGCCTGGAGAAGCCTAATGTACCTTGAAATAAGTTTTATTATGATGAAGTAATGAATCGAAGTTAGAATGCTTCTGCAGGCGAGGGAAGTTTATAGAGGTTAGTACATCACGAAAAAGAAAATTTAAAATAAAGGCATAAATCTCAGGGGAATATAGATATTGCTTCTGCTGAAACTGCAAGGATTTTGATAGTAAAAAGCCCCCCAAAATTAAGTCCTATGTCTCTGCTCCTAGCAGCAAGCAAGTATTCCCTCAGTTTCTATGGCAATATTTACTGTTAAGGATATAGCTAATCTGCTTTTGGCTCCCTAGCACAGATTCCAAACTTGCTATTAAATGATAAACTAATTTCCCACTGCTTATTATTTAAACACTTTGCCCTCCTTTCTAAGAATGGGGGCACTGTTCTTCCTGTGACTAAAAAGGAGACAGAAGAAGGGGAATTGTGATGTATACTCGCATTCTAAAAATCGAATAATCCTCCCTGAGGCAATGCACCTAAAATCCTGGTCTCTGAGGCATAGAAAAATATTAAGAGGAGCTGTTACCAAACTCGCCATTAAATCACCTTGATTCTGATGTAATGGGTTTAATATTTTCTTTCCCTGCATAATCTGTGGAGGGGTTCAAGTAAATGATACTGGGATCATCCTGTAAAGCTGTGGTCATGGACATAAACGCATGGGAGAATCTTAGATAGTGATAGCCATGTCTGACCCAACCATGCTTTTTACAGATATGCTTTTATAGCTTAGAAAACATAATGAAATTCCAAAAATATCAGACAGGGGATTTTTTTACAGCTAACTGCTTGCAAATCACAACAATTGTAACTTTTAAGTGGCCCTAAAGTAAAAAAAAAAGACAAGTGGATGTGCACAACAAATAATGAAATACTAGAGACAAAACCAGAAATCATTAAAACATCAAGGGACATCAAATTATCAAGACTTATAATTCCCTACATACACAGAAAATATATTAAGCCACAGAAGAGAATTGCACTTGCACTTGTCATTTGAATAGTTTTTAGGAAAATTATAGTTCATGAAACCCTTCTGGATGTGTTTGCTTTCTAATTTATGAAAACACACCTACATTAGGTAACTTCCTAGTGCATTCATCCATGAGAACATAATTCATCTTTCCTCTGTTCCTCCTTTCTTGTTTTTTAATTTTTTATTTAATACTTGAATTAATCCAGGTCATCTCCACTGATTCCACATATGGATGCTGTGGATTTATTTTTACCAATCCAAAGTGTCCCTGTTACTATTACTTTCCACATCTACACATGTGACTGGCAGAATATTACCCTCTGTATAAATTCTGAGAAATACCACCTCACAGTTTGTCCTATTTGAAAATTTGAATTGGTCACCTAAAAGAAGCATCCTCCTGCCTCTTGAGAAATCGACAGTGGACACAAACTCTAAAGTAAATTATACTGAAGACTGAAATATTTTTGTGCTTACTGATATGGATGGCACCAGGACATTAGTTTCATTCTGCTTTGTTTTCTCTGATTAGCTTGGAGACCAGCATCCATTTTTCATCACTTTTTATGCAGACAAATGCACTGAATTAAGAGCCCAACAATTGTGCTTGCTGCCACAGAGGCCTTGTGGTTACCAGCATGTAAAATCCCCAGTGAGGCTCCCTGTCAGGATCCACAGAGCCCAACAAGTTGGTGAGTTGTGCACCTGCCACCTGCACAGAGACACCCTCACACTGACACACAAGTGCTGCTGCAGGATCCCCTGGTGCCATCACAGCAAGGTTCACTGCACCCCATTTCTGACACTGCGTGAGCTTGGGTGGGATGGAATAAATCACAGCCCACAGGGGAGCTGGGTACTGAGGTATTAAGAGTCTACAAGATTCAAGATTTCATTTGGCTTCATGATATCGTACATTTACTCCCTCCTTCAGCTGCAATCTTCACTGCCTTCTTTTCAGGTTCCCTTCTTCTTGTGAATGTTACTTCATTTGGGAACTCTGATTTTCCACCACGTGCTCTTCTTTACAGAAGCCCAAGCTCTACATTTTCCCAAGTTAAATAAAACAATGTGCGAGCAGCCTCCCGTATTTCATGTCTGTTAACTGGAGGATTTGGGGCATGCCACTTTTCTTTAGTCCATGTGTTCTCAAAATTTACAAGGAGTCCCTAACAGTTTCAGGTAGCAAGCAGCAGGCTCTGCTTGAAAGTTCATTGGTTCTGTTTTAAACATTAACCCCTAGACAGAGTTTTTAATGCTTACAGTTTGAGGTTTTGTTTTGTTTTGTGTTCCTGTGGTAAATAAACGCTAGAAAATGGTCTCAAGAAAAATTCACATGATTCAAAGGCCATGGTCAAATAAGCATTTTATTTTAGAAGATCTCTGTCCAATCTTCTTATACTAAATACTGAATTGTGTAGCCCAGTAGAGCTTTAAGCTGCAGTAATTGACCTCAAATGAAGACCTTGTTTCTCTGGAGCTCTTAAAACCACAAATCTTGCTTAAATGTGTTTTTTTTCATAGTTTCTAGCATTATCATAGGTGGGTCAGAATCTTGTCTTTGAATAAAGTTATCCAATATAAACATATGACAACTGAAATATTTCTATTTATCCAAAAGCACAAAATTCGGGGGAAAAAATGGTTGTTGAATTGAAGTTCTTGTAAACATACGATAAGGAGATACTTCTTACAGCAAGGGTGGCTATGGAGGGGCACTTTTCTGCCTTATCTTAGTTGAGGCCCTACTGCTGAAGTCCAAAATATTTGTCAAATACACCGATTCAGCTCTTTTCTATTGACAGCTGTCTGCAGCTCAGTTAACACACTGAAAGGAACTGAAGGGGTTTTTTTTTGGGTTTTTTTTTCTGATTTTGTCTGAACTTGGTGAACTGAACAAATTGATAAGTCCTGTTAACTGACTAAAGGTTTGGTTTACATCAAAGCAGCAAATAGAGTCTTCTCCTTCTGTCTGAACAGAAAAAGTGAGAGAATGGATCCTGCTCTGCTTGGGTGAAGCGCCAATTAAGTCAGTGGAAAAGTAGACATTTATGGCAGTTTGGCCACAAGCACGGTTTTCCAAGGCAGCTGCTGGTTCTTCAGAGCTGCAGTTCAGCAGCCTTGTACTCTGCCTTTCAAAAGCCTTGGTTTAGCAGCCTCTTTTCAGTGGGAAAGTGTTTCTCTGTGCTATATTTCTGAAGGTAACAAGCTTTTTTTTTTTGCAGATGAGAGGTGAATGGAGTGTGAAAAGGGGAGACAAACTATGTTGCAGAGGAACAGGGTGATATTTTCTTTAAGAATTCCCAAAATCACATGAAACAAGATCCAGTAGCCAGCTGTGAGATGCAGCACTTCAGCATCTTCTACTACCGTAACAGTGTGCTGAAAATGAAGTATGCTTTAACTGGAAAGGTGTCCATATCTAAAATAATGCTTATGCCTTGTCTGGCCATCACGGAAGGGATCTCTTGAACTTTTATATGAATTGCCCACACTTTCTCCAGAGTGAGTTAAAGAGTAGTAGCAAAGTGCAGTTGCTGCAGCAGAGGGAGAGCAGAAGCTCTGTCATTGCTTTGCAGACAGAGCTTGCAGTGCTCGCAAGAAAAGAGCAGGTATGGTAATTAGGGCAGGCCTTTCACTTTCTGCTGTAATTGCTCAGACTCACCTGCTAGGAAAACCAAGACCCCTTCACCCAGAACTCAAACAAAACACATCTCACAAAAAGTATTCCTAAGACACATACATATCCCTCAGGAAGGGGCGGTAAAACCTCAGAAGAGGAAGTAGCCAAGAATAAAACTTTCAGTTATTGCAGCAACTACTACAAATTACATTTATTCTGTCCAAAGACTTGATGGGTGTCGGAAAGAAACAGACACAAATCCTACATATTTATGTCACAGAAATATTAGGAGTCTGATTTTTACACTAATCTTATGTAAGTACTTCTGGGCTGATTTTATTGGATTAATTTCTGATTTGCTTCCAATAGTAAGGGAAATCAGCATCAGGCATAAAAATGTCTACCTGTTCTCACTAAGCTACAAAGAGGATGGCCCTGACTGTAAGTCAAATGGAGAAGCATGAATGAATTAACATCAAAACATTTTTCTTTCCTCCTTTCTAACTGAAATTGCTTTCAGTCTGCTGAATTTCTGATGCATCCTCTGGTGATCACTTCCTCAGTCTCCCATTCCCTCTTTGCTCTCTCATCTGCTCAGCTCTGATGGTAATGCACCATGCAGAGGTACAAGCCATATTTTTAGATGCACAGACATTATAATTGATTTTCCCCCTTCAGTTCCTGTGAGGAGTAACTGGATACTTTGTCACTTTTAAGTCTAGAAACTTGCTTTACCTCTACCCATTTCATCATACCCCAGCGAGGATTATGTGAAAGGGATATATGAGTCCCTCCTGCTGAGCCAACAGGTTAGCTTTTAATTGGCTTTATGAATCACTTTCAAGATGTTTGAAATTGTAGAAAAGGTCTAAAATAATTTAAAGGGGATGTTGGTTGCTTTTCTGTCTTGTTGGCTTTTGTAAAAAGCATTTTACAAATGTACTTAATTGTATCTTAAAGAATTCTATTTTCTCAGATAAAGTCTTTAAATCCTCGAACCAAATGTTTCTGGTTAATGAACACAGAGGAATTATTGTCTATTAAAACACTAGACAGAGTAAACCCCTAATATTTTGTTAAAGGCAATATGAAAATGAGACCTAATTGCTATTACATGGTACCAAAATTGATTTTGTAGTACTTTGAATTAACAGTCAAGTCACAAGTCTGCTGGCAGTGCTCCTGCACTTAGTAGGAGAAAGTTTTCATGCCATAAAATATAACTTCCCTGGGACTACATGCCACATGTCCTATATTCTAGCCAGAAGATAATCAGACTGTTTTTTTTTTTTCCTTCAAGACGGTAAAACTGCTAATGGAAACACTGTGATTAGAATGGCAAAGAGCAGTGCTCCATCAGTGCAACTAAGCTATTTTGTTCCTCCTTTTGTATTTTTCTAACATAATAGAAAATTTTCCTTACCACTTCATTGTGTTATTCTGAAACACAACATATATGTTTCTATTGCTTTAATGCAACATAACATTATTTTTTAAAAAATCTGTTTGTATTTTTTTTTTTTTACCTTGAACAGTTATTCAATGTCAGCTAGAAAAATTTGATACTTTTTCCAGGGATAGTTGCACTCTTTTTACTGATTAATTTGAATTTTCCTAATCAATCATGTAAAAGTCCAAGCTCAAGTAACTGTGCATGTTGAAACAAATCTTCTAGTATGATTGCAACTCCTGCTCACAAAGGCAACAGAGACTTCAGAAAGAAATGCAATTATGCAACATGAAAGCTACAGCTTACAAACTCTGATTTCTCCTGGTATGAGTCTTCTGTTATTTGTTTTCCATAAGAACATTACATGTAAAGAACTGAGACTTGAGAACCTTAAATACTTCTACTTAAACCACACCAGATACAAGTCTAAGCAATGGAATGAGGCAAAGGAATTAAATTACCTGTATATAATGCAGAACATCTTTGCAATAGAAATGTTATTTCTGTAATAAGTTGAGTTTCTTGTCAAAGGACTCTTCATGTCTCTGCAGGACCAGGAGGTTTTCTACTTGCTTTGTCAGTCATTCTTAGGCAGAATACGACTCCTTCTGTTTGGAAAAAGTACCTGCTCATAAAAATTTAAAGTGTGTTAATAGGAGAATATGGAGAAACATGGAAATGACTGATGTGAACTTTGGGCTCCAAGAAAATTTCACCATTACTATTTTTGATATTTGAACTCCTCTGTACCCAGACAGTTTGTTTAGGAGACTACAGAATTCACTTAGCAAAGATTGAGCCAACACTTTCTGGGCTGTTGCCAATTATGTTACAAATGCAAGTCTTTTTACAGGTTGCTGAATGATGCAACCATTACAATATAACAAAAAAAAACTTCATTTTGGACATTTTTAAAAATGTGCAGTTAGTAATGGATTTTGATGATTGCAGAATCCATGGGCTGAGCAGCTTGACAGAAGAAATGGAAAAAAAACCCTAACTGCTGATGCTTTTAATTGTGTATATATATATATATATAGATATATAGATATATTTATTTATTTATTTATTTATATATAAATCACTGTGTTTATAATCTCTGACCCATTTTTAGCCATAGAATAAGTTATAAAGAATTAAATCATGAAAGCTCTAACTATAGATCTTATCTTATATGTTTTTAATTATTGTACACAGTATATAAAAATATGCTCCTTTACCTTTAGCAGAAAACTGAAGATCACCTTCGTAGACATACCAGTTTCTACAGAAAAACAAAGATTCTTGTGATTTTAAAACTACCACCCAGCTAACAGTATCCCTAATGATCACTACTTAAATGAGACATCCAAGTTTCACTCTAAAATGCACTCTAATTCCTGGGAGACCTTATTTGTCTTCATGAGAAATTTAGGCGCCTTGACTTGTCTCAGCAGTAAGAACACATCTAAAGGAGTTTCTCCCTCTGGACTCTGGGGATTTAAATTATTTTTTTTTTTAATCTAGAATTGTCATATTTGTCTCTTGTTCCTCATAAGCAAAGGTGATCAAAAGCACTCACAGACATAAGGAGTTGATATGGGAAAAGAGCACTTAGCTTAAAAAATGTAACTCCTAACTTAATGAACACACAGAGTTTTTCCTCTGAGTTTGGTTTCAATCAGATTATATTTTGAATTAGTGAAAAATATATATCATTTTTTAAAACATATTTAGCTCTTGTCCAATAACAAACAAATAAGACCTCACAGTTCCCAAATTCTCCCAGCCTGTGCTCCTGTCTCTACTCATTGGGTTGAGGCTCCAACTCCATTCTGGTTCTTGGTGAGCCTGATAAAAAAATTACTACTTTTGCTGAATAAATTTTTCACATATTGACCCATTCCAACCTTTTTGGCACTTCCTCTAAAGAAAACACCCTCAGTGCATTTGCCGCTCTCTGCTCATTCAGAGTTTGATATGAAGTTCAAGATATGCTCTCATTTGATGCAGATTTCCTGAAGAGAATGACAGCGACTCGAGACTGCTCCTGAGACACAGTAGATTTTGCAGGAGCTGATGAAGGAAGAACTGTAGTGAATAAAAACAGATTGTTATTTTCTCTCTAAGGGTCCTGGGGTACCTCAGGCACAGCATCACCAGCTGGGCAAGGAAGGGGATTGTCCTGCTCTGCTCTGCACTGGGGTGGCCTCACCTAAAGTGCTGGGGGCAGTTCTGGGTGCCACGAAATGAAAAATACATACAACTATTAGAGAGTGTCCAAAGGAGGGCCATGACGATGGAGCAGTGTTTGGAGGGGAAGCTGTATGGGGAGCTGCTGAGGTCGCTGGGTCTGTTCAGCCTGGAAGAGACCTCACTGTGGTCCTCAACATCCTCCCAAGCAAAAGCAGAAGGGCAGGTCCTAATCTGTTCTGTGTCTGGATGTGAGCGAATGGTCTGAAGCAGTGCCAGGGCAGGCTTACGCTGGGTATCAGGAAAAGGTTCTTCCCCCAGAGGGTGGCTGGGCACCTCCCAGGAAGGAGGAGGTCACAGCACCAGCCTGACAGAGTTCAAGATGTGCTTGGATGATATTCTCAGGCACAGGGTGTGAATCTTGGGCTGTCCTGTACAGGGCAAGGAGTTGGTTTTGATATTCCTGATGAGTCCCGTCCTACTCAGCCTGTTCTATGACTCTATGGGAATTGTTGAATTCATGAGGAAGATACAGTAAAGTGGAGTAGCTTCTACCTACTGAAACAGCCTATGCTATCTAAAGGGCAATCAATGGAAGTGCTTTGGCCAAACTGGAGATGGTAGGCATTAAGTAAGAGCATGTGTGAAGAGACTAAAAACAAATCTACTCCAATTAGATAAAGAGTATTTTTCTCTCTTGGGCTTTTTTTCCCCCTACTGAAATATGAATATATTTAATATTTTTCTGCATTTCCCAGCTAAAAAGATAAAAACTTTACAAGCCCTGCAGCAAAGCTATATCAGAGGCAACATCAGTCAGGCAACAAGCCAACATCTCTGCACATTTTTAGCCACATTTTTTAAATTTAACAGCAATCAAAGAAGAGTCATATAAATACCAAGCTCTTGGAAAACTTTCAGAATGTATCGTTATAATTTAGGTATTCCTACATGAGGAGAGTTGCTAAGGGTGCATTTGAAAACAGGTATTTATATTCATATATTCATACTGCTTTGTTATTGCATGTCAGATGAACTGTATGTCAGAAACATGCTCCTGTACAAGATAGGTTTCAATACTAGTTCATAGTTCTCAAGAAAATTATTAAACATTTTCTCCACTATTTTTTTCTTACTAGTACTACTACTACTACTATTTGCATTTCCTTGACATTAAAAAATAAATATTGAAATCTCTTCACACATTTGAGATGCAGAGAACTGGGAAAGGGTAGCTGTATAGATTAGTCAGTCGATATTTTCACATTTACATCAGGAGATGCTTTAGAATATATTGTGGAGGAATACAACTCTCCTTATATGGGTAGAATTCATGAATTTATCAGTCTTTGTTTTTTTCATGTCCCCATGAAGTTTTAGAAGGGATTTTTTTTTTTGTTGAAAACTTGCATTTCCCTAATACTCTGAATTATTTACACCCTTTGAGAAGAGAATTCATATCATATTAGTGCTGAAAAAGCTTTTCTAAAACCACCTGTAACCATCTAAAAATGCACCTGACAAATTAGCCATTTAATTTTATATTTTCCCCCACTGATTAAATGAAACATTAGTCTGTCATTTTAGAAAACTTTTTTGCTTGTCATTTTTCATTTATTTGATAGAAAAATCAAATCAAGTCTGGAAAAAACTCTCATGCTGTTCCTCTCTTCACCAGAGAAGGTAAACATGGAAGTCAACATGTATTAAGTAGCATTATATGCTAACATTAAATGACTGCAAAGTACTGATATGCTTTCACTTATTATCTCTTTGGGACATCTGTCAATATTAATACAGTAAGTGGCTAAGCAATCATCCCTAGTAAACAAGTATCAGATCCAAATGCATCACCCTTCAAGCATTTAAATGGAAGCTTAGGGATAGAAGATTAACATACTATAATTTTTAATTACATTATTTATTCACATTTTTATTTTATGCAAATTAATACCTGTTTATAAAACAAACAGCAAGGAGGTGCTAAACCCCTCTGAGACTTTTTTTTTTTCAATTTGTGCATTTAATACTATAATTCCCATTAAAACAAAAGAGTGAGTCTCTAGTTGTTTAACCAAAAGCACTTCACTAGGTCAATTCATGTTACCTGGCAGATAGAGTGCTGTTGGACTCCATTTTCCAGTTAGCCACAGCTTTACTAGATGACTTTGGGAGGACCAGTGAATCTAAATATCTAAATGTATCTCATGTCTATGCAAATAGATAAATATATGGATTAGTGGTATATAATTTGGTAACACACAGGTAATGGACATCCCTCATTTCTTCAGCAGAAAGGGAGTCTCAGCCTCATATATCACCATATAAGTGTTGTCACTTTTATACCTACATTACACATAAGAGAAATAAGCTGAAAGAATTCTGTACTGCAACATTAGAGAAAATATGGAGGATAATGTGGAATTAAAGTAAAAAAAGCAAAAAGAAAATATATTAAGAGCTAGTATTAACTTGATAAAAATAAAAAAAAAACACAATAAGGACAAGCCCATTAGAATCTGTTGTATTAGGATCAAATTTATTAATCTGGGAATACACATTTCACTACTGAAGGTCAACTTCTGGTTCTTACAACAACTTCATCATCAGCTGGCATTGAAGTGAAATTAATTTTTCCCATAGTTCGGACCCTCTGTCCCTCAAAGTAAAAGTACATCATGTGATACCATCACAGACTTCCTACATTCTGTGGAAAGTAGTTGGTCACTTGAGCCAAGGTACATCACATGCTAAATAAAGAACAAATCTATAAGCAGAAGGTGCTTTGCTGCAGTGTAGTTATATAATGTCAAAATATTTGGGTCATGAAGTTACCCAGAAGGCTGGACCGCCTCTCCTATGAGGACAGGCTGGAGGACCTGGGGTCGTTCAGCCTGGAGATGAGAAGACTCTGGGAGCACCTTATCATACTTTAAGGGGTCTCATAAAAAAGGGTGAGACAGACAGCAGTAGGACAAGGGAAAAGGGTTTTAAAATGAAAGAGGAGAGGTTTCAATGAGACATTAGAAATAAGTTCTTTACTAAACAGTGGTGAGACACTGGAACAGGTTGCTCAAAGAAGTTGTGGATGGCCTTGTGCATGCCATTCAACCTAGGACTCCATGCCTTGCTGCTGCTTGGAACATTTTCATGGAATGGGTCAACTCTGTCATATGCTAGCCTTAGTATCTGTAGAGTGAGTGGAATCTTTCAAAGAAAGAGAAAGGAAGGGTCAGGAACAATGGCAGCTGTGTATTTAAAAAACCAAAACTGATTGAGTAAAATCCTGCCTGCTTGCCTACTGAAGGGCAGCAGTTTTCATACTGGGAGTGAGGATTTTACTATGGATGGATGGAGGACAGACAAGGGATGGCAAAATAGGGTTGGTGAGAATTGGCAATACCACCTCTCTGTAATTTTAAACTTTCAGGCTCTGTGCCACAACAGTTAGCAGCAGTCCTCTAAATGTGCTCAGTGATTATGCAAGATTTCTTTCTATGTTATGGTCCCTCATTGGTATTTGTTTCATTACAATGAGAAGCTGGAAAAATATCTGTGAGGTTTAAACAATTTTGAACAATGTAAACTGCTGGGTAATAACTTAAAACAGTCTATTTGATGAATGTGGGTATGTCAAGCAGTATGTGACTAACTTGAGACTGTGAGAGTGGCGGGGAAATGAGATATCAGGGTCAAACTCATGGTCAGCTTTCATCATGCTTGGAAATATGACATCCTTTCTCACATGTGATTTCTCATTAAGTCTCTTTTGACATTCCCCAAGCATTAATACACCTGTTGAGAAAATTACAGCTGTCCTGAGGACAAAAAAAATGTCAGTTTCAAACAGCAAGTGCTGGAAGACTGCTTAGTGTCAGTAGAGATTGCTGTAAATTTTGGAAGGATAAATACCTCCATTAAATAAGTAGAATTATAGAATGATCATAAAATCTACTTTTCAATTTCATCTGATTAAAATGAGGAGTCAACATGAAGGGCACTATTTTATAGAATTAAAGATACGAGAGGTATATTAAATCCTGTAAATGCTGTTCACATCACAAAAGCGGGTTCAGGTGGATTCTGCTTTGTGTCCCCATTCCTGATAGAACAAAGAATTAAATAAATTACTATGAAAATCTTGAGAACCTC
>PYHW01010833.1:12186966-12247221 GCA_013186435.1 Turdus rufiventris | reverse complement strand
CATGCATCATAACATTACTTCAACACTTCCTACTGGCGAGTAAGAGCAGGAAAAGTACTGCTTATTCTGTGAGCCTCTGGATCACCTGCTGTGTTACTAATAATAACTGCCTTTGTATTTCTAAGCTCAGAATTTTGCCTAACCATTACTCTTCGCTCTTTAATGCACAAGAAATGTAATGATGTCAACCTAAAATGCAGTACATTGTTTAGGAAGATAATTTGAGGTTCGTAAGTCTTGCCTCAGCTAAGAGCTTTACAGTCCCAGTTGGAATAACTTCCTGTTTCATTTTCACAGGTCACTTATAAAGAAAAGGGAGGGCTGTTAATTCAAATGGCAACTTTACTAAAATCAAGGCAGAACAGAAGCTGAAATAATGTAAACCCAAGGCCAAGGCTAAATAGGCGGCTGTCAAACCTACCTACACTTACATTTGTTTCCAGATCTCCACAGATTTGAAGGGGCAATCAGCACAAAAAATTTAGAGGCTGAGTGCACAGACATGATTGTTCTGCAAACAGTGATTGTTACTGTCATACTGAAAAATGCCTACTAAATAATGAAATGGTCCATTGCAGAAAAATGTTTTTGTCTCACTGGCTCATCTCAGTTTGCCATAAACTGTAAATTCCCATAATTTTCCACTTTTTTTTATGGTGCAAATTTAACTTCTTACTTTCCCAGGTAGCTTGTTATTAAATAATATATATCTTATATTTTTCTATTTGTAATTAAACACAGTTTTTATTAGAGATGTTTCTACTCCTAACAAAAGCATGTAATAGAATGCACTTGGGCAGCAAAACTACACTGAAATAATGGAAAAGCTTCAATTTATTTAGTGCATGAATTGCAATTACAGCGAAGGAGACAGGGTAAGAGAATTAATTTTTATCCCAAGTGTTCTCAAACCTGGGTAGTACTGAAGATGTTGGAGGAGGGCAGTTCCTTGGTGCTGGATCTACAGATCTCAAAGTTTTGATCATTCAGAGACAGTACTGCTATAACATCTTAGGAGTTCAGCTGTGTGCCATGCAAAGCCTGCCTTTCTTACAACACAGCTTTCTGACTTTGGCCCTTTCAGCTGTAAGAGGAAAGCAAAGTTATTTCTATGAGAGAGAAGAAAGACAAAAGCAGAGATGAAAATTACTAACTCAGTGACTTAAGAGAAAAGAATCAGCATGAAATGAAATGAAAATCAAGGGAAAAAAGCATTTAGATGCAGCAATGCAGCAACTCTTGAGGGAACAGAGAACACACCTGCAGCTCCTGTATGAAGACTCTCTTACCAGCAGAGTCTTATTGATGTGAATGCACCATGGGCATGCAAATGCTTAACCTGGGAACATGTTATTAATTACTGTTCCCCATGAGTATTAATCAGTAAATAATTCCTGTATGCTCCTAAACTGTGTACTGCGCTAGCAGAATTTCTTCATGCCCCATAGAAAGTTCCCAGAGAGCCCCTGTAGAAAGACTTACCTCTGCATTATAGATTTTCAAACATTCTCATCAATTTAGCTGCCTATTTCTATTACAGATTAATTAACCTTGGAAATCTGACATTCCTATATTGCTTTAAAAAAATTCAGGGTGTGTTCCTAATTTTATTTTTTTCTTTTCCTTTTAATTATCCTAGGGGTTGGAAATGCTCATTAAACTTAAGTGGCACATCCATTTTACATATGAAGGAACTGCTCCCAGAACAAGATTAAATGAATTTCAACTGGGTTTAACATTCCTGAGAATAAGTCCTTAAGAGACTTGGGAAAAGGTCATTTGCTGAATTAAGAATATCAAACAGAAAATCTTTCACCAGATCCAGCCATCTTCAGCGAGCCTTTCATAAACTATTATATTCTTTTTAAAAATTATTTGGTCTCTGCCTCTACTATTTCTAATGGAAATCTGTTCAAGAAAGCCCTCTAATTTCCATCCTAAATTTATTCATCATTTGCTTCTATGCCAACATTAAATCTCTTCTTTAAATATTTTTTCTCTCTTTATTCTCCTGATGATATGATAGAGAGCAATCAGTCCCTTTTCAGATTTCCTTTTTTCTAGCCTAAACAAGCCAAGCTCTGCTAGTTGTCTGGGATTAAGCTTTACCTTCTCAATCAGCTTAGTTACCTCTACTAACACTCCTCCAAGTTGCAGTCTCCCTTTAATATGCAGAATCAAAATTTTGCAGAGGTGTAGAACAGTGTGGAGCTTTACCCATGAGAAAATTAGTTTTGCTCTCTGAGTGTCAACATTTCTCTTTTCAACTATTCAAAAGGATTTTGAACAAACAGTCCCAGGAATGTTCAGGCAGATGGAGATTAATTTCATGCAGTTTAAGTAGTTCATACATTGCACCCCATTATTGTTTAACCTGTGTTTTGGGAATTTGTTAAGGACATGCGGACTCGTATCCTCCAGGGTATTAAATAAATGCATTGTATGTCAGCCAGCTCCAGTTTGGCACACGCCTGTTTTTCTGGTTTCTATCTCAAAATGATATGTGAGTTCAGCTGACTATCCAGTTGTCAGCATAAACTCTGGTCCTGGGCAGGTTCTTGTCCAGTAAATTCAGGGGGAAAAAAAAAATTAATTTCATCTGTCCCAAAAAGATCCAGTGTGGTTCCAGACTGGAAAAAAAAAAAAATTCCCATAAGGACATTTGAACAGATTGCCCAGAGTGGTTGCAAATCCTGGAGGCTTTGAAGATCAGACTGAACAAAGCCCTGAAAATTTGGTGGGATCTCAGAGATGATCTTGCTTCAAGCAATAGGTAGGGCTAGAGATCTCCTGAAGTTCCCTCCAGCCTGAGTTATTCTATGAGCCTAAGTATTTGGCTAGACAATCTATATCAGACTTGTATTAACACATTTCACAATATAATGCATATACTAGCATAATTACATTGAATCATTAAGTATGAAATTAAAAGATTAAGAGTTAACATGGATGGATTTGAGCTCTGTGTCTTGATTATTTTCTCAGGAATCATTTATTGACTGTATTTCAATTTCATTTCTTTTTATTTTTATCTCTTCCTTCTAAGAATAATTAAAAATTATTTTATAATAATAAAAACTTTAAAATTACTTCTTTCAAAAATTAACAAAGTCAATTTAGTCCTACCAATTACTATGAAAGTGGCATGACTTCCATAGAAAGAATGGCAGAACTAGATAGCATTATGCAGTTTGGAAAAGAGAAGATACTAAAGATCTGTATATCATAAAAGGCATGGTAAGAAGAGATTAGAATGACATTAGAAACATATTTTGCAGTGAAGGAGCTGGAAGGTATCAGATGATAGTGGGGGACAACTCCAAGAGGTATAACGAAGGTGACCACCATGCAGCTGAAGGCTGGACTTTACAGCTGTGTGCCAAAGCAGGCTGAGGTAGCTAAGCAGGGGAACAAGGGACTATTTAATGGAATAAGGGCAGGTGTTTACTGAACACACACACATTGACATCCAGCTTCCATGCTTGCCCAGTTCCCACATTTTTTCTGTAGGTGCGCCTTTACTTTTGCCAGAGAAAATTGAGGGTTTGACAGATAAAAATCCATGTTGACTGGTGGCCATGGGCTTTATTCAGTATTCCAAGCCTTAGCCTACAACAAGTTTTTACAAATAAATGCTGAATACCAACCATAAAAATGTGAACATATCCTGTCTTTACCATGATAGCATATATTTAAAGTAGGCAATCCCGAAGCTAGAGCTGTCAGCCAGTGAGCAGTGATGAGAACATTCAAATACACCTTACATAAACCAGGAAAAGTTGAGTACAAACCTTTTTTGGTAGGACTAGAGCAAAATTAAATCATTTTTGCATCTGCATTTCTGGTCTTAAGATGACCAGAAATCTTAAGCTACTTATGAACTTTCAGGTTAATGGAAAGCATCCCTGTAATTCTCCTTTAAGTCACTGGGGCATGTGAATTATACTCAGCTGTCTGCAAATAAAATAATTTAACCACTGTAATTTTCAAGAAGTTCATTCCAAGCCCATCTGAAGGAGGAAATGACATTTCTGTGTGTTTCACAGATGAAACTGTTGTTGAGGTCTTCAAAGAGTTAATATACTGGGGTTAAAAGAAATGGAGTGGTATCATGAGAATTAGTAAGACATTAGCCCACAGTTTATTTCACAAAACATGGAAAAGTTTTGCATTTAAAAACAAGCTGTATAAACTTACAACTTAAGCATTTTATGACTCTCCCAGTTATGTGTAGGTGTTGGCAGTTCTGTGTTTTGGCTTTTGTTGGAACAAAATATTTATAATTCATAAATGTATGAATCATAACATTTATATGGCACTTCTGGAACAGATGCCACAAAAATCTTAATTAAATATAAAAGCCTACAATTAAAAGGCAAAGCCAAATGAATAAACTTTAAAGAATGATTTAAAATCCTGCAACTGAGAACCTTAGAAATAAAAATGGAGTGTGATATGAATATCGCACGACTGAATTGCACAAAAAATGCAGTCTAATGATAGGCAGACAAATGTATTATAAGAGCAATTAATAGTATACAATATCTTATATCTTAAAGCACTCTATATCACTTTACAAGTTGTCTCTGAGTAAATAGGAATCGTTTCAAATTCTATTAAAATGCATGTCATAATATATGTTTTTTATTTGCCAACTCCTTTAGCGGCAATTATTTATGATGATACTCTAGCATACTAGTGAATGCAATCTACCATATTTCTGAAAAATGAGACATCAAGGCACCATCTGCTATTGAATGCCTACTGTAGAGTAGGGAGATACATCTAATTATCCTCACAATTATAACTCAGGCAGTTTAGCATAAGGTAGAATATCAAGGTCTTCTAATTAATTTGTTTCAAAAAACATTTCTGAGGAGCTAATGTGGGCTGATTTAGACTAACAGCTTCAAATGAGCAGATTCTTAACCCCTAAAACCAACATGAATAAAAGGATTAAAGAACAACTTCTCTCTAACAAGAGATGCCATAGAAATGAGATATTTTCTGAACTTTCAATGTAGACCTGCATGTTTGTATTAGATATTCACTGGGGATTAATGAACTCATTCAGACTGAATATGTTCTCCCTTCAAATCTTTTCAACAAAAGCTTAGATAACTTTCACAAGCTTTCTGCAAGCCTCCTTATTTCCATTTATTTGCTATTTCTGTGCAAATTAACTTCCTTTTTCCAGTGCTGGTGAGGAAGCAATTAAGAAAAAATCTATTTGAAGAGCTCTTGATGGAAAGTTTCCACATTAATAATGATTATCTGAATTCTCATTGATCAAGAGGCCTATTTTTCCGAAGTTTCCAGGTCACTTAAGACGATCACGTCTAAAATAGCAGAGATTAATTATATACACATGGGGTCCATATCTCTTCTATAGATTGACAGCGAGCTTGTTTTACGATGTAAAATTTGTGATTTGAAATCAGGGCAATTTTGACAGATAAGGTACGAAGAAGAAACAAAAGTTTGAGTAGAAGTAAGCATTAACAGCATGCCTTTCATCTTCTGTTTCTAGCCAGATGATTGTTGCAATACTTTTGACTCAGGAAAAAGCTGTGGTGTTTAAATTACAGCTGTAGCAAGGCTGTCTCGTAGAAATACAACAGAGGAAGACAAAGACATGCATTTCCTTGCTGAAAAGGATACAGCATATGTCAATTTTAAAAATGAAGGGTTTTTTTAGGACATTTTGCTGTGGTTTTATGTCACTATAAGTACTATCTGTGTTTCAAGTGACATTTATTACTCTCCAGAGATCTGAAAACATAGAACATTTTTGTTTCCTGACTAGCAGTTACACATGTTATATGTCATTCTCCCTGTTTTCTTGATGGTTGTTTTGAGACCAATTTGGATTTACTGAAAGATCACAGCAATACATAAAGGATTACATATTGGTGCAATAGAAAGGGAGACAGGAGGAATCATGAGGCTGCATGATTTGGGACACGAATGCTTCTGGCCCATAACTTCAGTCTTGTCCAAGGCAGTATAAAATGTCCCTTGACACATGTGGGGCTGCTCTGCATCTGTACTGCTTCTCTAAGTGAAGCCCACAGCCACGCTGAAGCTTAGCCCCATCCTCTGTGAAGCTTTAGCAGGAAAGAACACCTATGAAATTACCCCTGGACTAATTTCCCTAAACGAGCAGCTCGATGATTGTTTTAGTTTTCACATGCTTCCTGACATGTTTAGAATTCAGGCAGGCAGCAAATATTCCATTATCATCCTCTCTCATTCTATCTAAATAGGTTTTACTGTTACCATAATCTGCTATCAGAAGAAGTCAAAATGATGTAATCATACCTAAATAGCAATGTATGTGCTATGTATGAAAATAAATTCCTTTAACTTTAATTTTACATTGTCTCAGTACAAAACAATAAGAACTAAAAGAGAAGAAAATTAAAACTGTCTGATGCTCTTGTCCCATTCATAAGTCATATCCTGAATGATGTTTTTAATGATTCTTTTAGGTTGTCCAATGATAAAAAATTGTTTCTACACTCACTGCATTAAAAGAGACACAAACAATTAAGAGATTAATTCTACAGTAGTTGTGTTTATGAACTGAAAAATGTACTTTAATGGCATAGATAATGATAACTAAATATTTGAAACCAAATTTCATACATTACGTGGTATATTGATAAGCATGATTCCTTGTTTACAGACCAAATAAGGAATCTATGATTTGAGCACTAGTGCTCAAACTGCAGCTCAAAACATTATGTAAGCTTAGAGCTAGAATTTTGTACAACAGAAACATCTATAAAAAGCACATAATTCTGTGACTCTGTGCACTGAGACCAAAGAAATGGGCCAGTGTACAGATCCAAATCCGTATTTGAGGTAGGAGCACATGAACCATTGGCCCACACTTCAACATTCATTTGTGTGCAAGGGAGCTCTTTTTGGTGCAGATTTCCCCAGTAATTACAGTTGAAGGGTCACAGTATGCACTTGAGTACAGCATGGATAAGTCTCAAAAAATTTCTCCCTTGGTGTAGCCCAGTGGAAGTTGCATAGTAGAATATTATGTGGAATTACAGCATAACTGAGCTTGAAAGTACCTTGTGAAGCCATCCAGTTCAAGCTTTAGAAACCTGTCCTTCACAAATTTTATTTAGATTTAATTCGTGGCCATCTTGTTTCAAATTTACTTGTTGCTTTATGGCAACTTTAGCCACTTTATTCAAAGGAACATACTGTACCAGACATAAAATAAAATTACTTTCTCATCTTTAATCTAGCCAACACATCACTCTTATATTTTGTTATAGTACATAAGGCAAAGGGAAAACTGCCTGTACAAATTCCACTCTAAAGAACTGCCTAAGCATTTTGATTCATATGAAAATGTAATGCTGTCCCAAAGATTGAGGTCAATTCAAGCATTTGTGAAGTGCACTTCCAATAAACAAAAATAAGCTTTCTGTTAAATCTTTAATACTCGATGGAAAATGCATGCTCAGCTATTCCAGGAAAAAAGTTTATTCTCTCACCTCTGTTCTATTTTCACTGCTGACCTTTTCACCTTAATCTGCTTTTCCCTTCCTCCTCTATTCCTGACTTGCAGCAATGAATCTGATTGCATTACTAACTATATGTAAATATTTAATTGTTTTACATTACATGGAACACTCACCAACCAAGTCCAAGTATTAAGTGTGATAACCAATTACCTTCTGGTAGAAGATAGAATTCATAAGCAGCTACCACCCTGACATGGAGTCTAACTCCTCTTGCAGCTACATGACTACGTTCACGTTCTGTCCCAGGTAGCTCATTATTACAGTTTAAAAATGCACCCATTTCAACAGCTTGGTTCGGTTAAACACTGAACCAGCTTTAAGGTAAAATCTCTATCATAAACATATGTTGAATGTAAATATTTGCTCCACATCACAAACACAGGCAATACATTAAACATTGTCCTAATCTCATTATGCACTGTCAAAAACTATGCACCAGTGGAAAGGGCACCTGTAAAGCCCATTAGTGGTATTTGAGGGGTGCAAGGGGAGCAGATCATATTTGATCATTGCCCTGAGTTCTCAGATACACTGGTGCTGCCAAGCCACATGTCATCTGTACCAGGCCCAGCCAGCACAATCTAGCTTTAACCATCAGAGGGGCAGGAACAACTGTAGGGATTATGACAGCAAGACCTTATTTAAATTAAATTAAATGCAGAAATAATTTAAATTTAAATAATTTAAATTATGTAATTGCATCACTTACAGTACAGAATCAAGGATTGTCTGGGCTTCTGGGGTTGTTTGACAGAAGAAATAGGAAAATAAAAAAACTGGGTATTTGTATGTAGAGAAATTATGTAGAAATAATAGAAAAGTTGTTACCTGCATAGACACCTTATGACCTTTTATACATATATATGAAGAAAGAGGAAAACTTTGGAATTTGAATTGTTACTGCTTTTCTGTGTTTCTATTGCAGAGGCTACTAAGACCAAGACAAAATATGATGGCAGAAAATAACATTAAGAGTTTGCCAGTTTTAGTAGCTCCTTCTATTATGCAGTGCATCCAGAAGAGGCTGAAATTTGCCACAAGAAATAATAGCAGCCTAGTTGCAGGAATAAAATAAAATTAGTTCAGTGAGTAATATCTCTCTCTCCTAAGAATATTCATGAATAAAAATAATTTATCTGTACCATCCTGTTCTGAGCAGGTGGAGATCAGACAAAGAAGCAAACGTATCATCATGTAATCATAAAGCACTTCACTTACCACAGATTGTGATAAGCAAATTGCTGGTAATTACACATGCTCTGATCCCACCTGTTGCAGAGAAAGGAGCTGTCTAGGCTGGATACACAGCTTGCTAAAACAGCCTCTTGCTGCAGAAGGCATGGCTGACCTGCTGGCAGTGCATTGCTGCCACCAGCATTATCCCTTTCCCATCTGGCATTCTCTTTTAGGGTGGACAATGAGCAGGCAACATTTCCTACACCCTCCTGGTGCAAAGCTGTTATGTGTGTCCTTTAAAGATGGGAGAAGTTTTCACCCCTGGATCATGACCATGAAACTGATTTTTTGAGGTACTCTTAATATGAATATATGGCTTTATTGTGCCAGTCTAGGTTTTTTTGTGAATATGTAGCTCAATTAAAATACAGAAGTTATACATTGAAAACATGAAAATTTCAATGAGTTGGAACTCAAATAGAATTATTTTTCCCACAGATTTTGGATCTAAACAAACTCCCCAGTCTTAGTAAACAATGTTGAAAACTCTGGAAAAATACCCAGACATTATAACAGAATTGGTAGCCATCTTTAGATACAATTACTCTACAACAGGTGAGAGTTGGATCAAAATGAGAATGAGAAGGTTATACCTCTGAAAATGACCTTAGCTTTGCCAGGAGCCACTTAGTGAAGGTCAAATATAGATGTTCTTAGATATATTTCAATAAGAAACATAAAACATGGAAATAAATATAATATTTTTAGTTACTGTCTTTCAATCTCACAATTAATCTTCTATATTTTTCTTTTTTTGCTTTAGTTCATCCCAGAAAAAAAAAAAAAAAAACCTATCCATGTAGGGAATAGTAAAAGTTTTTAAACCAATTAAGAAGAATAAAATTGTTAAAATGGTTGCGTTTTTTCTCTAGAGATTGCTGACTAAAAATTTTAGTGGCAAAAAGAAATATCAGCTGTGACAATAGAATCTGATATTCAGTCACTTCCATTCCTAACAGAAATATCTCTGTCCACAGGTACCCAAAGAAGGAAAGCAATGAAATTGAAATGCTTTATAATACTGGACAGTAATTCCCATTTCTCTTTCCTACAGAAACTAAGAAGTTTTTTCTCATGTTTGACAAAATTTAGAAGTAGGTAGTGAGCTGACAGGGGCTCTTGGTGAGGACTTAAACAAGTTTTTTTTTCTGTTTGAGGGCTGTAACAGCCCCCAGAAACCATTCAAGGGAAAATAAAGAACACAGGTTCCCTGAAGTTCACTAAAGCTGAAGCCTTAGACATCTTGGGCACCACAGTCAGGGAAAGGAGAATTCTCATCTACAGGAAAGGCTGTAACTTAATTAACTGGGAACATAAGTGATTGTTAGTCAGATTAATGATGCATTGGAAGGAAAAACTTTGGTAAAAACTATGTGTGCCTTGCTTCAAAGGGATGAAAGGCTAAGCAATGCAGATATTTATTTTACAAAACAAAATTGGCAATAAATAATGTGTGATGTTCAATTCTAAACTTAATTAGAATTAAATTTAACTAATTAAATCACTTAAATGAATAAATTAGGTTAAATTAATAAAAAAAAATAATTATTTTGAGAATTTCACTGGTTCTTTCCAGACAAAAATAGATGACCAGCATATTTGTTATACTGTTGTATGACAAGATTTCTATTCTAAATTTGCACACATCATACAACTTTTCCAAAATTTATAATATTTCCTAATTCTAGTAAAAATGTGTTCCACAAGTTCCTGGGAATTTTTTTTTTTTTTTTTGGTTTGGTTTGGTTTGGTTTGGTTTTTTATTCCTTACAGCTTTTGTTATTGTCCTGCCTCCCTCAGACAGATACTTTTATTTGGACCAAACTGTATCTATTACCTGACATACTTTAGATGTCATCTCTTCACAGAATATGGATGTCCCCATTGCAAGTCAGGCAGTGTGAAGGGACTTTTGTTTTTTATTCCTTTATTTTTTAAAAAAATAAAAATAAAAGAAATTCCATTATCACATTTAAAGTGTGTTTTCAATAACATTTCAGAAGTCTCTTTTCAGATGAGATGAACCATGCCCCAGATGTGCCTATTATTTTGTTCTCTAAGGGATAGAAAAAGCACAAATGGAGACACAAAAAATGCAGCTAGATTAGATAAAACTCTTTTGAAAAATGTAACAGACTATTTGAGCATGGCAGCACATGTAGTAT
Organism: Turdus rufiventris; assembly: GCA_013186435.1. NCBI lineage: Eukaryota > Metazoa > Chordata > Aves > Passeriformes > Turdidae > Turdus > Turdus rufiventris. The sequence goes on along the minus strand of PYHW01010833.1, from coordinate 12,236,270 downwards.
AGCTATTTCATGGAAGGGACATGAAAAACGGATTAAAGGGAAATTATGTCTTTATCATGTAGATATAACTTACATATTTTTTCTATTTTTTTTTAACCAATTTATATTTATTTTCCTAATCTGTGTATTTTCTACCCCAGTGGTAATGCACTGTCACAATGGCACTCATCTGAGGCTAGGCTCTAAATAACAGATCATGTGGTTTTTTTGCAAAAAAGCTGATAGAAGAAAGGAACAATAACCTGGGTGTCTGTATATAAGTCAAATTCTATAATGGAAAAATGGCCATTCCAAAGTAAGCTTGGAAAGTGATCTACTGCTGTATATTTTAAGTTCTGAGTAAACTATAGGTGACATAACACTCTATTGAGTAATCCTTGATGTGAACATTGCTGAATTTTCATTTAAAATTGACAGCGATTACTGTGGCCAGATAGATCCCACTGAGTATTGAAATAACAAAACTATATACAGTCTTCAAATGGAAGTCTCAACAGAATATATTAGGGCTAAGAATCTGAGAAAAGGGAGGAAATAATATTTTTCTATAACAAATCAAAGAATGAAAAAATGCATTAAATACACTGCATATATGATGTCTTATTGAAAATGTCATTGCCAGCATAGCTTTTTTTGGAAAAAAGAGAACAATCAAGTACATTTTGCAAGATAAGAAACTGACTGGGATAATTTTATGCTTTCACTACAGGCCTACTTCAGTGCACATCTCAACAGTCCTTTACTGACTGAGAGCATGTGACATCTACTTTCCACAGACCACAAAAATATTTGACTTCTGTCTGACATGCTAGCAGCTGATGATCAGCTGAGGAAAAAAAGAATTTTTCCTCAGCATGTCAGTATGTAATAGCTGATATCTCTATCTACATCTATATCTATATCCATCTATATCTATCAACTAATATGTATGTGTATACATAACAAACATGTACATATATGACTATTGTGTATCAGTATGAAATTTTAGCTGAGATGCAGGGTACATTTTTCTTAACTGCAATGGGAAAGTACAAACTTGCATAGAAACATCACATCTTTTTAAAATACTAGTGTTTGAGAAAATGTTTCCCATGGTGGAAAGCATTATGGAATAGTTTGATCTACCAATGTGTGCAGTCAGGTAGTGCTGTGTAGAGAGAAACTTTGTGGTGCCACAGTGAGAAATAGCCACGTGTGGAGCCATAAGTACTGGGAGATGTGCTCCTGCAGTGTGTAACATTAACAAAGTCTTACTTCTGAAAATATTTTCTTACCTTTCTGGAGGTTACATGATTTTTAAGGACAAATCAGATGGGATGCATAACCTCTGCCATCTGCCCTTTGGTTTTAATGTGTGTTCTTAGAGAGCTTAAAACAATAAGGATGGTTGAATTGGTTAGACTTATCTATGGAAAGCCTCTCAGTAACTTTACTATCAACATTCATGTTGTAAACTTCACAAAAACAAGCATTAACCACATTTTCAGCCTGGAAAACCTGATAAATACTAGATTAAGCAAGAGCAGACCTGTTAAAAAGAGTTCATGCTTAGTGTCTTTTCCACTTCCAAAATTATTATAGTGCCCACCTAACTTAAATTTCAACTCATTGAATGTAGAGGTCCCCCAGACCCTTGGCAAATAAAATTACTCAAAAACTAGACATCATATCTCTTCGTTATTCTAGGGATTACTAGCTAGTTGCAGAATAAAATAATGCCTTTGAATGGAAGCATCTAAAATTGATGAAAACCTATCAACATCACTAGACAACATCAGTTTCATTTGTTCTTTTTAAATGGTCCTTGATTTTTAGTGAATATTAGTAGTACCATGATCTATGCTTGCAGCTTTTCAAAGTATTATGATTAAATGTCAGAGAAATCTTGATCTATGTGTAGCACATTAACTTGAATTACCATGTTAATTTTTTTAAATCGCCCTAAACATCTCAAAAAAACCTTTTTAGTCTGTATAGCCTAGTACCATAATCAGAGTAATTTATCTTCATCCATTAGATGTCAGCTGCTCCTATAGATCCACTAAGGCCTAATTCCTGTCACTCACCACTATCAGACATTCTATTAGGAAAACTGAATTATGAATATGTCAAACTATGCAACAGTTTTTACCACATAAAGATTGCACTCGGTTCTGTTTGGTTTTTGTTAGGAACTAACTAATAGTGTTTATACACTCAGTACTAATTTCTCCATTTGCCATGTACAATAGCGCACAGGAAAACAGCACGCAGTAATGAAGATAGTGATAAAGTGTTTCATGCTGTCCTTTGGATGATTGTGGTGAATGAATCTTGCAGTAGAACACAGAAACTGGAGCTCTATCATTCGACCAGTTTATCTTCAAGTAAGATAAAGACCTCTGTGTTTCAATCCTGGTACATGCCAACACTTGAGAACTTCCTAGGAAAACTGTTGGCTGAACACTGTGTCTGACAAAGCAGTGCACACTGAGATAAAAAATGGATATGCCACTACAGAAGCACTGACTACTGAAGGGAAAAACACAGTCTTGACTCTCTAGAAATGAGATAATTCCTGTAGATGCATATTCAAATTTAACTTTATATTTAGTGGATGAATACCTAATGATCATATGAAATTTTGGCTCAGACCATTTTCTTTTAAGAGGAAAAAAAACCCAACCCATTCATGTTTTTCCTCTCATCTAGCAAGAATCTGATTGACCTCTGTATCTTAAAGAGTGTTAATTTTCAGAAGCCCCATGCTTTCTAGATGAAAACAACTTTATACAAAGAGGAGACACATACATTATCTGACACACAGTGAAGCACACAAGCACATGAGGATGTGTGAACTAAAATTAATACTGGGTCTGTATTCATGAACTGAACAATAGACAGAACTACTTATGAAAGTTATACTTTATTTAAATGTAGCACAGCACAAACACTAAAAGATACGACTTTTTAGCTCAAGTCTCAAACCATTACTTCCCTGTTGGGGAGCTCTGTTGGTCAGAGTTCATGGGGAAATTATATGTTCCCAAAATATGCCAACAAATATGTATCTTGCTAAACACTGAGGCTGCAGGAAAGAGCCACAAGAGGTATAGATCTGGCAACTAATAATTTTACTCTCTGAAGCTTAAACTTATCTCAAAAGAGCGTACACATAGGAGCCTCCCTCCCTGTACACTCAGCTGAGAAAAATAAATGACAATGAAGCAAATGAATCTTTGGCTAACACGATGAGGAAAAGGGAGCATTGGTGGGTATAGGTGGAGAAGATTGTCCTAGAAGTGAGCAAAATTTATGAACACAGTAGACTTTGAGAAGTATCAAACTTTAAAGTTCAAATAGAACATTTGACTAGTCTTTAATCTAACAGTACAATCCAACCAATCTGTAATAATTCTACCTTATCCACAAAGTCAGCGTTGAGTGTGTATCTAAACTGAATGCAACCCTATGACTTTCTACAACAAAGTCAGCTGTTATTAAATAAATCATGAGAACACTTGCTGGTAAGCCTTTATATTAGGAAAAATATGATATATGTTCTCCTAATGAGTGCTCTATAAACTAAAAACTTTCATAAGTTGGTCAAATAATTCAAACAAAAATTCTATGTAACAAGTTTATCAGCCTCTGACTAAAGTGTTGTATTATTCCAGTTGCTGTTTTTTCTCTAAGGAGAGTTAAAAGTAACCACTGGAAGAACTATGGAGGTAAGGTCTCACTAAAAAGTGGGTTTGGTACATTCCCAGAATTATAACTCAGATGCAACAAGTAATGCAAAATTTGGGCTTAGTATTTTCTGTACATAGATAATTTGACATTGACGTGATTCTCCAATCTGTGTATCTAAAAATAAATTACATTGAGGAATTAGATTGGATCAATCTATAATTCATAAGACCACTCAGTTTACAAATATCTCTCCATATACACCGAAGCTTCACTCCTCTTTCTAGGATTCTACTATTAAATAACTTCAATCATACAAAATCAAGAATAAACATTCATGAATGTTTAATGATTAGAAAAAAAATTCTGGTTTTGAGTAAATACAGAGAGAAGGTTTTTTTCCCACTGGAAGTCAAAAGACCTTTTAAGTTACTCATATTTGTATGATAGTCCCTTCCAAAATCTACAATCAAAATTTGACATTCTATATCAGTATCTGACTAAAGGTTCTTCAGTGACTTCTACACGGCATAAGGAATTTATAGAATTTAAAAATGGGACAAAAATGAAAAGAATTTGTCTGTTTTTATATAAAAGGCATGTCTTCTGTAACTTAGAATTCCTGGTTTCTGGTGTCTCCAATGCAATAATTCCATTTAATTTTTAAAAAATAGTTTTCCATGCATCTCTGCAATTCTGAGTGGACCTTTCATATAAGTTTGTTCTTTAGGACTTAATGCAAGAACTTGTCTCCTGTCAGCAGTCTCAACTTATCCTGATGAATAAGGTCCTTATACCATATTTGGCTTAAAAAAAAAAAAAAAAGAGTAATAGAAAATAATCCCTGAAGTATGAAGGATACCTATCTGCTCTTCCTTTGGCCCTTTATAAAAATTTCCCTTAACTAGGTAAGTGCTGCTGTAGTCTTCTAAATGCTGCTGTAGTCATATTAGCATAATCCCAAAGGTACACAGGAATAAATTTATACAAGGCCAATCTGTTGCTCAAGATATTTCTAATTGGTGAAAAATGTTTATGTTAGGATTTACCTACATGACTGTTAAGTCATTCCAGTTCAGCTTTTTTAAATTCAGTTTTTTCTCATTCATGTTGGTACCACAGGGTATTTGGGAACCTGTGTGCAAGGAAATAAAACTTGCTTTTTCAAAAGTTGATTGGTCTGATTCTGATCTAATTTGAGAGATATGAAGCCAGTAAAATTCCAACAAACAACTGATATTTGAACTAGGTCTGAAAGGAGGGAAAAAAAACCCCAAACATTTAAACTTATTTGCATAAAAAAAAGTTCCGTAAAGACATTAATTTAAACTCATATTTTTATATTCACAGAGCTGAACTGTTTGTGTTGTTGTCAGGCTTAAAGAACCTGGTCACACTAACAGCAAGGATAAGTGATGCTGACTAGAGACAAAAAGTAACAAAAACTGTAGTTATCCAAGCTTCAAGAAAATTTGAGCATGGTTTAGTGGAAGATGGAAATGGAAAGATAAAGACCTAAATGGCATTCAGGTAAGCCATTTCCTCTTTTTGCTCTTTGCAATGCTTTTGAACCGTTTAGAAGAGAATCCACTCTCAGTGTAAATTCCTTTTGACTAGAGTGCTGCAATACCGAAAGGTCAGGTTTTTAAATTATTCTCACCATAAATCAGTGCAGGATTAGTCTTTATTGTACTAAATGAAGTGAACATTCCAGCATTCTTATCAGATTTGAATAAGGCAGATGTTGATGGGATTGAGGGTTTAAAAACATTTAAGTGAATTACTTTTCAAGGATAGCCAGTTTATTTCATCAGTTTGCTGGACATTAACCTTGGACTCTAAATTTAAGCTGCTTATACACTTTTGCAGACACATGAGCATTAGATCATTTCTGCTTTGTCTCTGAAGGTTAACAGATTAATTACAGTCTACATATTCAAGTGAGTAAGCTACAACCTTACCAGTCTTCTGCTGAATCAGAAATAGAAGGCAAGAGGTGAAGGTCCACTGCCTGCCAGCCAGACTCCAGAATGCAGCACAGTATTCCTGCCCTTTGCAGGTTGAACTGGAAAGAACTGCAATCATATCAGACAACAAACTTCATGTTAGTATAGGGGGCTACTAGCCTATATTACACTCCCTAACACCAACTGTGCACTCCTCAGTGGAAGGATTATATTCTTCCTGTACTACCACTGATAATATGCAGAAAGCCAATTTGGTAGTTTTCTGGATAGCTGGAATTTTCTCTGGATTGTTTTACAGCCATATCTTTGTTGCACAAGTACAGATAGAGGAAGTTATGTAGGATAGTAAGTACTTCTGACCTCATATCAATTTATTTTAAAGTTTGAATTCTATATCAAAAGAAATAGCTGTACCAACAGCAGCAAAAAGAAGGTTGGTTTTCTGATTAGGAATTTTTTTTTGTTTCATTTTTTCCAAGTTTTTTTCCCTGCTTACTTTTTCCTATCCTGGCAGTAATACAGTTGACATGATGCACTACTCATATGAGAATGATACTTTGCTTGCTGTATAGTACTTGCAGTCCTCTGGGTCTCCTATTTCAGCTTGCACTTTATCAGGTCTTACAGCTGTTTGATTTCTTTGTTTTATATTTGACTTCTGTACTTTAGAAGAGTGCTAGGTTGGTAGCCCAGGAGAATTGAGTCCTTTGTTCATCCACAGAGCAATTTATTTCAAGCTCAGTTGAAGACATAACCTGAGAGATTGAAAGGCAGCATTAACTCTTGCCCACGATTTGTTTAAAAGGTAGGAATGTCCAGCATAAGAATACTACAGGCTTTGTGTGGCTTGCAAAGAACTCACACAGAATAGCATTTTCTAAAATTCACCATAACTTTTAGTGATAGATAGGATCCCCCTTCCTTACCTTCTGTCCCTCAGAAAGGGATGAAAAGGAGAAATGGATGGCTGCACTCAGAGTCTGCTCTTGTCCCAACTCACAGCTGATTGAGTTTATGGAGTTTGTTATGTTTGAACTGTTCTCCCTGACTTTTTATCATTGTGAGAAGTTAAAACAGTTTTTCTCTTTCATCAGGAACTGGGTTCAGTTCACAGAACTTCTTCACCCACTCCAGTCCCCAAGAAAAGGACACTGAACAGAAAACATTTCCTGAAGTGTCACTGAAAATTAGCCAGCATAATATGAACCTGCTTCATCTAACATCCCCAATGGCAAATTAATTTATTTTTCTGGCCCGTACTTATTTTCATAAAGCCAGTTTCCCCTTTACAGCCACAGAATGGGTTGGGTTGAAAGGGACTTTCAAGGTCACCTAGTTCCAATCCCCCTGCCAAAAGTAGGGTCACCTTTCACTAGACCAGGTTGTTCAAATCCCCATTCAACCTGGCCTTAAACACTTCATAGAATCACAGAATCACTAAAGTTGGAAAAGACATCCAGACCATCAAGTCCAATTTTTTAACTAACACCACCATGCCCACTAAACTATATTGTGAAATGCCACGTCCTGTTTTTGGACTTTTCCAAGGACAGAGTAGACAGACCTGAGAAGAGTTAAAAACTTGTAACAGTTTCTCTGTGCTGACTTTAATACTTTGGGCTATACACAATCAGTTTAATCTCTCCTGAAATGACAGTCTTTCTGAAAAGTAAAATGCCTGGTTCTCTGTAAAGCTGTTTCAAAATAATTACTCAACTTAAATCTTTTATAAGTCAAATCATATATATGTCACATTTCACCACTGAATTTTAAACCTAACTGCTTGGATTATCATGGTTATGAATTCCATGAAAACATTCCATATTCCAATAGACAGTTCCCCATTTTACACCTTTCTCCTATTTACCTCATAGCCCATAGTTTTATAATGCTGCAGTTGTTTCCATATGCAGTATGTTACAAAATTTTAAAATTATAATTTTTGTCTAGAAAAAGCATTCCATGCACTAAGGCTTCAACTCCTTGCTCCAAAGATTGACTAAATCTCACTATTTTCAACACCATTGATACAGCACTATGACTTTTCCTTCCAGTTCTTAAGCACTGAGCATAATTACCAGCCCCAGGAATTTAATATCCTCAGTACCACAGACCAAGGTTAGAACTCAAGAAAAAAACTGAATATAGTAAAAAATTCTGTACATCATCATAATCAGTTTATTTTTCCAAATAGAAACAGCTTCATAGCTTAACCACAGCTTTGGAAAAGTTACCCAGAAAATTGCATGTCAAGATGATTAATCTGTCAATTTTTAAAGCTGCTTATTGTTGTGGGCATGACACCAAGAGAAAAATAAGGAAAACTTCATCCTGTATACAAGAAACATATCCCACCTGACCTTCAATTACTTTATCGTGTGACTGGCTATGTGTATTCATTTTATTCTCCTGACCATAAAGGAAGAGAAAGGAAAATAATGCATGTACAATTTCCTGCATGAAAAATTGTTTCTCTATATAATAGGCAAGACAACACAAAAATAAAATGTCAGGGGAAAAAAACCAAAAAAATCATTTTCAGCCATAAAAAAAATATTTTGCCAACTGCCAAGTCACTATGAACTTGTAGAAATTGTACAATACACCAACTGAAAATTTTATAATATTCCCAGACTTTCTGAGGAAAATGCTACCTGGACAGAACCGGAACTTTGTAATTCACCAGCCTCACCCACCCCTGCCTCCAATAAACTCACAATGCTTACATGCTTTTATGTTCTATTACAACTGGTGAAGTTTTTCTAAGCCACTAAAATCAGTCTCAATGGAATTTTCATTTTTCATTAAATCATAGAATAGTTGTGTTGAATGGGAGATTTAAAGATCATCTAACATCACAAAACCCTTCTGCAATGAACAGGGACATCTTCAGCTAGATCATGCTGTTCAGAGCCACGTCCAACCTGACCCTGAATGTTTCCAGAGGTGGAATTTCTACTGCCTCTCTGGGCAACCTGTGACAGTGTGTTACCTCCCTCATTGTAAAAAAGTTCTTCAGTGGCCACTCAAATTGCAATTTCCAAGGATTTAAAGGAAAGTTTAAGGCATAAAATAGGACTTTTAGAAAGTTTAGGAATTATTTTATCTGTTAAACACTAGTTAGAAAAAAAACAAAAAACCCTCTTTCTCAAATTCCTAACATCTGTGTGGCAAAATGTAGAGAATATTGACATGGAAAGGAAATTAAAAAAAAAAAAAAAAATTAGGGCATCTTTAATTATGAGTTATTTTCCAGATAGAAGGATGCAAGTGAATCCAGAACAAACTGAAGAGTTAAGATCAAGCAGAATATTTTTTGCATAAAATAAATAGGATTTGCAGATCACTGTTTGAAAAGCATTAATTATAAATCTTAATCAGGACTTCATTTTAGATTTCATGAAAGTAATGAGTGTACCTCTCTTGCTACTAATTATATATTCTGATTATCCTCTTTCATTCTGTTTGCGGGTGGCAGGGAAGTATGCCTGGCTTTTCTTCCTTGAAGTTTTATTTCATGTTATTTTACTGACTGGCATATGCTAAAGCTGTTTTAATTATATTTTTATGCTTAATTCTTCTTGAGGCATGATTCAGACATTTCTTAATTATTAAGTGGTATTTTTTTCTTTTCACAGTAGGATCTCAGTTTTGGCTCTGGCTCAGATGTCACTGCACTACCACACACAATTCAAGGAACTATATTGGTCCTTTGATTCTTTGGAACAGCCACAAAAACTCTATATTTATATGAACCACATTTCAGAATCCTGAATATTTACAAATCCAGATTAAAAAACAATCACTAAGTTAGTACTTGTGGTGGAAATATCACAGAAACAATGTATTTTGAATAATGCTATATTTTGAGTGAAATCACATGTTTAGGAATCTTAGATTAATTTTTTTTTATCAAGTAATGAAGATTCATGCCAATTTCTCATGGTTGCTGTAATGGCACAGCAAACTTTTCAGATGGGAGATAGTCCCAGAAGTCCCACTAAATCCACTACAAATGTTGCAGATGAGATGCACTGACCCTGTTCCTTTAGTTAGGAAAAGGATATTTTAGATATTTATAATTTACAAAGATGCATGCAGACTTCTGAAGCAGAACCTGGTAGGGAATAAGAATTTGGTAGGGAAATTCTTGATGTTGGATCATTAATTTTATCTCCCCATAGATGTAGACATATTTTCAATCTTTTTTTCTAGTGTTATTTTAGTGAATTGTTTGTTGCAATATGCATCAATTACTTTGGTAATATTTTACACTCCACTACCAACATTAACACATCTTTTCCTTGCATTGCATATAGTTCTTCCTCATCGTTATCTTTAGTTCAACACCAGCAGAACCTAAGCAGTTGCTTTTTGTTTGGAATGCAGATCTTTGACAGTTTGTAGATTCTGGTTTAGAAACATCCAAACAGATCAAGGCACCTGGTCTGTACTTCCTCCTTCTGCCTCTCGTGATCCATGATTATTCTCATGGCTGCTGTGACAGTCTGATTTCAGGTAACTCTTATAAATAACAGTTCTTCAGAGGTCGCAGAACTGGTACGCAGTAATGAAATTCCCTGCCACAAACATTGACTCAAATACCTGTGTTTCTGGGAGCCTGTCTGTCCTTCAGAGATGTGTTTATCCCCAGGAGACACCCAGCCCTTCCAGAGGTTTTTTTCAGAGCTCTCCACTCCCATCAGAACAGGCATGGTGTTGGGACATCAGGTTATCCTTCTGACTTGTCAAGCTATATCAGAAATCTCTACTTATCTCAAGAGAAGGCCTCGACATGGCAGCCCTCACCTCCTTGCACAGGAGTCTTGTGCAGACACAGAAATCCACTTGCTCCAAAGCAGCCTTACCTTTTCCATGCCCTCCATCTTATTCCCACATGCCACTCTCAACTTTCTGAAGAGTCTTTTCTTTAACATTTTTCCTAGAGCTTCATTCTCTTTCTCAGTATAGTCCCACAGTCCAGAGTTGGGCAAAACCTTTATTTTCAGGGTTTCTCAGAGCTGTAGCTCTGATTCTGAGGTCCTCCCTGAGCTCCCAGAATGAAGGGGAGTCATATATTAGAAAAATTTAGAAGGGACGAATAGTCCTAATACAGTCTGCAAACTCATTTCTTCACAGCTTGATTTGGACAAGTTAAAAACCTTTTGTATGCTTTATTTGATTCCTCCTGATGTATAATCATCTACTACTGCTCTTTCCTAAATTTCTTCTCTGCTAATGTTTCTCAAAACGTCCAAAACAAAAAAGAACATTCCAGATGCTAAGTACCTGTTTCATGGTGATTGCATTTTAAGTAGCATCCAAGAAACATCACCATTTCATAATGTGTTTTAGAAATCCTTGCACTACCATCTGAATAGGCAAAGGAGGTGGTGAGCAAAGACAATCATATCTACCAGTGAATATCAACTGTGTAAAGACAGGGGTGGAATATTTTCAATTACTTGCTGAAATGAAGCATAGAAATACAGAACTGTCTTTGAGAAATGTCTAACTAGTCCAATCTATAGAGAACTTTTCATGTTTTATTGCTGTAAAGTGTCAGAATTTGAAGTCAACAGCATCACATACATACAGCTACATACAGCTTCACCTGAAAAGTGGACTCAAGTGGAATCTACAGAATCACAGAATAGATTGGGTTGGAAAGTCATCTGATTCACCTCCTCTGCAATGAGCAGGGTGTGATCTCAGTCTGTACTCAAGTGAACACACAGTTCCTGCTTTTGGCAGGCTTAAGCACATTTTCTGAAGAAGCTGGTAAAAAACTCACTGATCTTCAGAAATTACAGTGTGGAAAATTCTTTTGCATTTGGTAAAAGTCATAACAGGCTTGCTCCCAAAACCCTCATGTGTGCCCAAATGAGCCACTCAAATATGCTAGTTTTTTTTTTCAAAATATACTAGCAGCTCTAGTGCATCTGTATACTTTACCTGCATCCTTACTTCTTTAACAACTTCTTTTAGCATACTTTCTCTCTAAAAAAAAGCTCAAAGCAATACTTGACTTATGCCACTTTCAGAGGTTCATATACTTACTTTGTGGAATTCAATTTTTTCCTATTTGACCAAGGGAAAATTGTTATTTTCATTCTTGCATTACATCACAGATAACATGCTTACCAGCGAAAAAAAAAAAAAAAAATCTATTCTATGGCCTTTGTTTGACAAATTACTCTCTATAAATTCAAACCACTGGAAAAATCAAAATTAAAGCATGCAACAGTACTTAAATAAATGCCATGGAGAAATTTACCACAGAAAATAATAATTTTGATTATATTGGTTTTGCAAATTGCATAAAATTCTTGCCTCTCTCCCCTGGGAATCTTCTCTACAAGCAAACAGTTACACAGACGGGGGCATACAAGGTTTTCAACAATGTTTAGAACTAACAGAGGCAATCAGGTAATTTACTGTTGTGTATCTAAGGGGTCATAAAAATCCAGACAGTTGCTCTAATCTGCAATTACTTACTTGATTTAGGGTACTTCAGTTCTGTGACCTCTGAATGCCACACCAAGAAAATTTAATAGAGGAAGGTACCAGGGTTCTGAAGTGACAGGTATCACTTCAGGGGCAGTTATATTGATTCACCACATCAAATCACATCTTTGAATGATAAAGGGACCATCGATGCTTACATTGAAGCCAGCAGTTTGCATTTAACCTCTTGTTTAATTTTCCAGAATTTAACAGAAGAGCAGAAACATTTTTCTTTCTTCCAGATGACTGAATCTGTTCCTACTTGATGGTGACTTAGAACATGATGGGGATGCCCACCTGGCAAACTCTGGGTGTCATATGTGGAGCTTACTTGCATCAGCTTCGCATATTAATAACTTTTAGGAGAGGTAAAGAGAAGCAAAGAGGCAAGTCACAAAGTGCACCATGAGCTTCTAGTTAAGAGAAAATATAAAAGCTTAATACCTTATTAGGTAATTATTATTACTTTACATTACTGTTATCTGGAGTCCACAAAATCAATTTTTTTCTCTGAAAACTCCTTTTCAATTAGTGGTTGAGTAGTTAACAGCTTTTTCTTCAGCTGCTTTAGCACCTGAGAAGCTAGTGGGAGACAAACCTCTTTGAAAGGAAGCCTTTTCTTCTGACTGCTTCTTATTTACTGCAGGTAAATAAGAATTACTTACCCCCAGGTAAGTAATTTCAAAGGAGAAATTGCTATTTCACTGTAATTGGTGTGGCAATAGTCATGACATGAACAGCCTAGGCTTCTGTGACAAACTAGGACTTCTGTTTGTTCATCTGAACAAGTTGCATTATTTATGCTGAGGGTAACAGATTGTATGGGATAGCCATAGATTATTTTATTTTCATCCACGTCATCAAATGATGACAGTGAACAGAAATATTAGTGCAGAAAAAAAAGATATATATACTATACATCCATTACAGGTGAAATCAGTGGTAGAACCAATTATAAATGCTGTTTGGATGACATTGAGATGTTGAGAGTTATAACTTGGATCAAAATCAGGTGTGGTCTGGTGCATCAAATTTGTACAAGGAGGACATCTTTTTCACCATACAGCCATACATACCACAAAGATCCATTTGTTGGTATCTCTGAGCATAGTATGTCCATCCTTCCCCACAAAGGGACAAAAAAATTGGTTCTGGCAATTCAGTAGTAAAGGGCCTCAGAAATGAAGCAGGAATTGATGTTAACCTTGCAATTATGATATTCAGAAATTAGGACTAGCAATGGTACTGTAGAAACAATCCAATTTATGAGACATCTGTTCAAAAAATATGAAAGTATCATTCTCCTGAAAAACTGAGATTTATCCTGTAGAGCATAAGCTGTGCAAAGGAAATTATTCTGACTATACTTCTTCACCATGATTGATTTCTGCGGGCAAAGCACAGTAGAAGGTACAGGAACAATTTTTTAAAGTGAAGAACACTGGTTGTTCAAGCATGGGAAAGTAATTGAAGGTAATGAAGGCTCTAGAACACATAAAAAATTCCCAAATCAGTATAGCTGAGAGCAAAAAGAAATCTACTGTATCATAAACAACATTCAGTACTCAAATGCACATGGTAAATTAATGCCTTTTATTCAGAGTGTTTGGAAGGAAAGAAATTCCTCCAGCCTCACTTGTGTGCAGGATAATTATTTGTTAGTTTCTACACCATGCAAAGATGAGTAAGTCTGGAATTGTGACTTCAGTATCTTCATGAGGAACAGCTGGAATCAGAGAGGCTTTGAGGACAAAAATATCTTGAAGACTCCATATAATAAAATAAAATTTTTTTCATGGTCTCTGGAAAGAGGTTGGGTTTATCGTGAGTGCAATTAGTAGTGCATTCTGGACCATGACTGCGATCAACTGCTGCAGGTCCCACCAACTTCAGAGAAAACTCACCACATCTGGAGAGAGGAGAGAGCTCCATGTATTAATCAAATCACATTATATGTAGTCAGAACTGTCGTAAACACTATTTTCTGGGAAGGACATGCACCACCAACAAGAAAACCCCTTCAAACAAGATGAATCAGATTCATCATTTGCCCAACAGTACATCAAGAAGCATTCACAAATATTGTCTCCTTTGTTAGAAAAACTTACCAGCAATTTGGCAGGAACAAAACTATTTTATATGCAAATTAACAAGATTAAAAGAGAATTTAAATTACCTTTGTCACATTCACTGCTGAATTTCAGAGAACTTCTAACCCAACTACATCAGCTAATCCTTACATATAAGTCTGAAGATATGCTTTAGATATGTTGGGTGCAATGTTTAAAAAAGTAGCATAAGGTTTTTGCTATTGCAGTATTACACAGACAGGTTCTTTTTATCCTGCTCAAATCACCATTTCACTGCCTTTGATCCTGAGGTAAACCAATAGGAAGTAATCAGTGTCATTGACCTGTTTGATTTAATTCTATTCTTCTGTGGTCTCTGAGGTCAATACCAGTTTTATTAACTTTTTACTGAATAAATTTATTGACTATCATGGTACAGCACTAAAAACCATTGAAAGAAACAACACTGGAAATAGGCTTTACAGAGACTGAACACCAGAGGATTTGCAGAAACCTGCCTACATTTCTTCAACCAAATTTTGGATCATCCTGTCACCCAATGCAGGGAGTTTTTATAATATTTAAACAAGATGAGTGTCTTAGTTTTGTTTTGGTTTGTCAAATTTAATGTATTTAAATGAGCTAAGACTATCTGCTCAGTTGTTATTAACACATAAACATATCCTACTGTTTAATATGCTGCAGTCCTCATGCAGTCCTCATGTGTTTATTTCTAACACAGATTGATAAAAGTTCTTCCCTGGCACATTAAAATTTAGTAAACTTCAATATTGGCAGAGTTTAAAGCAGAAGACTGGTATGGTTCTGCCAGCACTTGGTTTTTAAGCACTGAGCTTTCCAAGAAATTACAGAAATAATTAATTTTCAGTGTCCTCCCAAAGTAATTTGGCAACCAACTACCAAAAGACCTGAAATTCCTACCTACCATTAAAGCATGACGTTAGCCATTATCAGTATGCAAGCAACTTTTGAAAACCAGATTTTTTAAAGAAATCCATGCAGTTATAGGCTTTTGCCAAAAACAGAGCACACAAACTTGGAAGAATGTGCAGTGAATTGCAAATATAAAGAATCACAATCCAATTATGCATGTTAATGTAATAGTCTCAAGACGTGGTGGAAACTAAAGCAAGTATGGAAAATGGATATCTAAGGATCATATAAGATAGAAGAAGTAGTACATTAAGGAATAGCACCAGAAGGCTCTGCTATATCAATATTTTTCTAGTTTGCCCTGTGAAATGCATTTCTTCAGTCTAACAAAGAGCATATGATATTTGCCAAGTATGCTGTTCTAATCTCTGTAATATGAGAGCAGAAGAAGAGAGAGAGCAAGGAAAATCACCAAATAGCAGTTATGCTCTTCCTAGACAGGGGTATAGAGTGCAACTCCTTTTAGCCTGAGCAAGTGCACAAAGAGCCATTAACTTGCTTTTTCAAGTCTTCACTGTCAGAAGTGCTGGGTGACAGCACAATGGACAAGCAGCTCCATTCAGATTGACAGCAGTTCATCACGCTTTGCTAAATTACATTTCTTTTCTTAACAGCAGTGGAATTAGCCAGAAGCCTGCACAGCTGACATACCTAGTATGGTATGATCACCATTCTATGAGGGGAAAAAGCCTACTTGAAAGTGTGTTAAAAATGCTCAAGAGTAGTGCCTGAACACCTGTTCCTTATATTGACTTTTATATCTTTACGGTTGTTCACAAGCTAAGAAGAACAGGTAATTATGATTCTTTATTATGGATTCAGAAGTCTGAGCACCACTTTCAGTGTTTTGTTTTTTTTTTTCCCTACCCAGAGTGTATACTATAATTACTTTAAAGTGACAACACATTGCAGAAAGATTACAACTTATTCAACTTATTATAGATGTGTCCCCATATGTATTGATACATATATACAACACTTCATCATTCTGCCTTCCTGTACATGATCCTGAGGTGCCATTTAAACTAATTCTGGGCTTTCAGTTCAAGACTGTTCTGGAGTTTTAGCTCTGTTTTCATTTGTTCCCCCTCCATACTATCCCACTTTGTGGGTGGTCTTACCCTTAAGGTAACTGATTTTTTTTTTTTTTTTACTTAACTAAAGTTTTTGAAATTAGTTGAGAGGGGAGGAAATATGTCACTGCAAAATGGAGGAAAATACACAGTTGTTCTCTACTTGGGAAGCTCATTTATATTTGAATCTGCTGCTATGTGCCTGAGTCAAAATAGGTATTTTTCTCTGCTTGACTTTAATAATATGATTTTGAGGCTTAGTTTTCTGCCTTCCAACTGAGAATGAACTGAACAGGTTCCTGTGGACAGATGTAACAGGTACTTGTGTGATCTTCAAGAGCTAGCTGCACCCTCCAGCACCCCTTAGTCACACAGCTCTGCCACTGCAATTGTAAAGTGATGCTGATGGGGTGAGGAAGGCTGCTCTCCACTAGAGCAGTGTCACAGGCAGTAACCTTTATTTCACCTCCTTGATAGGAAAAATTTATGATTAGAACTGGAGTATGTCAATGGAGATAAGTTCTTTTCTTTTTTGTCTTTGAATTTAGTGCGTCAATATTGGACTAATGTGTCCCTGATGAAAGAGGATGAAATTTCAAGAAGAATCAGAAAAGATTGCGCAGTCAATGACCGAGAATTGCTGGTGTTATTTCACACAGGTAATTTGAATGTGAGCTGGGATTCAGATGAAGTCTAATTTATTGCAACAGTTTTTCCTAGAAATGCACAGGTTGACCTGTGTTTGATTGTCCCAATCTCAGCTGAATTAGTAGCACCCCTGATTTTGTCAGTGACAGTAAAGACCCTACTTGAACAAGTCTTTTCTGATAAAAGATCATGTTGACCATAAAGTCATGCAACTATATTAACTTATCAATTTACCCAGACAATCATCCCAGGTCTAAAGACAATCAGAAGTGTTCTGTGCTTTTAAGTGGTGATAGCCTAGTGTGATTTGTATTTCACTTTCTATTTTGGAAAATGGGTGCATTTTGTCCTACTGTAATTATTAATGACTTTTAGAAAAGGTGATCCTGCAGCTTGTGATATTGCTATGGGCAGCTAAGGGAGCTGCTGGCAGCCATCACTGCTTTGCCAGCTGTCCTCCCCAACAAACACAAACCTGGCAGCCTGGGTAGATCGGGTCTGGAATAAATAAGCTTGTATCCTCCTCCTTTGGCTTTGTTTTTAACTTGGCTCAAGCCTCGTGCTCTCTGCTAGCCTGGTGGTCTGTAGGGTGCAATCAAGGACTAGACCTCATTGGAGGGGAGAGCATAAGTCCAGAGATGTTTCCAGACTGTCTTGTAATGTCTGTGTCCTTCAGGAGCTACCACAGCTCTAAATCCATTTGCATTCTTGTCCCTTACTGCTGTCACTTTCCTGACAATTCAAGCATTTTATGAGTTTCTTTGTGAGGCAAGAAAGTCTTTTGTCTACAGTGCATTTTACACCTGAAGCTCCTTACATAATATTTCAAATGTCAAGAAGAATATTAGTTGCACTGGAGTACTGGACCTTAAACGTGTTTTTCAACTGTGATCTTGACAAGTTGAAAGTTTATTAAAGCAAGTTTGTATATGACAAAAAACTTAATTTAAGCTGTGCACTGCCTAATGTTTTTCTCCAGTGATGCCTCTCAAATGCCACTTTCTTGTTTATTGTCACTCTCAGACAAAGGAGAGCTGCTAACCTGGATTAGCAGTTAAAATGCTGGACTATCATGGCTGGTGGTTCTAATCAATAATTATAAATCTGCACACGGTGCCTGAGGTAAATTAGTTTCATCACTTTGGAGGTAAATATGCTTCAGCCACTTGTACAAGTGGAGATTATCCCTTTGCCCCAATCCTGGCTAGGGAAATGGAGGAAGATCCCAGGGTCAGAGAATCTCAGCCTTCAGCTGGGCTTGTAACCAGGATTGCCCGGCGGCAAAGCTGTGACTCTGAACCCAACCCACACTGTGACCTCCTGGGAATACAGGCCCCAAGTATATTGTGAAGAGGAAACTTAGGGAAAGACGCAATCAAACCCCTGACTTAGCAGTTTCTTGGAGAAGTGGAGGAAATGTATTCATGTAAAATATTACTCTAAACATGCTCCATAACAATTCTCTGTGTGCAAAACAACTGAGGTCAATGAAAGGTCTTGCTCATTTATTGCACTCATGTTACAGTGGCAGTAATTACCTAAATAAATTTTATTTGCAGCAGAAAACGTGGGGGAGAAAATCACCCATATATTTCTGTTTCAACCCATTATACCTTAAAAATGCTTCCAAATGAAGATTAATCAATTGTACATTTTTAAAATAAACTTTAAAAACTAAATACTCCCACTCTGAAGAAATAAAGATATTTACTCAAACTTTTGGAACAAGGGTGTTTAAAAGAAAAATCATGATCTGTCAAGAAGAGTATTATTCCTTATTCATAATTCTGTGGTTTAAAGGTTGAAATAATTTTTTCAAAATGAGAACTACACTAGCTAATAATTATTCAAATACACAGTAAGAATCATTTTTGCAAGATGCTGTATTGACATTGCTGAAATTAAATATTCCATCAGATAAAATGCAGTGGAAAAGAGTATCTTGTAAATATTTGGGAATACATATATTAATAAAATAATCTTTTATAACGATTGATTTGTAAACAAAAAATTTACAAGTATTGTTCTGTAACTCCTGCTTCAAAGTAAAATAATTGAAAGGACTCCTGTGAACTTCTCAAAAGAGCAATAGTTTTGCCCAAAAATAACATTGTTCCTTCATCTACACTCTTTTTCAGTTGAGGATGTCTATCTTTTAAGTATTTTAACATCTTGATACCACTGAATATGGAAAACTGTACATAAGTAAAAAAGTAATTATTCCTCTACATTGACCTTTTACTTCAGTGCTGTAACAACTCACAGCCATTTTGTTAATGGCTCTACTCAGGGTTGTTGAGTAATGTGTTTAAGCTCCCAGTTTAGAAAGTGTACTGGTAGACAGAGATGAAGAAAGCACTTCTGTGTCAATCAGATGATCTAATCCACATAGCTCTTAGTATTAAAAAGTAGCAGTTTCTTGTCACGGTAAGAATCATTGTTTTGAATAATAGCTTGTTTGACAGAGGAATGAGGAATGCTCATTTTCATCTACAACAAGGCCATTATGTGAAAATACATTCCTTTTCGTATATTTAGCAGGAAGATGCTAATACTCTGTGCGCCCAAGGGAGGAGACTAATGGAATAGAAATGATGCTTTGAGATGATACAGCAGTGAGGCATACCATGGGAGGTCAGCTCTCTTCCTGGCTATGGTAGTATTAGTCTGGAAGAGGTCCTGAAATCAAAACTGAGATGCAATCTGACTGTGTAGATGGCTGGCAAGTCATTGTAGGCTCTGTCAATTTATATAATGCTGAACCTTTCTCATTTGCTCCTGGGATGGGTGCTTTGCAATGACAGCTCACTTGATATTACCTGCTTTCTCAAACCCACAAATTAATAGTCATATCAATTATCAAATATCAGTTTTGTGCACAATATCAAGTAGGTACAAACAACTGGTCTATTATTCCATCTTAAATTTAAACTACAGCACAAGTCGGGAAAGTGAAGTGCACTAACTGCTAGGCTGTGGACTTGGTCACTGTTGTTATGGATTTTAAATTTTTTTTTATTTCATTTTTTTTTTTAATCAAATAATGTAGGACAGATGAAAAGGGTCTCTTGCCTTTTCTGCCTGGCCCCACCTTCCTTCCTTCTAGAAATCCCTGCAGCTGTAGGAAGCAGTAACTGGAGCACTAGGACTGATGTGCCAGGGAGCAACCAGGACTGACAGGGTATGGAAGTAGCACGTCAGAGGAGATGAAGAGCTGCAGCATTTCTGTGTGCTGATGGCACAGTTCTTGTTCTTAAGACATCCAGTGCAGATTAAAATCCATGAGAACTCCACAGTGGTGTAAAGCATATCCAAATTCATCGTGCTATTAACCTCTGAAAGAATCTGTAACCAGAACTGGAGAGCTGGTGTCCTGCATCGCCCAGTCCATTACCCAGACTGTGGCAAAATCCCCTGAAGACATCTCTTGGATGGAGGCCAGGCATCATCTGAAATACACGTTTGGTAGTTCCCACGAGAAGGCAGGTATGATAGCAAGCATGTGAGTGAAACTGCCTTGGTTTTACAATCAACCCTCCAACTCTCCCAGGAGCTTGGCTACAAATTTGCTACAGCATAGCAACACTATTTCCTGTATAAAATTCAAAATAACAAAGAACAAACTGGGCTTTTTTCCAGATAACTAGGTGTGGAAGTGAAGAAAATGAGTGCAAATTCCAACATGCAGAGACANAAAAAGAAAAGAAAAGAAAAGAAAAACAACAAACCCAGCCAAACAACCTGTTTTCCAATTTCATAACTGTGGTTTAACAGTAAACTTTTAATAAAGATGAAATATGTGAGCCTCTACTTTTGTGAGTGTTTGGGGACTGAGTTTTCTTTCTTGTTCCAATGGGTGAAGGAAGTGAATCCCAAGAGTGGGTAATCCAATTTTTTCTATAGCTGAATAGAGCTAGGGTTTAAGACAGCATTTCCCAGTGAGCTGGCAGAAGGAAGCTAATATGTACAGGTCTGACTGAAGGCATCTTGCTGCTCCTTGCGCTGCTCCGAATTCCATGTGAAAGGGTTGAACACTCTATCCAGCACAGAAAAGCTTAACAGAGTCTTCTGGTCTCCATTTTTGCTGCATCTGCCTTAAAATAGGGTATTGGATTTCCAAGTTCTTTTATCCGGCCTCGGGTACTCTTGAGCAGCCAATTCATAGCACTTCTGGGTGAAAACCTTCCATAAGTATATCAGTCTGGGCAGTGGCCAAGGCATTTAATCAAATTTCATGCATTGCAGCTGTCTTCAACTTTAAAAAAATCACACTGATTTCAGATGATAGCTCATCTGTAACTGTTTGGGGAGAATTCTCTGAAACAGCTTCTGCATGTTGGGGTTTCAACAGAATTGAGTTACGACCCACTAGAGATATCAGTCCTGCTAAAATGTATCAACACATTAATAAATGGCAAGGACCTGAGAAAACAGTTTCCTAAAAAAGCCCAGTGAAGGATACAACTTTAGAGATTTTCTCCTTGAATGATGAAAAGAAAAACCTATATGGGCTTAATGATTTCCACTCCCTGTCTTTATCGGTTGCCAGAAGAATTTAATTAAATCAGAATGAGACTTCCTCCTGATATGACAACTACATAACAGCTTACAATGTTATTTTTAATGGCTTGAATATAGATGACATAACATAGGCAAAGCTTATTCAACTGTACCTAGCAGTGTTCTAATGATGCCTGCTAATGCTGGAGCAGCTAGGATCCTTTGCCTTATAGAAAGGGCATGTATTTTTCCTGTTAAAGCAATGACTATGTGTGCCATGGGCAAATATAGTTAAGCTGCATTTATAAAATTTGGACTCAATCACTCAAAATTTGCAGTGAAAGAGAGGGACAGAAGCATTTGAGATGTCATGTATCTCTTTTTTTTCATGTTGCTATGCTTGATAATATCCAAATAAAATAAAAGCTCAAGTTCACAATGTAAATTAAAGCAAATATTTTGAACATTTGACAAACTGTGCTGCTGTGAACTGATGGCATTACAAGTTTAAAAAGCGGATTTGTCATAACAGAAGACAAATTAAAGAGTCTTTCTATTTTGAAAAATTTTCTCTTCATTGTCTAGAAAAAGACATGCAGTAGTTCAGACATTTGACATGTATTCAATCACACTACTTATTTTTATGGCTTTAACATTATTTTCATTTATATTAGTGTGCTTATATTTACCTTGATATTGCCCTGCCTGTCATAATACTTGGTTGAGTAATAAATTCTAGCAAATTATTTTGCTGATAGCAGAACAGTAGAAAAAGACACCTCTAAGCATTGGAACAAGATAACAGAAGAAAACCAACTTTAAGTCAGTCATAACATATTAATATTGAAGTAAAAACCTTCAACATATATCCCAGATATCTATTGGAAAAAAACAGCAAGCATGCAAACCCCTAAAGATCCATTAAAAACCAACAGGAAAATCAGAAAAGCACCACTGAACTGATACATTACAATTATTTGTGGGACTGTAATCAAGTGGATTTCAAATAAGGATTATCATGTAAGAATTCATAATCCTTTTGGTAGCTACAATATTAAATACAAATCTGCAGGATATCTCAGGTCAAGGCCGTGAGAGTTGCTTTCCTTGTACGTTTTTGTTGGAAGCAATGTTATTAGCCATGTGAATTCCAAGCTACTATGAATAATGTTTTCTAAGCATGTGTTTAGTTAGCTAAGAATAAGGGAGAAACATTAGGATATGAACCATCACCTTGTCAAATATTTTCAGAACTACCTAAGAATCCTTAACACTTTAATGCCAAGGGAAATTTAATCTGTCTGCTGTGATGGTTTAAGACATCCTTACAATGTTTAAGTAGATACTGAAACTGTATAGGATGCCCACATCAAAATGTATCTGATAGAGAAAACCTTTAGTAGTTGAAGCTGGCAACTGGAAGAAGGCAGTGCTAGCTTAATTTTATTACTGAGTTTTCTACTGAAGTTAATTTTCCCATAAAATGTTCAAAAAAAAGTTGGGTTTTTTTTAGTTGTTTTTTTTTTTTTCTTGCTCTATACTTGAGGTCCCAGTCATGCCATAGTTTTATTATTATGGGTTTGTTTTCTTTACTTCATGTAAATAGAGACAATTATATATACTATTGTATATGTGTTAAACATTTTTTTCAGTAATTATTGTAACAAATTCAGATATTGCAGGGCTTTAGGAAACTGAAAAACAAATCTGTCTCTCAGGAATCAGAAGGCTAAAGAACTTTGCTGAGTTGTGTAGAGCAGCCCAATATTCTGCAGTAAAGGAACATTTATTCGCTAAAAGCAAGTTTTTGTTTAATAGCTCTGACTATCATGTAAACTGAGCAGGTGCAGCTCTGGTACAGATATTCTTTGCATTGTTTTGGGTTACATAAAACTCAGATGTAGTTTTTTTTAACTTGGTGTCTAAGTAGCATGACTGCTTTTTCATGCACTGTGATGGCATATTAAATATCCTGTGGAGTTATTCTTGGAAACTTAAGGAGTCATGCCCAGAAAAACTGACAGGAGAATCGTTATCCTGATGGACCAACACTCCTCATTAACTGTGTCTCCCCTTTCTTCACTTCATCTTGAATTACTGAAATTGTACTAAGTAGGCTTAATGCTCATTTGCCAAGAAAATGAAATTATGGTTGCTTATTGCATGTAGGCTTCATATTTAACAGCCCTGGGTTTCTGAGTCACTGATACTCACTAGACCATAAGCAATGGTGTGAAACTAGCTTTCTGCAAATGATGAAATGCCTTTGAAGGTTAAGAGCATTTCCCTGAACTTGAGTGAAGTGATTCCTATGCTAATTTATGCTTCTCTGGGTGCTAATTTTAAAGAATATTTGTTGGTTAAAAAAACGTGTTTTAAAATGAGATACTGAAAAATTAAAACCATGATTCTGCAATATGCAAATTTCCTCTGTGGAGAGAACCTCTGCAAGGTCTAAGCACTGACTGATGCCTCATTGAAGCACTTTCAAATGAGTTTTGAAGCAGGATATGATGAATTTTATGTGGGGCTCTCTTAAATGTGACTTACTCCAGTGCCTCCTCTGCACAACTCCAGGCTACAATGAAAGGTCTAACTCCAGAAATGAAAGGATAGCTCCCTGCTAAAACTGCAGGAAGACAACTGTTGAGGCCAGTTGGGATTCTGCCTATATAATTCACTTCTTGTCTTCTGACACAGAGTCATGTTTCTTCTTTTGTCCCCCCACCCTACTCCCTACCCAATTAATATGTCACCGGCTTGCATATCTTGCATCAGTCAAACTGCAGTGCATGGGCAGTCCAACCCTGCTGATGTGACCTGACATAGTTTACCAACTGTTTTCCCAACAGAAAAGGTAAAGATTTTTGCTTTAAATTGCAATGTTTTCATTAATAGAGTTCTTTTTTCAATAATTTTGATTAAATCCTCTGAAACAAACCCACAGGAACTATTTTCTAAAACATTAGTGAAGAAAGCACACAATGACTTGTCTTTCCCATTAGCTAATATTTTGACTACTTTCCTGCTTCCAGAAGACATAAATTTTCAAATCAAGTGTATAAGTATTAAGAATTCATTGACTTTTTTATTACCGAGAATACTGTAGAAAATATATGGGCATATTTCCTCCTGAGTATATATTATGACCATATAATTTTGTAAAAGAATGACAAACTTCCTTTCAGTGTATCATTTTAGATTTTTACCTATATTTTATTGTGGTGTGATGTTTCTTGGCTTTTTTTACAAAAACTTTGCAGTGAAATTATGTCATGGTTAAAGTAGTTTTCTTAATTTACATCTGACAAAGTTTTAAATCCAGACAACTTTACTAACATCCTAAAATGCAGTCACAGTTCTGAAGATTTACAGTAAATTTACCAGACTAACTTCTAGGTGTTATGCCATTTTAATAGCTTAGGACTTTAAACTTCTCTATGAAAGATATGAGTATTCTTACTTGCAATAGCTTGATGTTAGATCCTGATGTCAGCAGGCAGAGACAGTACATTTAGTACACTGCATATTTATCTTTTCCATCTTTCCTGATGTAAAGTTATGTGATGTGCTGTAGTAGAGCTCTGGTCTGAGATTTGGTTTTGGTGGCTCCATTGGTGGTATGCCTTTCTTTCCCCACTGCTTCTCCATACCGGACTACATTCAACTATTGGGTTTTTTTTGTGTCTCATCTTACTTTTACTTACATCAGAAAGGGGAAATAGGGGATAAATCACAGATTGAACGTGTAAGCAGAAAATTAGGAAACAGGTAAATACCTAAAAGGAAGTTTGGGCAGAACAGAAACATCTAATTAGCAATATATGCCACGTAAGTAAGAAGATTTACTACCAGCTGTATTGTATCAAACATTGAGAGATTAGTGTTATGTATTGAGGCTCCACAGCATATGTAGAAATCATTCAAGGAAATTAATCCTCAGTCTTCTCCATAACAGTTGATATTTATTACTTCTAAGTCTACTCTTTCTGCAACATAAGCCACAATAAAAGAAAATGTTGCTGCTTTTATAGAAACCGTCAGGAACTTTTCAATGATTAAGCATACTTGGAACTTTTTATTCAACAGTAATGCTAAGAGGGAACTAAAAATAAAATAAAACAAAGATCTAAGTAGGGAAGAATTTAAATAAATCAGCTAACCCCAAAGTGTCAGGTTCTGTTTCTTTTTGTGCTTGGATGGCAGGTAGAATAAATTAATAAATGAACTAACAGGCTTGGCACTGTTCCTGTATCATTGTTCCATCATGCTAGGGGACATAAATGTCCTGGGATGCATTAACAGGACACATCCTAAAAACAGTAGAAATGGGATTGTTTCACCCCACTGCTCTCTGCACAATACTTTTTTTTGGTGGTCTGTCTTTAATTTTACTCTTACCTATTCCCATTCACAGAACCATTCCAAATCCTTCCTCATGTGGGTTTAGCAACTATTTGCTTACAGTACCTACTCTGCTTTTCAACTCCTAAGCCTCACTTCTTCAATCCTAAATAAATTTATAAAAATGGATATTTTTCTTTTTTTGTCAAGAAAGTAAAAGCATAGTAGTTGCTTATGCTTAAGATTTACTTAGTGTCTGTAAATCCTTTCTGCTTAGAAATTAAGGGAAACCAAATTAGCAGTAAAGTAACTTTTAGTTAGGTAAAATAAATTTATCATGAGAATGGGAAGCAGCACTAGTAAATAGCAGGCTAATTAAAAGAAAGACATGATAATACAAATAATACAGGAGAGTGTTTGATGAAGAATAAAGGGCCAGGGAAATTAAACAAGCGGTGCCTATGTTGTATTATTAAGATAACTTCAAAATCTTTAATCTTTAGCATAAATAGGGGAAAAAGGCTTTTTTCAGATTCCTTCTCTCAGGATATAGTTATCAAATATATCTTCAGAGATGAGAAATACCAGTAGTATTAATTCTGGGGGTCATGCTCCGTTCTGAAATCTCAGTAAGGACAACTGGTAGGAAGATTTGCAAAGGAGTTTGCATGGACGCAAATTTTGCCATGTTTATTGATGGTAATTTCACAGGTGTATTTACAAAGGTAGGTGTATCAACCATCCTGGTTACAAACAATTTATCCTGCTAGCAACGTGCTTAGCATTGAATAGGATACAATAACACAACCACTTATGCAATAAAGTGATAGTCACAGCATTCAGACTGTGATGCTGAAGTGTGGTTTATTGTTTGTTTGCGTTTTTTTTTAATAGTTGCAGGACTAGAGAGAGAAAGACTAGAATCAGAAGGTGTGCTGACACAAAGTAGTTAAACATTGTAAATCAATCAGGAATTTAGGATGAATTACAGAACAAGGACACAAGTGTAACACTTTGCTTCCATTTCCCTCCGTTTTCCCTGAAAATAATATTTCCAAAAAAGCACGTATGTAAATGGTCAGATTAAATTTACTTTGTATATTGTATCTCAGTAACCTGAGGCAAACTTTTGAGTTTCAAACACCAAAGAATGGCAGAAAATGATCTGATGTTTTAGTTAGCTCTAATTTTTTCATAGTGACTCAGTGGATATTTTGCTTGCTTCCTTAAAAAATTTGTTTTATTTGCTGTGGGGAAATACCATAAATGCAATGATCCAGAACATTAATGATTTCAGAGAAATTGTACTGGGCAATTTGTGCTGAAGAATCTGTTTATCATACCAGATAAACTCAAGAGTGGGTAGAATAGAGAGATGAAGAAGCTCCCAATGAAATTTCCCTTGTTTTCCTGAAAAGCATGAGCTTATTGCCATCAGCATTTCCGTCCTGTGCAGTGCTTACATTGCACTGTAGTCACATAGGCTCTGTGTCATACTGGGCTGTTGCTGTCTCGGAAGGAAAATCTCTTGCAGAATAACCATAGCACTTCTGGCACTACTTAGCCATGCTTCACTTTATACACATAAAAGGGATTCAATATGTTTGGGGGGTTTTTCTTAAAAAAAACCTGCAAAAATTCACAGAGTGCTCATAGATGTGAATAATTGCAATAATTGCCTTGCTGCCTAAATTGTGATATTATGCTAATAAAAACACTGGCTATATTCACCCATATCTGTGAATTGACACTGTCAGACTAATCTTCAGTAAGATCTTAACCTTTTCTTTATGTTAAATTACTGCTTTCACTAGATGGCACTTTGTCTCTCTTCATCACACTGCTAACATAAGAGCTCCTTAGTTCAGACAAATAACTCTTCAGATCTTAGTATTTCTGTTTACAGACCTTTAATGACATAGTGCAACCTGAAAAATAAAGTTTTTTCGAATGAAAATGTGCATAGTGGGAAAGCTTTGAACTGCTGTCTACACATCCCCTGTAAGGAAATGGAGGACCCTTAAACAGGATTACATAGGAGAAAAAAAGTAATTGTGGGATAGTCTATTTTTCTGTCTCACCTGAAAGATTGAGGGAAGTGAGTGTACTGTCTCTAAAAGTATTTGGATACTGATGATATTTCTAACAAGGGTGCAAGACAAGTATTAGAGTGAAGCAAACACAGTCTAACACTGTCACAGTTTAACCCCAGCTGGCAACTAAGCACTGCACAGCTGCTTAATCATTCCTGCACAGAGGAATGGGGTGAGAAGAAAGGTTAAAAAGAAATCTTGTGGACTGAGAATAAAAGAGTTTAATATAATAATAATAATAACAATAATAACAACATTGATATGAAAGGGAAAATAACAAAGAGAAAGTCCAAATTCAAGAAAAACAAGTGAGACAAATGAAAAGCAAGTGCTCACCATCAAGTAAGTGATGCCCAGCCTATCCCTGAGCAGCAGCCCCCCAGGGACTTTACTCCTAGTACCCTCTATATGCTAAGCATGATGTCATACAGTATAAAATAGCCTTTTGGCTGTGTTGCCTTCCAGCCTCTTGTGCAATCCCAGCCTCCTTGCTGTCACCGTAGCATGAGAAGCTGAAAACTTTTTGTCTCAGTGTAAACACTTCCTACAGTGTTTTACAAACAAAATATCAGTGTATTATCATAATTATCCTTGTCCATAAATCCAAAACTCAGTACTATATCAGCTATGGGAACTCTATCGCTTTCAAAATTAGGACAATATCCAGTCATTTCTTTATACCATCTACATCATCCCCTCGTCCCATACTTTCCAAAAGACCCCAGGTAATCACCACCACCTTTCCTGTCTTTTCATTTATACCCACAGATAGTACCCTAAAGGCTACATATCATCCCTCTAAAATGTCTGTTGAATTCGCCCATAACCCACTATCATATCGTCTTTCTGGGCAGACTATCCAGCAGGTCAGGATGCTTTGCCTCTGCACTGCCAGTTCCTCTGCTGTCACTGCTGCAGACATCCCTGTAGGGCACTTGCCACCACTCAGGACTCACTACAGACCCAGAGCACTGGCCACTGTTCTTCAGCAGTGTCTAAAGGCAGTTGGAGAGCATTTATTTCTGCAAAATGAATGTAATATTTGCCAGGAAAAAAAGAAAATTTAAATCCAGTAAAAATAAAATTAAATTAAGAAAATATTCAGTCAGAGCTGTTCTTATTCTTGCTTATCCTCCAGGTATTAGCAGTTATATATAACTATTTTGTCCTTCATCATTTCAACTTTTGTTGCGATGCTGTAAACAACTTTCACAGAGCTTGTGGTGTCAGCACAGAGAACCTAGCTAGTATTTTCAATAACATGAAGTTACAATATCTGTGTAGGAAAAAAAAATCATCATGTTTATAAACCATCCAGTCCTCCACCTGAGGGCATTTTCCAAGAAACTGAATAATTTCTTACTATATGTGGTGTATATTGCTTTCTCAAGGAAAAGTAATTCCGTGGGATTTCTTGTAGGTTGGCATATAAGCACAAACAAACATTTCTTCTTATTTTACTTATTCATATGGCAGTGTAGGCAAAAGTTTGCCTGAAGAGCATTGCAAAACATCTCAGTTAAATATTTTAGCCAATTCTATTCAGTAGTATTCCTTTTCATAACAGCTATCTAAAATATCTGTGTTCTTTAAGAGCTTCTTCGGGAACCACAGGAAGGACCCAGAATTAGTATCTGTATTTACCATTTAAAAAACGTACCTCCTCTAGTGCTCAAAAAAATAATCAGTATAACATAACTACCATAAGAATATTTGTGCTCATATGAAATAAAATATGATTTTATAATAATCAGTGTTCCATCACAATTAAAATGATAATATAAACTAACATCTCTTCATTATTTTTGTCACATCGGTTTCCTAGTAGCTTCCATATAAAAACAGTAACTGTATTTCAAAATATTATGCTGTTGTATAACTGTTTTATGCTGGAATCTGTCAAGTCAATGAGTAAACTGTTTACCTTTCTAGTTTTTAGTTATTACTGGCTGTATACATTTGCATATATTATTACATAAAATTAGTGCAGTCGTCCAAAATTTTTCTTCATGGAGCACTGCCAAGTTTTATATGCTAGGGATGAAATTTTCTATGAGGATTGTATATTTGTGTTGGAAAACCAGCAGTTTTTCCAGTCTTAAAATTCAAAATATAATTCTGAAATTAGCATTTCAAGTGGCAGATGAAATTTAGCTTGGCTTCATCTCTGTGTCAGGGATGTGTCTTTTGCTATTTCATGACAGTTTACTCCAATGTTTTTATTTTAAAACCAGCCTTCAACAGCTGCTTCTTAGTATTTAAGAGCTGAAGTTATTACCCTGCAATTGTAATTCCATATTAAATTTCCATGAGACAGTACTGACAATAAGAATGGGCACCAGGGCAGAATTTAGTTTAAGTCCCAAGTGTTTGGCTGGGAAAAGCAGGAATTTGAAGACAGCAATGCTAGTGACTTATCCTGGAAACACCACATGATGACACCTGTTGTCAATGCACTGGGGTTTTAAATTGTTTTATGTTTTTCAATCCTAAAGAATTTCATATCATATCACAGTCCTTGCAATAGAATTCTGTGGAAAAGGGCAAGCATGTAATCAAGGCTTCATTATGATGTGTGGGACCAGGGAATGCAATGTACACTCATTCTGGCAACTTTTAAATCATGAACATTGCAACCTCAGTCTCTTTAATGCAAGGAAAATGTTTGTATGCATAATTTGGTATAAAATGAATGAAAACTACATATGACACTTCAGTGGTACCAGGCTGACATCCACCAAGAAGCCAATTAACATTCTCGACATTCTGGAGTGAAGGAATAGCAGATGAGTCTTTCCTAAGGGCTTTAGAACCCATTAAAAATAAGATTTAAACTTAGTCCGAAAATTGCATTTGTGCATTTGTTTTCTGCAAGAGAAACTTTTTAAAATTTATGCATGAAATTGATTTCTCAAAGCAGTAAATACAGTCTTTGACAGATTTGTGACACAGAGTGAACATTTCAGTGGAGACTATAATCTCCTTTGGGCAAAAACTAAGCTGAGCACTTCTGAGGATGCAGCTGTGGAAGAGTACAACCTGCAAAACAACAAAGGAACTGTTGCTGGGTCTGTGCTTCGTGAGTTTGGCTAGTTATGTGGGTTTTTTTAAACTTTTATTTTTACACATTATAACACTGTTCTACTGTGCAACTGAGTGTTGGAGGACAAAAAAACCCTTCTCTTTTGCTTATTTTAAATTAAATACCTGGTAATTTAATGAGGTGCCTTCCAGTTTCAGTCTTCAGGGAAACTGAATAGCTGTTCTCTCTCACATTTTCCATATTATTCATATCTTTCTTCATGCCTTTTCCAAAGTGAAGAATCCAAATATATGCGGTTTATTCTAAGTCTTCTAAGTCAGTATAATTTTCTTTTTTGTACATATATCCTTTGCTTTTTTTCCCCCCTATTTTTCCTAGTTCAAATTAGTTATTTTAAAATTAACTTCAGGAGCTACTAAACTTTTACAGGGTTTATTGTTAGCTACATAAAGGATTTAAGGAATGACCTTTTTTAGTCAACTTTTTTTCCTAGTAAGTCTCAACATCCATCTCTTTTGATTACAAATGCCAATTGATTGACATTTTCAGAGAACTATCCATGGGTTCCAAATCCCCTTTCTGATTATCAATACATTATTTAGAGCTACAGCTATATACATTGTGCTAGAGATTTTTTTTCTCCACATGCAGTCAATTTGATTTTATCCGCAGTTTTATCACTAATTCATTTAGTGCTTTGAAATCTTCCTGCTTCACTTAATGGTCAGTCACCTCTGGGTTTGACTATTTCAAACTTGAAGAACAGAGGTCCCAATGCAGATTTCTGTGGACAATCTAATGGCTAAATTTGTTTCTGTCCTTTATTTGTTTTTCACCAGACATTAGCTGATGAGGAAAACCATCTGTCTTATGTCACGGCATAGCCCATTTGACCTTAAATTTTAAAACATAACTTTGGAAATCAAATATAGTGTATCAACCGATTTTTGCAAATATTTTGACAAGTTATGGAAAACAGGGTGACCTAGTTGAGGTGTTAACAAGGCTAAATTGTGGATTAAAGCTTCCACTGTCACACACCCGAATAAAAAACCATGAGTGCTCCCTGCATATCTCCTGCAACACAGAATCAGGGTAAGCGACAAAATCCAGCGCTTCATGGAGACTCTCTTGCCTTTCATTTAAAAAGATGTTAGCGGAAAATCCCACCGAAGCTTAGGTCACAACAACATGCACCTGTTTTCCTTTGCTCAACATGAGGAAAATTGTTCACAGGATCTTCGGGGTGTCCCAGCTTTCAGAGGCCATTGTTTCAATCCATGTTCCTCATCCATGCCTATTCCTTGGGAAATGAGAGTAGAATTGAACAAAATCTGAGGAAACACGATTCCTTCAACATTGGAGAATTTGTCTGTAGGAGACATCTGTGAATGGATGCTCAGAATTTCCATTTGAACAATCCAATAAGACCTTGGAAATAATTCTTCTAGTCCCTGTTAGCACAGTCCAGAAGAAGACAGTGAGGGTGAGATTCAACTTCTCACCCTTATTTAAAAACAGGTATGTGAAATAGGAAAAGGGATTTCCAGAGCTGCAAGAAATCAGAGAGGTCCAAGTAAAATTTCACAGCACTATAAACTTACCTGTCAGAAATAAAGCACAGAGAAATTTGGGATATAAAAGAAGAGAAAAGGATAGATGCAAATAAAATAAAACATATTTATAAAAGCAATCATTTGTCAGATATGGCCAGGTTGATGTTGAATGATCTCTCCTAAATGATAAACTTACAATGTAAACGTGTTCAGCAATACTTCAGTTATTCAACTTTGCAGAATCAATATTGCAAGCTGTATTTTTTGGAGTACATAATTCCAATAATATTTTGTACTTATAATGAAGATACAGATATATTACATGCACAGAAATACAAGGAAAACAGGAGTTCTAAAAGGCGAACAGCATAATCAAATAACTGAGTAAGGAAAGGAGGCACTTTATATTTTGTTGTGTTTTCCAGTTTGTACAGTCAATGCTCTCCTTTTCTGCCCCTACCTCATCGGGATGTTGAAAATATGCAGCTGCCTGCTCAATGGAATTAATGAATTCCAGCACAGGTGCTCTTGATTGTACTGCATAATGGAAATGCTTTTTCTTTGTCCTATCCCTCTCTCTGCCTCTTTACCCTTTGTAAAAGACGAATAAGGTTATTGTAACAGTGATTAGTTTGAAGCAGTTAAAAGTTGGAACAAACAGATTCAGAGCAGATGAGTTTTGCAGACGTGTTACTGCTACTGCCTGTAACTACTAACTTGAGATTTTCGTGTCTGTATTTTTTGAATTAATTTTTATGAGACTCTGAAGCATTTGAAAATGTGACGTGGTAAGTACAAAAGATAGAAAAGGGAACGCTGAAGGTTAAAACCTTGAGTTCTATCATTAAAAATAAAACCTGGCCCTACTGAAGCTGTCACAAATTTCTCAGCAACTTAATTACAGCCAGGAAATCACAAATGTGTTTTCAAGTTAGATATAATTTAATTTTTTGTTCAGCTTTGCAGAGCTCAGAGTTGCCATTAAAAGTATTCAGGATAAAAGACATCTATTGTTTCAACAGAGCAAATTCTGGTTCAGGCTTCTTTATCAGAGAAATAAAATCTTAGATGTTCTTTTCAAGTAATATTGTGGTATTAGAGACCCTCTGAATTTCTGGGATGCATGAACAGAACAAAAAGAAATTTCAAATGTGTAGTAAGTCTGTACAAGGACATCCAGAAAGCTTCTTTGTGAGAGCAGAGCATGGGTGGAAAATGTCAGCAGAAAAACACTTTTTCTGGAATATGAAAAATGCATCAGAACTGGCTAGGCCCTGTGCATTTGGTTGGCATCAGATTAAAGGAAAAAAGCCAACAAATTAGAGATTGTTTCGATTTACTGTCAAGAAATGCTAATTATGTGAATGAGGATTCACAGTCGAGAGAGTCATGCAGAAGCAGCCCCCCAACACAACACATTAACAAACAAAATGCAGCATGGAACAGCGATAAAATTGTTCAGTACCTCCCAGTTAAAAACAAACAAACAAAAACAACAGAAAACAAGCAAAGAACCAACTACAAACAAACAACACACAAGTTTTGAAAAGCAAATAGAAAAGCTGCAGTCAGTAAGATCAAAAAGTAGATAGTCTTTTACTTTCCAGTCACAACCTGAAAACAAAGAAAAATTACCTATATTGAGAAATATGTGAAATTTCAGAAAGGATACATTATGATTTGTTCTGAAATATTGACTTAATAGGAGATACTGAAAAGAAAGAGTACAACTGAAATTGTTGTTTTTAAGAGTTTGGTGAAACATGACAATGCTAGTAACTCATTCTATTACGTTCTTCAACTGTTCAGAAATGTCTGTTAAAAATATAAAAAAGAAAAGGAGATAAGACAGTTTAGCTAATAATTAATAATTCATAAAGAAGTTTTTCTAAATGTAATTTTCCCATAGCAGGAGTTCCAGACTGCAGTTCTAACGAGATTAATACACACAAGAGAAACACGGTGAATAAATCCTGTCCTCAGCTAATAGCTGAATGAACAATGCTCTCTCCTACCTTTTGTTCTCAGGTCATACTATTAAACCACATGTGCTATCTATATAACATGGCAGAAACTCAAGAATCACCCAAGCTCAGATGGGGGGCAGGTAGAAAAATTCCTAGGCAATGAGGAACACAGGTGACATGGGAGCTGATTTAACTCTTGTAATACAATTCCAGCTTATTATTGGCATAAGAGGAATGCAAGAACTGAATTAGAGAAGCGACTTGATGCACTTAATATTCCAAAATAAAGGCATACTGACTATAGGAAACTGAAAATTGAGGCAGTGGCACTGAGGCATCTTGTCTTGTTAGGTAGCCTTGTACTGTTTCAGAGATACCATTACTCCAATCCATAATGAGCAATTTCTTTTGTTGCTTCACAGCGTGCCATCAAGTAAAATATGTACAGTTTAATGAGTGTAATATGATAGTGCCCAGACTTTCATATTTCTCTGCATGTACAAGCACACTCTCCTACACAGTTCAAGAAAGGAAAATCTATAGGAAAAAAAAAATCTGATTTTGCTTAATTTGTTATTACTTGTAAATAATGGTACCAGTTTTCCCATAGCTCAGGAAGAACCATATCAAAGTCTCAGAGTTTAAGGACAAGTCCAGTGCCGAGCACTGCCAAATTCAGTTTACTTTTCATAGTTTAGTGCCTTATTTCTCATATAAGGAGTCACAAGAGAAAACATGGTTTTTCTTTGGTAAACAACAATTGTAGTCCCTCTAATGCCTGTTCCTTTCCACCCCTTCCTTTTATCTTTTTTAATAGAGACAGTCTCACACAGCTCTTTGTTTGCTTGTTTGGTGCTATTTTTTTGCTGCTGTCCATTACAGTATCTCCAGGCTTGCCAGAAGAGCCCAGGGCAATGTTATTGTTCGGTAAGTAATTGCAATGTCCTCAAGGCTATGCAAAAGAGGATGAAAATTATCTTTCTACCCCACGACTCCTAATCATACAAGACAGTTAAGCAGTTATTTTCTCACAAGAGCTCCTGATGCCCTCACACTGCAACTTTTCCAGTAACTGAGACCTGTTCAAGAGCAGTGTTAAAATGCTTTATTGCACAGGAGTGGTAAAACAGAGCTATTATCTTCATTCTTCAAGTAAGAAGAGAATGGAAATACAACTTAAATAGCTTAAACTCAGATTCCCAGATCTGATGCTGCTGTTATCTGAATGTGAGTTAGTTTTAGCTGAATTAATTAGATCATCTGATCTCAGAGAGACTTTTTAATACATAGAGTTGCAGTTTGGGAGACTTCTAGTTGTTCAGTCTATTTTCAAATTGAGACTAAGAGGAACTACCTGCCATATTTCGTGTTTATGTCCCCCTCAAAAGAGATTTTAATGTTTCAAATCAAAGATAAGTACCCTAGGACTGAATGAAATGAGAACTGTGGATCCATAATGTGATCGTTAAGCTTAACCTCTGGCTAATCAAAGCCATGGATTTCTGTAAATACTCAGACACACCAATTTCCATGTGTAGAAATTAATGTCCACCTAAGCTTATCAGGAACAAGAGAAATCTCAGTGTCTAGAGGGAGTTCACAGTTTTATAGCAACCCTCATATGCATAAGTCCTTTCTACTCCTTGTGAAATGCAGTGACAGATTTCTGCTTAATTTTAAAAATGTGAGTGGAAGCAAAGTCACTGAGCAGTACAGACCAGTTACATCTGTATTGCCAGGCAAATGCTTATTTTGCACAAACTCTGAGACAGGCTTTCAGGGAAAGCATACTGGAAAGAGAACACATTAAGATGAATGGAGCATACGGTGGCAGTAACCTTGAAACATGTAAAGATCTTGCAGTGCTCTCCAGGCTAACACTTATAAATTAAAGAAAAACAGAGTCAAATATATGTGCAAAAGAAGGGAGAAAATAAAGAGCTAATATGCAATGAATGTTAATGCAAGTGCATATTCAGGGTAACAGGATATTAAACGAGAATCCAATAGGTATTTACATCCCCCCACACTGCATTTTTCTGATTTACATTTCTACTTGTGGAAGTGGAGAAAATGATGAAATTCAGGAGCAGAATTCTAGAAAGGTAACAAGTAAGCATTCTTCTGACTCAAACAATATTTCCTTTTAGAAACCATTTCCATGTGCTCCCATAGCAGCAGCTCATTTCTTGTAACCAGAATATTCTTTTTCTCTTTTTAGAAGGATTTGTGTATATACACAAAATGAATCAACTCAGAGTATAGATGAATTGAGATTTTTGGATGGATCACATAGCAGACTGTTTCAGAGAACCACTTTTATAATTACTTTGGGAACTGAAACTGCGTTCTGAAGTTGCTCTTTACTATATAGATATTTGTAAATACCACCACTGCATTGTCTACGGAGAGGAAAGAACCCAAAAAGGTCCACCAAAATGAATGACTAAGAAAGAGTGGATACTTCTGTGTGTCCATACCTGTAACTGTTCTTTTAACAGCTGTAACTGAACTTGCTTGTATTTATTGCTTGCTTTAAGTGCTGTCATATTCTCATTAATAAAAATGTCTCATTGAAACAACCAAAAAAGAATGTAAACTTAATTTAATGGAAATATATCTTTCCAACTGTATTTGATTTTTCCCAATAAAATTTGTAATTTTTATTGGAATTTCTGAAAACAGATAATTTAATTAATTACAATATGATATTACATACATTAAAACCAACCTGTAATGCTTTTAATAATTTTGTGGGGTTTCTTTGGTGGGAGTAAAATGAGAATGGCAGGAAGGAGAAAGAAAGGAAAAATGTTCTCTGAACTTTTCTTTCTGCTCTCACTAATATTGCAATGCCATGAAGTTTGTAAGATGTCATTCCATAACACGTTCTCATAGGCATTAGAGGCAGTCAGTTGTGGCTGTCCCACGCCAGAAGCTCTCTGTCTGTCTGGGAAATATCAATAAGCAGTATTTCATTCACAGAGTAGCTTGCTTAAATCATTCTCTGGATTTCAGTGACTGTGAAACAGATTTCCAGATTTGAGGCTGAATGTAATTCTATGA
Source organism: Turdus rufiventris (assembly GCA_013186435.1). Lineage (NCBI taxonomy): Eukaryota > Metazoa > Chordata > Aves > Passeriformes > Turdidae > Turdus > Turdus rufiventris. The sequence continues at coordinate 12,198,814 of PYHW01010833.1, read as the reverse complement.
ATAGTCTTATCAATTTCCTCTTCTGGATAAAATCAAAATGAAAGGAACTGTTAAGAAGGTGCAAATCATAAAGATAATGATTAAGCTACTGTAATACAAATCAACAAATGAAAGGTTGATTTAACATTTGACTTTTAAATGCTTGCATTTTAATAACATTGAAAAACTTCCATTTAAAGATAAAAGAGAGAAAATCTGCTTTTTGTGCTAGTGGTGGCAGCATTTTCTTTGTGGCAATATGAAAATTAATTTCCCACTTAAGGTTTTTCTGTGGCAGCATAGCTTTCTATTTTTTTCAGAGATTACTAGGTGTTACCTGGCATTTCTCCTGCAGGTATATTCCATGAGTGAGTGGGGGGGGGCGGGGGAATTACTTTCTGACTCTCTTGTTATCATCAGTCTTTTATTTTACCTGTCAGACAGAGAACAACCTCAAGTATGTGCAGTTATTTCATATTAACTGCGGCTAAGAAACTTTATGACTTCCTAAGTAGCCTTAATTTGGTTTCCTAAAAATTTTTAAACAGATTCTCTTATTGAGCTTCTTTTTTCAACACATTTTTATTTGCATGGTGTTTTAGCTGGGGGTAGAAAAAAAGGGTGGGGAAAGAGGTTGGTTGTTTGTTTTGAGTAGGTTTTTAGTGTTAGTTCTAAAGAGTCTGCATAATTTGTTTTCTTCCCTGAGTCAATGAATCCTGATCAATATATCAACCTTCAAGAAAATTAATGTAGTTCAACAGACTGAATTTTCAGTTGCTGACTGATGTCTTATTTTCCTAGAGGTGATGTGGGAAGGTTTCTTGAAAAATAATAGTCTCTAAAACTCCCTTGATGGAGAGAGCCATGGAAGTAGAAGATGTGGCAGTCTTAGTTTTAGTTGTTAATGAGATTTCACAGGTATGCATGAGAGAAAACCTTTGGCCTGAAGAGTTGCGTGAGCTCTGGGTAAACATCTTTTTTCCCACACTTCAGTAAGATAGGTGAACCTGCATAATTTGAAAATAGTCAATTATAATTGTATTCAGAATATGCAACCAACACTTATTATTGTCATGAGAAGAAATATAAGTAATTGCAAAATGTAATGTCAGAAGACTGTAATTATAGCAAGAAAGCTTCAGAAGGGGAAGCAAGCAATTAGGGACACAAACCGATGGCTGTCAAGAATTTCTGGGGTTTGGACACCTGTTTAAAAAAATGCAAAGATAATAAGTAGTTTGGGAATTTAAAAAAAAAATTAATTCAAATCTGCAAAAAAGAATCAAACCGTCATATCCTCACTGCTTTCAGCCACAGGAGGAGGCTGAGCAATCATGCCAGTAGATCAGATTGCTGCAAAGCAGCAAACCATTTAAAACCCTCACTTTCCTACATCTCAGGCATCTGTTTCTCTATTAAGAAAGCTGGACATTGTGACTCTTGAATGACTGAGTGAGAACCTTCTCTTTTCCCCTTCCATTTTTCTGTGCAGGTGGATGGAATAACTCCAGCTCAAATATGTTACAGAGAGAGAACAGGTTGCCAGCTGGATGGAAAGGGGAGATGTGTTTGCCAGGCTAATGGAAGAAACCTCCAGGTTGTTGAGAGGCATCCAAGGAATGGGCTGCACATGCTCCACAGGGAGTGGGACCAGTGCAACTCATAATGCAGCTCACCATAGGATTTGTTTATTATTTAATTCCTGGGTAGGAAAGAGATTTATATTGACTTCTTACCCTCCCTTAAATTTCTTCTTATTTCATTAACTCTGTGCTGAGTTAAAGTGGGAGAAGTTTCCCAGACGGGTATAGCAACCCCCATAGCAGCTATTATGCTCTGAGCCCCAGCTCAAGCAAGATCAAGCAAGGAGAAACCAAATTATCCCAGCATAGGGGTCTCTTGCCTGAATGGAAGTAATGATAATGAAAATATTTTATTTTTGAGCTGAAGTGGAAAATCACAGACCAATAGCTTATCAAAATATTTCAAGCTCTGGTGTGTGGCTGCAAAAGTCATAGTAACAATGATGGTGAAGACCAGAATCTAGAGAGATGCTTCCATTTTCTGAAATACCATATTTTGTTTTGTTTTTGTATAGGATTTATTTTGTATTTAGGGTTTTTTTTTTATTATTATTTTGTTTTGGTTTTTTTTGTTTTTTTGTTTTTTGTTTTTTGGTTTGATTTGGTTTTTTTTCTTAAAATTTTTTAATATTTGTTTAGCACATTTCTGCAAGAGACAGTGACAACCATGTCAAGTTACTATTCTCTCCATTTGATATGGATATGCCAACTGCAGTACAACACTACATCTTTAGTCCATTGAATTCAAAATTTTTCTGGGGAAAAATCCCATGGAGAATCCCCTGCGTTAAAGAAAAACTGAAGTCATCACAAAGATGCTCATTGTCCGGTTTCAAATGCAATTACAAGATGCTTTATAAAACAGGATGAAGCTTCTCATTTGTTTTTATGAGAACAGGTTGCTTTTTCCAGATCTTGGCAACTCAGACTGCTGGCCTGCAGCAAATTTTTTTCCTGTGTGTATCCAGATAAACTGCATACATGAAGTAGAGATAACACTGTTATCAGGAATGAATCTGTACACGAGTGGAATGTGCTCACTGCTGCAGACATTATGAGTTTTATGTGTCGTAGTTGCTTTCTGTGACTGTGTGTATGATTTATCCAGAATTGTGCCAGTGTTCAATATTGAAAAATTGTCATCTGTAATGTCAGGATGGAAGAAAGATGAAAGAGCCTCTGCTAAAATCTATTTGCTGCTGGCACAGCATATGTTAGTGACGTTATGTGAGCATCATATATTAAAATTGCCTTTCTGCACATCACTTGAAGGCATGTTCATGTCAGTGAAAGCAAATCTGGATGCTTCAAGCTGTTCTTTCCTCCCCCTGCCTATTGACTGCAATAAGTGTCAGTGCACAAGCAGGATTGCTACCACATTCTAATCATGAGTTAGAGTTGTTCAATTCAGGTAGGAAGTCCCATTTTCAAAAGTCACCCCTTCTTGTTATGGATCAGCACATACATAGTCAGAAGAGGCTGGAGAATCCTGCTCACAAGTGAAAATTTTAAGAAATTCTATACACAAGATGTTACTTGAATAAAGATCAGCTGGGTAAATGTCCTGATTGAAATGATTTTGCCAAATCCCAGATTTAGATATAAAATTCAAATGCAGGATCTGTAGTTAAATAGCTAAATAATACCCGACCTTTACATGTAGCATCTCCATGTGAAAGGAGGTCAGGCTGAGCAGAATGAGGCTGAAGACCTTAATCAGCTAAGACCTGAAAAGAGTACCACATTAGAGTGATGAGGGGTAAAAGGGAAAATTTTTTAGTGGAAGGTATATTCTGTTGCATGGAATGATGTACACAGGAAAACGAACATCAATGAAAGTACAGCAATAAGAGAATATATTTTCTCCCATATTTGGCAGGTGATTTTAAGAAGAAGAGGAATGCTTTCAGATGATGAACAATGCTGTTATTTCACATAGCAATTCTCCCTAACAAACTAATAGAAGAAAGCGAATTAAGCACCAAATTGTTAATTTTCCCTTCATATTAATATTTGTGTTGAGTCAGGGCTAGATTAAAAGCATAGACAATTATTTACTTTGTTACAGAATACAGAGATGATAAATTCAGGAAGTTTGCACCACTGTAACCCAAAAGATGCCTGAACCAATTCCTGCACAAACCTGAGTTGGTTTTTGGTTGGGTTTTTGTTTTTGTTTTTGGGTTTTTTTTGGGTTTTTTTTTTTTGTTTTTTTTTTTTGTTATTTTGTTTTTTTGTTGTTTTTTTTGTTTGTTTTGTTTTGTTTTGTTTTGTTTTGTTTTGTTTGGGGTTTTTTTGTTTTGTTTTGTTTTGGTTTTTTTTGGGCGGGTTCAAAATGAAAGGATATTATGTTTCAGAGACCTGGTTTTTACACTGTAAAATAAGTTGGAAAAGCGAAGTACAAGTAAATGTTTCACAGCTTGCAGTCACATTGTGTTTAGAACCAGGAGCAGAAGGATTAGGTGAAAGCTTCAAATTGGATAAAACAGTGTGACTCACCTGTGAAGACTTTCTGAGTTGTCATGGCCCCTGGTTGTTCTACCTAACAACCTTCTACTTCTGTTTAAATTTGCAGAAGTAAGGAAAAAACTGTTTCCCCATTACTCTCTTGCAAGTCTGTCATTCTTTTACATAAAACAGGAGTGTCCACTTCTGCTTCTTTGCAAAGGTTAAAGTTGGTGATTAAACTACCTAAGATGAAATTAAAATAAAAATGGATCTACTAATGAGTCCATGGCAGCTGTAATTCTTTATTTGCCCTGGCCTTTACAGCTAATCCAACCCCTTCTACCCTCTCCAACTGGTGCACAGCACGAGTGTTCACGTCTGTTCCAAGGGGATTGATTCATCTTGTAGAGAGGCACTTTGATGAGGAAGAGTAAATATGAGGATGTCTAACCAATACAGCCAGTGTGATTCACTATAGCTGGAAGTCAGTTAGCAGAATTTGAGATCAGCAAATAGCCTAGAGGGTTTTAAGGTTTCTGGGAAAAGGAAGGTTTATGAAGAGATATAGATTTAGAGCTCTGTCTTGCAGCTATGTGTTTTTATGTTTTCACAAGAATCTGATAGACAGACCTACTTATTTGAAATTTGTACCGGATTTCCATCCATGTTTCCTTGGCTATTTCTTCTAAAATCATATTGGGATTTTATTCTTTCTTAATTAAAAAGTGTGCAAAACTGCAAGCAGTGTTGTGGTATCTTGTCACTTTTGACATTATTGCTAATTTTCTTCAATTTTTAAAAACCAAACAGGCCTTTATCTAATAATCATCTAATACTAACATCTGGAAGATACAAGAATTCAGTTTTATTTTTTTTTATTTTTTTTTTTTGGTGTGAAAAAGACTTACTGATTTGTTTTCTGGTGGTATTTGTTGCAATCTTCCTGCTGCCTTACTGAAGGTTAGCAATTTTTCTCTTTTTGCAGCATGATAAATTGTACCACCAGCTAACTATCAACATGTCACTGTTTTGTGATAGTTGAAACTCTGCTCCTCTGCTCTATGGCAAACAGCACAAAGAAATGAAATGGAAAAAAAAAAAAAAAACCAAAAAAAAACAAACAAAAAAAAAACAATAGTTACTTCTGTCAATGTAAATAATAATATGGATTTTTTGAAAAAAAACAAATTTGAAAAAAAATCAGCTCAAATTTTAATGTGTTTGGAAAAATCAAAACACAATGCTAGTCTGCCTCAATTTTCTAAAGAAGAGTTGAACTAACTACTAAATGTTTGCTGTTTACCGTTGTATCACCAAATACAGTACATCTTATCTTCATCTTTTGAAGCAGAAACCCAGTTTTCTAGAAACCTGGAATTCTGTGCATGCTAGAACTTAACTCAGAATCCTTGCATCTAATCCATGCTGTTAATATAATACATGAGATATGAAAATATTTTAGTAATGAGCAAAGAGCATTAATAGCATTTCTCACTTTCCAACTCTAGCCTCAAGCAGGTCTCACTAATTCCTTTGCTGCTGATCTATCCCAGGAAGACCTCAAACTATTCTAAATACAGAGATATTGTCCAGAGATGATGGCTCAGTCTGAAATCAATGGACACTGAATAAGCAAAGTGAAAAAAATGAAATACAGTCATTATAATTACATTTTGGCTAGCTAACTCTAGTGGGATAGTGTCTTTATTTAGGCATTTATAGGGTGATTAAAAAGATTAACTGTAAGTCATATTACAAATTAAAAAGCTAACTCCAAACAAGTGTAATTGACTTTAGAATCCCACATTTCAGGGTATTTTCCCTCCTAATAAAAGAAGAAACAAATACCAAAAACCTTGTTATGATTTCCAGACAAAGAAATAAAACATGTTTTTTTACAATACCCACGTGTACTGAAAACTGTAGGAATAACACATTAAGCAGAAACACCTCTATTGTATTTTCTAATGACACCATGGTAAACATCCCATGACAATTTTTTGCTAATTTCTTCTTCATTAGGCAACGCAATTTCATCATTTTCAGCTATCTCTTACAGAGACACAGGAGTTTTGAGAAAGATAGATTTTAATTTTTAGTATCTGTTTCTGAACAGCATGCAAAAAGTCATTTGCCTCTCTTTGAAGTGTTCTGGCAAATTCTGGCAGGGTACATTTTCAGAAATTTACTTCAAACCTTTGTTATTCATGGGTCTATTTTCTATGAAAAAAAAAAAAAGCTTTCTTATATTCACAGGGATTTAGTTCTTCATTTTTTTGAAGGAAAAACAGGGGAGGAAAAGTAAAATACAATTGAAGCACACCAAAGTGCAGTATTAACAGAGGACAGGTTACATTCACCGGCTTTGCACTTCTAAGCTCTTTGGAGGAGAATGCACAGTGTTACAAAGAGTACCTAAACTCCCCAGTGTTTAAATTGCATGCCTGCTGAGAACTACAGACAGGGTGGCAGCTTCCCCTAACCAGCTTGCTCAGCAGGGATTATACTTTTAGGGACTATCTTCAGCACAGAAATCTTTATACATATAAGTCCTATTGAAACAGCCAGCCTAGGATAAAAGTTCTGCTTATGAAATCCTTTAGTTAAAAAAAAAAAAAAAGTGCTTGGACCTTCTCCGAATTCTTTATAAAGCTGAGTTTGCACTGTGTATCTCAGGGAAGCCAAAGAAAAATTGGAAGTCGTTTGAGGAGACCAGGATTAGACCCTGTATAAGCAGGACTTTTGGCTTGCTTAAAAGTCTGACTGAGTTTATTTTCCTGACCAATTGTAAAGAATGTTTCATCACCTTGCACTTCCACTTTGTGGGAAATGAACCTAAGAGTCTAGCTTAATGCATTGTCTGAAACCAAGGGCTAAGGGACCCAGCTCCAGGGAAAAAAAGTTTTTCTAATTTACCCGAAAAAAGGTGATGCCTTGCATATGAAAATTCTTATTTTTCTACTTTACTTTATGTATTCTAAAATCACACATAGAAAAAAAAAAACAAAAAACAAAGTAACCCAGCTTGCTCTATCTAGAAATGATTGAGCAGTCTCTTATAGCCACATATTTGAAAGCTTTACTTAAGTAAGTTTTTTGAAACACTTGGAAAGAAATAACAGACATATTGGAAAGAAATTACAGACATATCATGGAATAAAATATTATTACAAAAATATTCATGAAAACATCTGACTGTATGGAATTTTCCAACAAGACATCTTGTCACTAGAACTTTATTGTTTATTAAGATTAAAAACTCCTGATTAATTGTTTTGATTTTGCTAATAATATTAAGCCTGCTATAGACTTTTAGACTAATAGTGATTCCAAAAGAGTTAGTGTAGAAAATATGCTATATTTGTTTGTGTTCAAATATCTGGGTGATCTAATATTCTCCTGAGATCTTTCCTACATCTTATTGATTGATACATCTCTTGCTTTAAAACCCCATACTTTCTTTGACAGATATTGCCAAATAGCCACGTTGTTTGGAGTGAGTCCTAAATTACAAATACAGTTATACATAGAGGTCAGTAGGTAGGACAATAACAAACGAAACCAATCACTTAATTTTGTTTTCTTTTAATATAATTTTCAAAAAAAAAAAAGAACAAAACAAACCAAAAAAAAAAACCAAAAAAACAAAACAAAAAAAAAAAAACAAAATAAAACCAACAGAACCCAACAAACCATTTGTAGTTTTAGTTTTATTTTTGGTTTATTTGAGAGAAAAAAAAATAATTATATTTGAAAAGTTTTGACATTCGAAAAAGTGAGACATTTGAAAACCAAATGACATCTAGTATGAAAAAAATTCTTTTTTTAAAAGGTTTTGGTTTTCAACAATATTGTATTTGAAAGTGTGGAAAGGACAGCAGAAACGTGTATATGACAAAGATTTAATATCATAGCAGAGAAAACATTTTTGAACCATGGGAAAGGAAATTCATGCAGTCATTCTAATTAAATTTTATAGGTCAAGGTAAAATTATTCTCATTCCATTTTTCTTTTGCCAGACCTAGTTCTCTGGTGTTTATTCCTCTCCCCTGTCTAATACACTCCTTAAACTATTTAATTTTTCTGATGCTATGTAGTATGAAGATAACAAAAATAGATTTAAATTACCTTTCTCTAATAGTGGTTATATCCTAAATGGAACAGCACTACAAGTTGATTAGAATTAGGTTTTAATACATTCATTAAAATAATAGTGAAGTCTAGAAGCAATAGCAACACAAATGTTTCTAATAATTCTAACTCTCTTAGAAGGAACTGACAAGAGCTGCCAATTCAAAGCCAACATTGAAGTGTGAATGCAGAAAAGTTTAGGTTTATTTGGTTTAAGGTATCACCACTACTCACTTATCCTCATGGGTCTTACTGTGAGGCCAGATACACCACTCTAACGCTAAATAACACCAAGTGAAATCTGCCCTGATTAGAGGTAATGTAGCAGAAGGCTGTACTGCCATTCAGGAGGATTGACAGGTTGGAGAGTGGGGCAAAGAGGAATCTAAAGAAGTTCAAGAAAGGCAAATGCAGGGTCCTGCACCTGGAGAGGAACAACCCCATGCACCAAGACAGACTGGCGGCTGAGCTGCTGGAAATTAGCTCTGCAGAGAATGGGTTCTGGTGGACACATATGCACCCAATACCCTGGGGGGCATTAGGAACAGCATTGCCAGCAGCTCATGGGCGGAGATCCTGACCCTTTACTCAGCCCTGGTGAGACACATCTGGAGTTCTGTGTCCTATTCTGGGCTCCTCAGGACAAGAGAGACCTGGAGCTCCTAGACCAAGTTCAGTGGAGGGCAACAAGGATGATTAAGGGACTGCAGCATTTCTCTTACCAGGAACTGGGCCTGTTCATCCTCAGGAAGAGAGGACTGAGCAGGGATCTTGTCAATGTACACAAATATCTGAAGGGCAGGTAAGGATGGAACCAGTCTCTTTCCAGTGGCTCCCAGCTACAGAATAAAGAGCAATGGGCAACCAAGTGCAGCATAGGATATTTCATCTAAATATGAGGAGAAAATTCTTCACTTTGAGGGTGGCAGAACACAGGAACAGGCTGCCCGGGGAGGTTGTGGAGTCTCCTCCTCTGGAAATATTCAATCCTACCTGGACACAATCCTGTACATCTGCTCTAGGTGAACCTGCTTTAGCCATGGGCTTGGACTAGATGAACTCCTGAAGTACCTTCCAACCCCGACCACTCTGTGGTCCTGTGCTAATTAAGCAGCAAAAGCTGCACACTTCTAAGAGAAACAGGGACAAGAATCTGACAGACCATAATCTACCAGCAGAATCTTTCTAGTTCTTATGTTTCTTTCCTTTCTCTTCTATCTCCTAGCTTTTTTTTTTTTTTTTCTTCTCATTATGCATCTCTTTGTCCCACAATAAATACTTGAAATGATGCTTAACTACAGGAATAAAGGAGAGTTTAATCTAACTAAATTGCAAATGATTTACCAAAAAGCATTTCCCATCTTCTTTACAGTGGAAGAGAATTTTTGCTTTTACATTTAGCACAAGGCATTTAGGACTACATTAAAACCAACAATAAACCTATGTTTGAGCTGGGAAAATGGGAATAATTAGCATGCCCATACACTGATATATTTTAACTGTCTCAGAGCATTTAAAGATGCTGTTATATTTTTTCCTTTNTTTTTACCTTTTAGCAAGAGAATTTAAAAAGAAAGAAGGAAAATATGACTGAGAAAATAAGCAAAATTCATATTTAATGACGTCTTTGTGTAGCTAGCAGCAAATTAGGTACAGAGATAAGTGGCAGGTGTTTTATGTTTTCCCATTTATACACTCATAAAAATAAGCATTTAGTTGAGTAGCATGCAGTTCCCTTACTGCAAATTGTATCCCAATGTATGTGAAAATAGGAAAAACTGGGGCTTATCATAATCTTTTTATTTTCTGATTTTAATAATTTTGATTTGTATTCATTGATCATTTAAAGACATTATTTTGTATGAATAGCAGATATCTTACTCCGTTCTCTTGATTTATCACAAAGATAACACTTCTAATTAAACCTTATAACAGAACTTCCTTTTCTAGACATGCCAAATGCTATTCTAATCCAGTCCTTAACAAAGACTGTACTTAATTAAGAACACCTAGGTTTATTAATTTTTCTAACTGGAAATCTAAAACCAAACATAATTTCTCTTAGCTGGTGTATATCGTACTGATAAAACTGAGATCTGAGCACAGGAGTTCACGGCTCCCCCTCACGAACTCAAGTGGACTAAAGACATTTGTTCATGAAGATAGGAGATTTACGTGTTCTTTTTCTTTTTAACTGAAACAAAGTTGTTAATGCCCAAAGACCAGTTTCTAGCCAAACTCTGTCAAATGGGAACCATTTGAAAAGCACACTCATGTAAGAGTTCATTTCAATTATCTGTTGCACACTGTCAGTAAATTAACATTTTCTGTTTGCAGCTGCAGTTGGTGATGATCACAAAGGCAAAGCTTTTTTACCTGCTGGTCATGTCTTGTGCTGTTGATCCAGCATTTCAGTGGAACAGCTATTCAATGCACAGATTCCCAAAGTCATTGTCTGAAGTGGTAGAAAAAAAAGTGCACTTAATATTTTTGTTAACTAACAATATGAACCACATTTATAGATTTTACTGATCATTTAACAATAATGTACCCTTATTTGTGGTTTATTTGGGTAAACTTCCAGGTGTTACTTCATGGCTAGTATGTTGCAGTAAAAAAATATGGGTGAAGATACAGTAAATTATATGGGTGCATAAAATAAAATAAATGTATGTATAAAAATTAATCAATTTATAAAAACAGTATCAAGGTAATAGATGTATAAATAATAGCACATGGAAAAAAAATTATGCATAAAATAAATGCATTTATAAAAATGTATGTATGGAACAAGAGGAGAAAAAGGCAGTATTTCACTACAGTGTATATTCTTATCAAAAGTAATTGCAATAAGCAAAAACTGCTTTATCTTTGTACTTACTTTCCAGAATATTGAAATTTTATTTATTTCCTGGTATTAATTAATTAAAGCAGTATTTGATGCTCTTGCTGATCCCTTTCTAAGATAATTTACATCAGGTGAGAAGTCTGGAAATTAAATAATTTGTGAGTTGTAGTGTATAGAGCTCAGTTTTTACTTTTATTGTCATTAACTCTTCATGATGAAAACTTATTGGAACTATTTACTTGGACTGTGTTCTATATTTTAGCATTAGGTCTATTCTGTGCCATTTAACATTATTGAATGCAAAACTCAAGCAAAGGGAGGGAAATTACCCTGATGAGTTTAGTTAAATTAGCATCATTTATAATGGTTTAAAGTTCCTTTGAAAGCTGGTGATCTGTACATGATAGATATTAATTTTTTAACTCCTTACCATTTGGTGAAGTATATGAAGAATATGTATTCAATAAATATCAAGTAATATATGTAAAACTAAAATAAATATATAAGTAAATAAAGACATGACAAGACCTTACCTAACTGGAACAGCATTTGGACATGCTGCCAAACTTTATAAGTTCATGGTTAGTTTACCTAATTTAAATCAGTGTTAAACAAATACAAATTCACAAAATCAAATGTGCTCTCCCCCTCTCCTGCTTTAAGCCATAGGCACGAGTGCATCCAGACCCACCACACTTCTCTGGTACACCCTGCCATGGAATCTTGTTACAACACATTCACGTTTAACTCTGAATGTCGTTTATAAACACTGGTTTATATCGATAAAATATATAATCACTCCTCCCTCTAATGAAGTGCATCCCTGCATTTGCACCACACCCACTGTCTGTGGGAATG
>PYHW01010833.1:12175863-12186916 GCA_013186435.1 Turdus rufiventris | reverse complement strand
TTTTTTCTTATTTTTTCTTTAGGTGTATTTCTTTTCAGCCTCTCTATGTCTCAGTTACCCTAATAGCACTTAACATGTCTGTCCCAGGCTGAGCTCATCTTTTTTTATTACAGTAATCACAGGTACACACAGCCTTCCACATAAGGTCTTGCTGATGATGTTGTACAACAAGACTTCTGTTTTCCTATCTGCACTTTGCCTCAAGCATCTCAGAAGTGTATTGACCTTTTTCTCAGGTATATCACATTCATAACTCATAATCATCTCTTGGTAAGTTTCTACACCTATTTCTTTCTGCCCTCTCCTTTTCAACTAACTACACTTCAACTTATAACAGAATGTTTTTCCGTATCCTAGAACTTGATGCATTAAACTTCTCCATTTTCATTATTACAGTATTTTTTACCATTCTTTTTTTTTTTTTTTTTTGTATAATGTTACAGCAGTCTTCTACAGCTCAGGATCACAGGTCTTAATCACTTGTCATCCTTAGAAAAGGCTCAAGCTTATAACAAGAATTGCATGCTTACAAGTATGCTCTTACTTGAAAGAGACAGAGACAGGAAAGAGTTGATTTACTCTGAATTATTTTTGTTCTAATGAGTTAATTTTTAATTAATTTGGAATAATTTCTTGGGAGTAATCTCAAAAATGAAGCTAATACAAGAAAATCTTCTTTATAAATACGTTTTGATATAAGGACACAGGCAGACACCTTGTGTTTAGAAATGAGAACATAAGCCATGTTGAGTAAGTTGATTTTATATCCTGAGTACCTAACAGCTTCCCAGTTAACACAGCATAAAAAATGGATGTTTCTCAGAGGAAAATAAATAAGGGAAATAATATATATATAAGGATACGTATTTTTGCTATAAATATGAACCAAGCTTCTCTTGAAGGACTTGTTATTCATACATGCATTTCACTGCATCTGGTATACCCTGCAATGAAATACCATAAAACTCATATTAGGAAAATTCAGGCATTTTATGACTAATATGCTAGATGGACGACAAGCCTGAAATTATTCTATTCCATAGTGATCACAAAAATAAACCAAAACTCAACCAATGTTGACCCCAAGAACTTAGAGACAATATAAATATGACAATGGTTCAAAGCTCTTATGGTTTCTAGGGTAAGAAAAACATAAGAAAGGCTGTAACAAGCAGAAAAAGAGAAAGAAAATTCTGACTCCCAGATGTGATCATCATAACCCTTTTAGTGAGATTCTATTGGTTCAGACTGAGGTCTTGAGAAGCTTTTCAAGAACTAAACTTTGAAGTGGTTTGAAATTCTGTGCAAAATATTCAATGCAGGCATTACTGAGAAATTTAGCTAAAAATTTGTTTTGCTCACCTAGTCTCCAAAGCTGAGAAGGAATTTTTATGTTTGGTTTCTTTTCATCTTCCCATATACTTTTTTGTATATTTACTGTACATAGCTTTATAGTTAGTTTTACAAGCATATGTTGCAAAACATAAAGCAGTGATGTGTGCGTGTTTACAGTCAGCAATTTCAACTTTATCTGCATTTTGTAATAATGCTCACATTTGTGGTTGTTGATTTTTTTGCTCAACAATTTGATGGAGCCAGGGCACTAAACTGTAGGATGGACTCCCCAAAGCACTAATGCATCAGTTCTCCCTGCATTGCCATATGGGCACTGTCTCCCAGCTTTTCCTGCCATCTGCATCTTTCCACTCTTTAGTCCTTGATCTCCCTTCCAAAGAAAGCATCTCAGCCCATCACCCCAAGCCTCTGGCCAACTGCAAATGCGCAGACACAATGCCACATCTCACTCAGATTGGTGCCATTTTTAGCATAGAGATTTCAATATCAAACATATTCTCTAATTCAATCCTACTTCTTCTTTAAAAAAATTGTATATTTATGTTTTTAATGGAAAGAAATATGAGACTCTAAAAATTCATCTGTCTGTGTCTTACTATCTCATTTAAAGCAAGTTTTACAATATGCCTCTTGGTTTTTTTTTTGTGGTGAAATAAAAATTTACTTTTTTGGGCAGCAAAATGGATTACAAACATAACCGAGAGAGAAAAGTAATTGTGAAGGGGATTCCAATTTGGCACAAGAGATGCAGCATATCCAGGGGACTGTGCCAGTGAACAATGAAAGTATTGGTGCCAATGAATCTTGTAATGTTGTCATTAAGCCCACTTGTTATTGTTTATCTTCTGGTTGATCATCATCATTTGTCATCCAATTCCTAGCAAAGCATCACATCGCACTCCCAAGTTGATTTCTCACTGTATGATTACTCAGTGCTGGGATTGCAGAGCTCCTGTCTGCTTATGGCTGGATGCAGGCTGAAAGGTTGGCTGCTTTGGGAAGGTTTAGGTAACTGATAAAACCTCTAATTACTACCAGTTTAGTCCTCATAGAGGTTTTTGAGATTTCTCTAGACTTTGCATTTTCTTGCCCTCAGGAGTCTCTTTATAGGCACTTTTTTTTCTTTGTTTGTAGTGAAGTTTTGGTGTAAGTCAAAAGACACGAGTGTGCTTGCTGGTGAGCCATTCAGAGGAGGTTGCCCCTATGTGACACTCTGTTTCTCCAGTGAGATAATGTTGCTCCTTCACATCTATATACATGTTCAAATTTGCCTTACCTTTTCAAGTGAAAAAAATCCAGTCTACCCAGGAAGACTCACTGCTGTAAATGAACAGTGGGCTTCTTAACAACTTTTAGAGAAGGGCAGATACCCTTAAAAAGACATTCCCCAAAATCTCCGCCACCATTCAAGCTTCACAATTAGAAGCTGTGCTTGTGAATCCCTTTAGAACTGAAAGAGAAAAGAAGGTTCTTTTCCTCACGTAGTCCCTGGTAGTAAAATGTTCTATAGCTGCTAGGTTGGTTCCCAGAGCTAGAGTCACTCTAGAAATGGATGGCAATGCATAGAAACACACACACTCACACTTGCATGCAAATATATCAGTAATAAACCTGATGTCACCTCTGCTTCAAAATTCCCTTTTGCATTGAAGTTTGGAAAAAGTCCAGAGGATTTTCTGCTACTCCACCTCAATTGTTATTTTTAAGTAAAAAGATAGCTGGAACATTTAATCCATACTTAACACCCATAAAAATTTGTTCTTTAGTATACATATTAAAGAGGTTCCAGCAAAATCTCAGAAAATAAAATTATAAGAAGAACCTCTCTGTTGTGGTAATATTGAACCATCTCCTCCCCAATAAATCAGTGTCAGGTTGAGGAAAATTGTAAGAAGTGGAAGTGAATACACGTAGGTAAAACCCTTACTGCAGAGATAGTCCTTTGACAAGAGCAGGATGATTCTAGAAAAATGGAAGCACGTTTGGAGCAAGGCAGAAAGCAAAATGATGAAGAGAGATGGAAAGTGTCATGGGAAACTGATACCGGAGGTAAATATTAGAGGGCTTTTTTAGGAATCATGGTGGTATTTGGCAAATTTCTCACAATAATGAAGATTCATTATGTTCTCAAGGTCTTTTAAAAGAAAATAAGAATTATTTCTTGATTTTCTAGTTTCTGAGGTTTAAAAATACACTAGAATTGGATTTTCCCAGCCTTTTCATACTTTTCTTACAGCAGATATCCTGATTTAAATTTATTTCCTCAGGAGCTCAAAATTGCAAAAATTGTCAGGAGAAGAAATTTATAAAAACTTATTTACATCTTCTGATTAATTTATTCTTCTACATTTGTAGTTAAAAATTTGTAATTGCCTCTCACCCAATTGCGAGTGTATTAATTAGTTATCTTGCTTAGATGGATTTATTAAATATGAATTATGAACTACAATATTACTTTCAAAATTGTCTTTGACTAAGTATTGTAGCCTAAAGTCTCAGCTTTGCAGCACAAGAAATTTGTCAAGCCAATATTCCATTATCCACACACAAATAATTTTTATGAATGCTTACAAGGACATCCTGTTCCTCTAATAATGAATTATACACATTTTATTATCAATTGTGATTTAAATTTACAACCGTCATATTAAGACTGATTAGTTTTCATACCAGAAGGATTAGCATTCTTTGACTTCTTGCCATGTTTACGAACATCAGAACAAATATGTTGTGTAAGGAAGCTCTGCCATTTATATTATTTATTTTTTAATTCATCATTAAAAAATATAATGTTTCATTTGGAAAAAAAATAATTTCACTGGAGTGCAAGTACTTTATCATGTCATAGATTCATAGAATCTTTTAGGATGGAACTAAGATTGCTAAAGTGAAATTTGTCACTTTAGATTTTAATCACAAGGGTTGTTTCACTTAAATCTGAATTAAGCCTTAAAACCAAATATTAATTTAACATAATGCTAAGTAGACTACAAACAAGCCGTAAGGATGGGGCTGCTTTTACAGAGAAATTCCGTGGAGAACTCTTTTGGACAAAATTACATCCAACAGCGTTGTTTGACAAGGTACATTATATAATGAATTATAGGCCCACAAGATGTTAAGAATGTAGCACAGTGGTTTGGTTTTTTTTCCATAAAGACACACAAATCCTCTTAAGTTATGTCTGTTTGCAACTCCATTATCCTTTCTCCAAGGAGTTCGTGGTTTCTTCCCATCATTACTTGCAAGTAAGTGGCCCCAAGGTGCCTTCTGCCTAATGGCAGAGACATAAAGAGAAAGCAGATCCACAAAATTTAATTCTCTTTTTCATGTAAAATGAGAAATGTATATACAAGGTTCATCTCTGTGTGTAGATCTGTTTAGGAATAACTTTTAAAACATAAGAGCTTTATTTCTTCTCCTATGCTTCAGGCTATAAACTTTACTCATTGTACATATCATTATTCCTACAGCAGTAGTTGTAACCTGGTTCAGTAAAAATAATTTAAAATTAGGGAGAACATGAGAGACACTGCTCCTGTCATATATTTAGTAGGAAAGGACTGGAGTTCTAAGAAGAAAATAAGAAGTTCAGTCTAAGTTTAATTAGAGAGACCTGTGAGGTCCAAATGGCTCAAATAAGCTGCACCAAATCCAGTTGAACTTCTAAACCAGTACTGCTTTTGAAGATTTAATCACCAGGACATTCCCAATCTTTTATGCTGGCTGAAGAAAAATAACATATAGATCAAGGTATTATAGTGCCTGTCTGTCAGTATATTTAAAGAACGAAAAGAAAGACTTATAAAGTAGAATGAAAAATGTCTTTGCCAAGCTCCCGGAGTTTCTCTCCCTGCTTTCCCTTCCTGTGATGCTTAAGAGCACAAAAGAGAACAAAAGGATTCCTTAAATCAAGGTTATTATCTTTTGAACAGCTTAGTGAGTGTAGATACTCCTTGATGTATTATACATTTGTAGCATGTTACATCATAGAATATACATAAATGCAGCATTTTATTGTACTAGACAAAGAAGTCCTAGCTATTATAGCAAATAAAATGCATTTAGTTCTGGTGTGCATTAAGCTTGGGAACAAAGTAACACCTCACAGTGCTTTTCCCTCCCTTCTTCTTACATGTTTTCTTGCATTTACCAATAGTTTATCTGGCATTTATTATCTCAAGCATTCTGTACAACATCTCCTGAGGTACTTTAATCAAAAGTTCAACAGGCATATTTCAATCGTAATATAAATAGCGGGGTGTGTGTGTATTATTGGCTTTCTAGTACTACTTAAGCTGTCGTTATTTTCTGTTCGGATTCCATCTGAATCCACATAAGCCATAACTAGAATGCATACATATGTAGATTTACAAGTCCTAAACTGTAGGCTATAGAGTGCACAAGGATGTTGGACTTAATTTTTGATCTGTTTTAAGAAAGATGGAATATTTATTTAAGCAGCTTGAATTAAGTTTCTCATTTGTAATTGAAACATATCACTAGCAAGACTGCTTAAAATTTCTGTGGGCTGGAAAATAATTTTATGAACTATACTCCCTGATAAATACCAGAAATTATGGATTTGTCTCTCTGTATTGCACAAGTTTTTAATTTATAAATAGTTCCATCATTTTACATAGCAACCAGTTGTTGTCATTCCTGCATATCTAAGATATCCCAAATTCTTCCCAATTTTACAGGTAAGTTTTTAATATACAATTTTTCACCATGCCAACATGACTTGCATTCCAATGGACTAAGAGAAAATGTCACATTCTCCCTGAAACACAGTGTTGTGGTCTAGGAATGGTATTCACCAATTCAGAGTAATTATGAAAATAGAAGGCAAAGAACCATCTCATAATATTTTTGTCTTTTATTACTAGGATAGGTGTAACACTGCTGAACCAGTTTCTTGGCCACTGTTGTTGTGGCAGTAATGAAAAATGTAAAGTTACCAAGTGTAATACTTGAGGGTACATCACTGCCATCCAGTTTGCTCACAGAAATTTCAGATATTCAGAAAAAGGAGGATTTGGGCAGATCTGTTTTTATTCCATGGTCTACAGGGCACTTCCTTCTCCCAGGAAGCATCCAGAGTAATTGTGTGTCAGGAGAATGGTAAGAATCAGTATTGTCAGAAAATCTTGCAAAGTCTTCTAAACATTGAGATAACAGCTGTTCAACTGTTGCCGTAGTATCTGTTTCTACAAATCCTTTTTTCTCAGATGCATTTAAAAACTGATTCTACTGTCCCATCACTGTTGCTTGTGATGTTCCAAAATGCTGTGACTTGCAATGTAGTGACAACCCCAAAATCCTCTGTGACTACAGATTTGTTATAACACATTGCATTTATATTTATCCCAAAGGATACTAGAGTGTATTATATATCAGGCACACAGCAATCTATTCATCTACTGGTGAATCAAACACCACTGGGGTGGAATACAGCAGATGTTTAATAGCACAAAGCAGTGTTGCACAACAGTTTTAAGACTGAAAGTGAAAAATGACTTACCAAAATGATACTACAGAAGAAATTTAGGAAGACAGAATGTAATTAAGTTAACTGCAGTTTATACAAGAAACTGATGGCAACATATTATTCTTGCAAAACAATGCTGTGAGATCTTTAGCAAGTAAGAGAGATAAGTTTTCAGTTCTATATCATACCTGCAAAGCCAAACTTTCAGCGATATAATAGTAGATAGAAATAACTGTCAGTATTTACAAAATGCAATTAATGCAGTATCACCAACTACTGAAAAGAATAAAGCTAAATCTCTAAAAAGCTGACAATAAAACAGACCCTGATCAATAGAAGAGCCAGACACTAAACAGAGGTATCAGCACAAATCAGGAAAAAATTATTTTCGTTTCAGTGAAGTTATTGAGTATTTATAATTGTTAATCCTGGAAACTACCCTAGAACAGAGAATGAAACACAACCTCTAACTGACAGGCACATTCTCAACAGTGGGGCAGAATAGTTGCAGATTCAAATAACCTAACTCTCCTGTCATTATGAAAATTTTAGATAATAGAATTGGGTGTGTGTGTGTGTATAATTAAAGGAAGTTATATCTCCAATAGATGATGCAAATGAGGAGGTCGTGTCAAACAGCCTAGCATAACTGCATCTGCTATAACTGGAAAATATGTAAAGGCAGCCCAGGAGATCTTGTAAGGAGTCAGCCAGGAAGCCAATCGTATGCCCAGATGCTACACTGGAAACACAAATTTGAGAGCTTTCCATCTGGGATCTTGCATCTGCCAAATTTGTCACATAAGTGGTCACAACAGTTAGGTTCTGAGCTCCAGATGAGACGAAAAGGCACCAAAGGGAGCTGTTTACCACCCTGCAATCAACAAGAAAATGCTGTGCCAACTGAAAGTGTAATCATATCTACAGCAATGTGCTAATGAGCTCTGAAAACGTTTAGCAGAATAAGAGAAGCCTCTAGAATATAGAGAAATCTGACCCGCTCCACATAGACATCAAATTACACAGTAATATTTATGATTAAAAATCTTCATTAGCCATAAGTTGTCTGTAAAAATAATTAAATCAAGCCAAATAGTAGAACTATGCTGAATTGCTTAGCTTGATTACATATGTGTAGTTAATTCTTCACAAGTAGCTCAACCATTAACAAAAGCATTCCCTTTTCCAATTCTTGCCCAAGAGAGTTGAAACATAAGTTGAATTTTGTAGTTAAATATTGGAAGGTGGGTTGGTCACTAAAAAAACCCCAAAACCAAGCAACCAAACCCCATCTCCCTCCCCTGAAGCCCACATAAAGCAAAAAAAAAAAAACAAACAAAAAAAACAAACAAAAAAAAAAAAAAAACAAAAACAAACAAAAAAAACCCAAAACAAACCAAACATTTCTACTACTTGGTAATTTTGGGTTAGAAATTATGAGCACTTCACTCAAATATTTTCTCCTAAGTGGTTAGCAATGCACCAAGTAAAACTGTCTTGTGTTCTGAGGTGACACTGAGATGTGTATGTGTAGTAAGACAGAGCGTTCTCTTTCTCCATCTTTTCCCTAGACTACAAACTGAGCTAAGGCCTGTCTTGCAATACTTCTGTTCAGTAAGCATGACTACATAGCATAGAATCTACAAACAGATGAACAAAATAATAACAAACAAAAACCCCAGAGCAGAAACAGGGAGCCCTTTGGATATCACAACCCAAAAGAACAGAGGATAATACTAGTAGTCAGGAAATCTATTCTGACCAAAAGTGCTAGACAATCTAGTGTATTTCTAAACAGCATATTTAGAAAATACAAATGATATATAAGTGTCATAGGAAGCATCCACTTGACAAAGGTGGTCAGTAAAATGAATTTCATGTGCAAGTGAATTGGTCGAACCTCTTATACATTTTAACGAGAAACCAAACACAAACTGAAAATCTTTCTCTTTTGGAGATGTCTTAATTATTTGTTAGTTCTCTTTAAGGAAGAGAAAGATTGCCTGAAGATATGGAGGTTCTCCTGAACTGACCCTAGAAAACCGTGAGGCACACTGATACAGCTAATGCATGTTAATAAGGGAGCCATATGAATTCCATTTGTTATTCTTGATAATGTATAGCCTTGGGAAGATAGCAAATTGAGGAAGCTAGAGAGTGACAAATCATCCCACTCCTTCTGGCTGTTTGCTCCAGTAGTTCATTAATTTATACAGCAAATGTGGGAAATATCAATATATTATCAATATTAATGTAGTACCACTATGTGTGTGAAATATTTATCCAGGACAGCTGTGACGATGTGCTCTATGTCAGTGTCCTTTATGTCAGTCATCTGAGCCTGAGATAATTTTCCCTCAAATAACAATATACTTGCCTTCTTTTTTCCCCTAATAACGTTGTCTGCCTATGCACTGCTTACAAACCTTGCACAAGTATAGCATATCTTTACAGAATAAAACCCCTTCAAAAGTGAGAAGGTTAATCATGCAGTACAGCTGGTATAATTGCAAAAGGGATTTCTGAATGTGCAGAGCAATGAAGTCTCTTGTGGTTTCATGGATGAGGGACTGAAACCTGAAGTTTAGGAGCTTGACAGACACATGCCATTAAAGGGCAATACTATCCAGCCCATTTCTTTGGACACTTTATCCAAATACTTCCTTCTTTTCCATGGAGGCTATTAAATAAATGAGGCTGAATTACAATATGTTATAATGGTAGTTATTGCTTAAAATTTCAGCTAATGAATCAGGGCAATATTGCAAGGCAGGCTTCTAATCAACACACAGTGAATTACCTGTGGAACTACCACGCTTATTTCCTACAAGGATTTTATTTGGAATAGTATCAAGTAATAGCTAAAGAGGACGGTAACAAATAAAATAAACAAAATAAACAAAATAAACAAAATAAATAAAATAAATAAAATAAATAAAATCCCAGCATTTGATTATGTAATAGTTGATTAATGAACAATCTCTGACTGAGATGACTGTACATCTTCCTCTTTAATGCCCATTTCTTTTAGACAGGACTGTTTTGCTGCACTCCATGAGTAAACTAGTCAGTCTCTGATAAAGTTCAGAGTGGTTAAATTTTTTTGGAAGATAGCATAATTCCACTCCTTTGTTGAAAATGAACAGGAATTTTCCTCCATCTCTGACACCATAGAAAGTAATACTGCTTTGAACTCTCCCTCTTCCTCCTCCATCACCTTTCAAAACATAATGATCTGTACATTAAAATGATGCACAGAAAGAAGGATTTTAGTGCTTGTTGTGTTATGCAAAGCAGTGACTCATGCAATATTCATTTGCCAATTGCTAACAGACCTTTTTCAAGCACCAACAGA
The DNA here is from genome assembly GCA_013186435.1 of Turdus rufiventris. Lineage (NCBI taxonomy): Eukaryota > Metazoa > Chordata > Aves > Passeriformes > Turdidae > Turdus > Turdus rufiventris. Next base: position 12,176,714 of record PYHW01010833.1, on the reverse strand, counting down.
TTGCAATAGGTCCATTACCTCAGAGAAATTCTTCGTAGGAGCCATGAACCAGCACTCAGCAGAAGATGAGTAAACTCTCAGTCAGAAATGTTTTAAATATGGTTGCAAACAGATGCACAATACAATGATTTGGAAAAGACTCATAGGCAATGAAAGATAACAAATATATCTTCAATCTGTAGCATAAATTAAAATAGTATGTAAATGTCAGATGTCATGAATATCACAAACTTGAAGAAAAATTTATGTTGTAATAGTGCATCAGGGAGGGCAGGTTTAAAGAGAACAAGCTTGATCTTCTAAAATGAATACATTCATTAAAAAACACCCAAAGAGCTAGAGAAGAATCTGAACATTACAGAAAAACTGTAATAAAACAGAAATGCTGCTGCTCCTGAGAGTCTGCACTACCCTACATCAGAGGTCCAGAGAGGACCACAGTTTTGGATGCTATGGAAGAAATAAAGGAAAACACAAGAAAATATGCTCAGTGGTAATTTTGCATTAATGTGTTTGTTAGCTAATTTTATCATGTTTTTTCCTCTAAGTAGGAGGTTATTCAACTTGGGACCTGTATGTAAGGTGGAAAGGCTGCATTTTCCCAACTTAAAATCAGTGATTATTCTGGAAAGACACTGAGATAACATTCTTTGCTTGATGTGTTAAGGGTTTTCCCTCAAGAGGAGAAAATAAACACACAGTAAAATTTTATGTAAATTTTGTCTTTTGGGATATGTTTTCCTAGATGGGCATTTGACTTTAAGTTATTATCTTGATACATTTTAGTTGAAACTACAGCTTTGTTGAGATTGGTAGTCCAGGTTCTCTACATATCTTTTTTTAAGGGTGGG
>PYHW01010833.1:12151003-12175813 GCA_013186435.1 Turdus rufiventris | reverse complement strand
AAATGAAGCAACAAACTCAGAGGATGAGGAAGTAAAAATAACATATTCATCATACAAATACTTAAATCAATATTAAAAGTAGAACATACTTGCTGATGGAATTGGTAACTTGGTTACCTAGAGAAAAGAATCTGGAGTGAAGTAGAGGAGGGTTGAGAGGGCAATGAATAAGAATTTAATCTAATACAGCTGTCAAAACCAACGATGTCACAATAATATTTTAGGCAGAGCTGTTAAATGAAAAATGGATTAAAATCTAATAAAACCTTAAAAAAAAAAAAGTTATGCTATATTCACATATCACTTCTAGGACTGCTTCTAGGACTGCTTTCACTTGAGCATCCTGTGAGTAATATATCTTTACATTTTATCTGGTCATCATTTTACAGCCACATAGAACGACACAAAATATTATGGACAGGTCTTGAAAGCTGATCCTGTATTTCTAACGAGACAAAGTTCAATGTCTGTGTGACCTACACAGCTTTATATGTGAGCTGCAAGATCCTTAAAATATTTTTTTGAATTTGAAAAAATTCAAAGCTTCAAATATGGATACAGCCTGACAATCTGAAATTGAGGAGTATAAGAAGGAGTAAATTATCAGACTGTTATCTGAAATTTTCACTTGCCAATGATGACTGCAGTTTGAGATGGCCCAGTTCATAGACTGTATACGTTAAATGGTGACTTGGGTGTCTGAGGAGATGGACATATCTCAGGGACTGATTAACCATATGGATTTTATGTATATGAACTCTAGAGCTGGTGTCAATAGCCAGTCTTTTTGAGATTAGCTGCAGAGAAAAGAAAAAAGGAACCTATTTTGAAGTGCTCTGTTTTGTTGTGTAACTTGTACAAAAAGTGCCGTCATTCAACAAATTCAGGCAACAAATCTTGGAAATCTTTGTATAAAAACTTGCTATCAAATTATTTTAAACACAATATGTTCTCTGTTTTATTTCATTTTAATTTTTTCTTTAAGTTTTCCTTTTTTAGCCAGCACAAGTTCAGTAAAAGATTAAGTCCTACACCCTAAAAGAAATTCCATGTGTGTGTGTCAGCACAGCCAGCCAGGAAGAACAAACCCAAATCCATGCCCGAAACACAAAGAATAAATTTATTTCCATTATCTCTCTAACTTCACATCACATTGACTATTTCTGGATTATATTTAAGGAAACCATGCTCATCAACTTGGGAGTAGGAACAATAGAAATCAATCTTGCAATAAGATTTTTAAGCTACTAGGAAAATTAATCAGAAGACAATAGGTTTTATTCTGCATTCTGTCTGTAAAGAACTCCCAGTATTCGACATGGACTTGTTTTGTTAATGAGTGGTACAGGAACAGTTTAAAGGAGTAGAACACAGCATGCTAACATGGTAATGCAAAAGGTCTAGGGCACTCAGCTCACCAGGCAGACTCCACATGAACTTAGAAAAAGATTCCTGAGTAACTCATGTGAATGAGAAAAATTTCATAGTCAAACTTTATTGCAAATATTAATAATTTTCCCTTAAAATATTAAAATTCTTAAAAATATAGGATGCCTTCTGCAGGAACTCAATAAGGCAATAATAATATTTTGGTGTCATAAATTCAGAACACTTGTTCATCTCTATGAAGAAATACATGCATAAATTCTTCCAAAGCTAGTGAGAGTTGCCTCTATTGAGTCATGTTGAGCTGGAGATCCAATATAGAGTAAAAAATAAGCTGGTTATTGTAGGTGAATAGGAAAGGTAGCATTCATTCCATTCCTTCACTTGATTTTTTTTTTTTATTGTGTGCTATATGAAGTACTCAAAGCTACTTGTTCTGATGTTAATTGCCAGCAGCAGCCCTATTGTTACATGTAAGATCATCTCTGCCTGAAAGTCAGTGACAGGCTTATTTGAGGTTGTAAACAAAAGTCAGGCCTGCTATATTTCCCAAACCAGCTTATTACAGAATCACCAAACATTCTGAATTAGAAAGGACCCAGAAGGGTCATTGTGTACAAGTCTTGGCCATGCACAGGACATTCCCAAGAGTCACAGGATGTGCTTAGAACACTGCCAGAACAATCCTCAAGAATCACACTGTGTGCCTGAGAGCACTATTTAGGAGAAATATGAAGTATCAAATATGATTATAGGTTCATATTAAAAAGTGTTGGTTCTAAAGTGGTTGTCCTATAATTATAGATTACAAAAGCCTTTTCCAACAAGTATTCTGATATACAAACACATTTGTGAAACATACTACAAGATAATGAAAGGAAAAAAAATACAGGAAAAAAATAGTTAATTTTGGAATAAATATTTACTTATTGTTGTTAGCATAATTTTATTAAAATTAGGTGGGGTTTGGTTTTTTTTTTTTTTTTTTTTCAGTATTCATAAGAAAACTATTGTTATCTGTTCATAGTGCCTATAAATTACTAAATTTACTGTATGGAATTCACCAAGTTAGTTCCTCAGTTTCTTTAACAAAAAAATGGAAGACAAAGAAGCAGATAGGCTTTACAACATGTCTAGATTTCTAAGAAACTAAGTCCTAGACCAATTAGTTGATAAGGAAGTTAATTTTCAAATCGAGAACCCTCACAGATAATCTGACAGCCATGTTGCTGTTTACATTTAGAATGTCAAGGTCAAGTGCCTGCTGCTGCCTACAAGTGTCCAAGTTTTAAAACTTTAGGGGATTTATAGGCTAAACCAAACACCATTAATTGAATCAGGAAACATTTACAAAACCAGCATAGATCATGTAACTGGCACTCTGAATATATTACCCATCTTTAAAATGATGTTTTTGAAGATTAAATTAGCCAGTGATGTAGAGCACTGCAACTGCAGTAATGAATACCACAAAACTCCGTTTAAATAACTATTCATTTTGTATTCAGAACAAGTTTTCACCAGAATGAAGAGTTGCCTCAGGCCAAATATCCATTGAACAACTACCCATTATTTTATTTTCTTTCAGTGTTTCTTTAGCAAACACTCACCACCAATTTCTTTGAAGAAATGTTATAGAGATAGTAACAAAGCTGCTGTGTTAAACACTAAATAGAGATGATATTGATTCCACCTTTTCCTTACTGACTTGGAATTTCTGCTGTCTTTAATTTTTTTGTATGCGATCATAATTTACATAGGGTTTTTATTCTGTGTTGGATTTTTCTAAGTCTACAAAACATTATGAAGTCTAATAACGGCCTGAGAGTAAAATGAAGCAATAACGGATCTTCCTGGAAATTAAAATCCAAAATGGGAAAAAGCCCAGCAACAGTAAATGGAAGGGACTAGTGATATAAATTTGACGTGGCAAAAAAAGGTGGCAGTGACAGTGGTGCCAAAATCCCTCATGGTCTCAGAGACATGGTTCTCTGTAGATCTCAAAGCAGGTCTTGCTACTTTGAGGAATTGTGGAGACACAAATTCTCCTATAGAGCTTTGGGTATGGCCTGTAATTAGTATGTAGTGGTAACAGGTTCCATCTGGGTGAGATGTGTATGTGTTTGTGCTTGAAAAGTGTTTAAAAGATGGTTTTGTGTATTTCTAATTTTATTTCTTGGTTCCTTGACGTTAATTGTTTGGAATAGTATTTGAGCTAAGGTAGGCCTTATGTATTTCCCTGGCCTGGCTGTACACAGTAAATGATGAATTCTCACAACCATCATTGCAAAACTGCTGTGTGGTGTGTTGCCTGAAGATGGAGAAGGTGTCAACATCTGCACACTGATTATTGTGTTCCAGTGCCATGGCTGTCCTGTGACAAATTGGTAGAGAATGCAGGCAGCTCTTATTTCTCTTGTGTATGTTTCTGTTTTCCTCTTCATCTCCAAATGCAGACTTATGTACAAAAAAGGTCAAAATACAACAAAGGAAATAAAACAGGTTGTGCTCATGCAATCACAATGAGTATTTGGAATAATTTCTTGCAAAGGAATTCAAAGCAAGAAAACCAATAAATAATATTGAAGATAGGCAATGTCAAATGCATTGTCAAATAAAAGGTCATTACCTTATTGCAAGCACTGACTTAAGAGATGGGCAAGCCAGTTCTGCCTCATATCAAGCAGCAAAAGACAAAATTACAAAAAGGGTAGCAGAACATGCAAAGAACACCTTACTGTTACTAAGATCTCACTTGAAGCCAAAAAAAATCCACATATTTTTAAAGAACATTATTTTAAATTAGTTCTCACTTCTTTATTTACCTTTGCAGAATATATTCATTGTTTTGCTTTTTAAATTCCACTATTTCAGTTGGCAAAGTTATCTGCATTCCCTATCTAACAAAAACATCTGGATGTTCCTTTAATGCTTATGGAAAAAATAGCTGCTGATAGATGAAAAAAATTCAAGTGGCTTCTATCTTCAGTAGAATTAAACCAATAAATATTTTTTTAAAACAAATATATAAATATTTCTCTTTTTTCAGTCTAGGGAATTTCTCCCTCTCTGGGCTTAATCCTCTTTAAAAGATTTTTTTCTTTTGATACTCTTTTCATGCGTAGCACCTGCATTCATTCCATTTTGAGACCTTATCTCCATAGCTCTAAAATTCTGTCTGTTTTTTAATACCCCTACTTATTTCATATGTTGATTCAGTTTATTTCATCAAAGGTTGATGAAACAAATTTTTAGTTGTTTTCTGGTGTACTCTGGCCTTTGTTATCTTAATCTGTTTATGCACATTCAACAGCACTTACATGTTTCATGCTAAACTGAGTAACACAAGGAAGAGGGAGGTCTGATTTTGTCATGTTGTATCAGAGTGTGAAGCATGTTATTGCAATGAAATTTCGTCTTCCATTTTCAGAAAACTAAACTCTCTATCCATATTCTTCCCTTGCAATTCCATCATAAGGAGTATCTAACCAGCACTTTCAATCTGGAAACAACTTCATCTGAAATGGTATCAGACATTTCAGCCTCAGAAATCCCATTCTGGGCATACAAGATACATCTACACATTTCAGTGTTTGCTGCTTGGGGAATGAGATTCCTGACAGTAAATTAAGTTATTGATACCTGACAATACATGGTGTACAAGCTGGGTTTCTTGCAAACCCTTTCCACAGATCTAGTTCCCAACTCCAGGGCATGATTTCTTTTAAAACTTTTTTTTTTTTTTTCTAAAACTTCATTTTATCCAGGTCTGTTGAGCAGAAAGATGTTTAACAGTCTTTATTCAACCAGTTCTTCAGAACCTGGAACCACAGCTAACTGCTACACTTTATTCTGAGAGCCTGAAGAGAGTACAAGATTGTCAACAGAAATACAGAACTTGGACATACCTGTGGTAATGCAGAGTCTTTATCAAAACCAGTGAGACCAGTGACACTCATCTGAATAGTTCTGCACTATTTTACAAAAATACTACAAAATATGTAGTCTTGCACATATCAAACAGAAAGAAGATATTGAATATATATATTTCCAAAATTTTGACAATTGAATGATTCAGTGAATTATATTAATATCTTGCATTTTGATCCACATATGATGAAGAATATTATCTTTCAGGAAAATGTCACTGACATTTTATACTTAATGTCACTTATTTTATTTGAAGGTCATTATCTGCGATCAGGGTTTTTAAATTATTCTGAGGAATGTGTCCAACATACAAGCCAGAATAGGAAGTGAAAATATTCTCAGTGATTTTAACTCTCTATGACTTTAGGATGATAGTATCCATTGCAGTTAAAAAAAAGGTTACTGAAAGGTAAAATAGCATAAGAGACAAAATTCTGCAGAGGTCAGTTACTGGATATTTAGAAAAAAATATTAGTAGTAAGCAGCAATACATTATTAAAAAAAAAATCTGAAACATTTTTCCTTTGAAAAGTTTGCATTTAGTTTTATAGGATGGACAAATGGACAAATAAAATAATGCTCATTACCAGCTATTAATCCTTTATTTGCAACCTCTTTTAATTATACTTTCTGAGCACTACCATAGTCTGAAGAATCCTGCATAAAAATTAACTAATCAGAATCAGAAATTGCTCTTTACCAGTAAATACAGCTTATTGTTAATAGCTGTGTTAATTGGTCAGGCAATGAACAACAAAAAAGGACCCTTGGAAACTCATGTTATATTAATTCAGTTGGGACAACTTTTTAAAAGAGCTCTTTTCAGTGTGAAGGAGAACTGAGGAAAAGGAGATGTCTGCCACAATGAGGGATGATGAGAGAAGAAGGCAGATTCTTTCTACAGGAATGGCATAAATCTAATATCTTTAGGTACTAATAAGATTTAGAAAATTTCCAGCCTTGGAAATTTTGAAGATTATACTGTATAAAAAACCCATCCTGAGTAGTGCAAGTAAATTTAGTACATTCTGGGGTAGAGAGGGAGGTGTGACCTGCAGATTGCCTTCATAACCCTAGAGAAGAAATAAAAATTATGTCAATGGAAGGTCTAACTAATCCTGCCTCTTTCTTCATTTATATAAACTGCTCCATATATACTCTCCTGTGATGAGACCTTTTCCTTCCATTCATCAGTACTAGCCTAATAAAACAGCAAATGTCAAAGCTTGAGTGTGCAGTCAACTAAAAGAACTGGCATTCAGAAAATATATTGCCATTTAACAGGTCCACATTACTACTTATAAGTAAGTACAACTGTTTTCATGAAAGATACGTGTACATTAAATCAGGAACTGCCCTTGTCTAATCAAGACTATATTTCAACAGAAAGATTTTTAAGCAGCAAAAAGGATTATGTTGGTTCTTCATTCAAAGATAATTGATGTAAGGAGTTAAGAAGAAAAAAAAAAAAAAGGAAGTTACATTTATCTAAAAATAATATATTAAAATATAATAAAAAAATTAATATTCACAGTTTTTCCCATAGACCAGGACCCCCAGGGCCCCTTCCACAGCACTACTCTCCAGCTTCTCATTTCCTAATCAATCCACACAACCAGGGTTACCTGTCCCAGGTGCAGAATCTGCCACATTTTTAAACTTCCTGTGCATAATATACTTTCAGGTCCTCCATTCAAGCAATTTATAAAGATGCTGGACAGCTCATATATATGAATAGATATTTAATTGTAGACACTTCATATAGTCTTTCACTTAATATTACTACTAGGGGAAAAGAAAAAAAAATAGTCTTTTATCCTTTCTGGCAGACTATTTGGATTCATGCTCATGAATTTCAGATTTCCAAGATGTAGCTTAGATTCTGTAGATAGTCCACGCTTTGAACTAGAGTTTCAGTACTCAGAAGTGTTGCATAATTTTCTGTTTCACTGGAAGTACTCCACATGTTTTATGAATGTTTGCAGGGGTTTTTAGTTATATGTCCTGTCTCAAAGGAAAAACAGAAACTTATTTGCTAAATGTCAGTTAATAATTTTTACAGAATTGAATACTCATTGAATGCTCGGGGAATTAATCTAGGAAGAAAAAGAGCTCAATCTTCTCTACATGCACTGGATGGGAAAGCATGTAGTCATATGGTTACACTTTCAACCCAAGATTTACAGACTCTAAGTGAAAGGCATGACTAGCAAGCATTTAGAACACCAGCTCTGACACAGCTTCTACATCCAGAATATTTGTAGATATGAAGTAAACATGAGAATGCCATCTATTATATAATCTTATTGCTGCTCTGTCTTTTACCAGTGGTTAAATTTTCAATTTTCCTGTCTGTACTTGGACCTTTCTCTGCAATCACTGAAGTATGAGAAAAATAAAGTTTGAAGAGAGGAAGAATAGCACCCTGCAGCACTGCTCACAGGTTTAGGAGGACACCTTTGTCTAGACAAAGAAGTAGCCTGGAATACTACGGCAAACTCAGGCTTCGTAAATTGAAATTACGATTTTTAACCTCAGTAGGGGCTTCCTGCTTTAATAATTTACTTAGCTAGATTTGTAGGTGGATATGTAGTACTTAGTTAACCACTCAGGTGGTTAAAATGATTTTCACAGGTCTCTGTGTAAAGGCTCAAAAAGTATTACAAAATATCTCAGAAACTGAAATTTTGCTTTTCTTATTGTTAGTCATTGAATGTATGTAACCCTATTGCCAATCAATCAAAGTGAAAGGTGGTACATAAGTACCTCAATACACCTAACAGCAGTCCCTGGAAGAGATATTGCAGGAGATGGATATTTTTTAAATCTTGCTGTAGCAAGAAGATAGATGTCTCATTTTCTCTGTATGTCAGAGTGAATCTGCACACACATTAGGATATTTTCTCCAGAGAGAAATACAATGGCATCTGTTGGAAAAAAACTGTGATCCTGTGATTCAGGAGTGAGTTTCTTCCAAATTTCACATCTAATTAAGAGAAGTACTTGCAGTCACAATGTGAGTGTGATTTGTTTGGCACTCTGACCAGCATTCTGTTGGAATGTAACAAGCATTTTGTCATTAATAGAGTGATTATGGGGTTTCCCCAACCCCAGGCATAAAAAAGGCACTGCAAGAGAAAGCATCTGATGAATTTTTATTTCTAAGTATTTAATAAATAACTCTGCCTTCAAATTAAATTTTTTACTCTTTCTTCATTGCCAATATCAGATTAGTTTGTGCTGGATCTTTGTTCAGATATGCAGGGATGGACAGAAGACCCAAAATCATCTTTGACTTCTCTTTTTCTGAAAAGTTTCCAAGTACAGTCTGAAAACATTTTCTTCTAAATGCAAAAGTTATTTGTTTTGGGAGTGTATGCAATAACAGATACACACTAAAAGAACACTTTTTCACGATACTTATCAATTTATTTCAGCTAAAATATTAATAAGAGATTACATCAACTAAGCTTTATACCCTAAGTGGTTGAAGAGAAATTTGGTATCAAAGACTTCAAAGTCCTATTAAACCACTGTCTAATAGATCTTATCACTCTCTATAACCACCTGCAAGGAGGTTGCAGCAAGATGGGAGTCAGTCTCCTTCAAGGTAACAAGTAGCAGGACCAGAAAAAATGTCCTCAAGCTTCACTAGAGAGTTTTAGATTAGATTTTAGATTAAAAAAAGAGTGGTGATGCATCGGAACAGGCTGCTCAGGGAAGTGGTTGAGTCATCATCTCTGGAACTGTTAAAAAACCACATGAAAATGGCACTTGGGGGCATGGTTTAGTGATTAGTACAGTTGGTTAATTGTTGGACTCCATGATCTTGAAGGTCCTTAAAAATTCTATTTTAAGAGAAGGATTTAGATCCACTATTGTTTAGAATGGAGTGATGTTTATATTTGGAGTTGGTTCCTCCATAACAGTGAATTTTAATACAGAATCAATCTCTGCAGAACTTTTGTATAAGTGTCATCAGTAAGATCATGAATAACATTTCACTGACTAGGGATTTAAAAATAATTTCAGGGACACCCTTTTAATGGTCCTTAGATGTGTAAACATCTCAGTTTTTGACTGAACTTCAGACATTACAGATTAAATATTAGCAGTTTCAACTAGGAAGTTATTGAAGGACCTTTTCAAAAATTGGTTTTGCTTCCTTCTTTGTAAGACACTTCTGAAATTTGTTAGCAACACATTATAGAAACAGTCTTGTCTCTCTACAGATTGTATCTGCTTTCAAGATTAGCATTGCTGTGCAGGAAATTTATGATTTTAGTGGGAGAAAAGAAAAGGAATTTCTGCATCAAATAAAGAATGTAACATTTATGCTCAGGATTCATATTCTTAATGCACCATCATAGCTCATTGCTTAAACCTCAGACAGAGAAAACAGAAAAAAAAATTAATAACAGTTAAGTTGGAGATCTACATGTAAAATAACATAACCCTATGGTGAGAAAAATTGTTTTAATTTGGGATTTGGACAGCAATGTCAAGGTTTATGTAATTAGCTGTTCATCATGGGAACTCACATTCCCCATATAAACATGCTGTTAGCCCATGCAAGGCAAGGACAAGAGAAATACAAACTCTAAATTAAAACAGCAGTGGTAACAATTACATTGCAATCATTATATGCTGCCTTCAGCTAACATGCAATGCTGTCCATAGGATACTCCTTAGGAATTCACACAAAAAAATAAAAAACAGTCAGTCTTTATCAAGATATGGAATATTGGTATCCTCTACAGAGTTTCAGCCTGATGGACTGTCTCATCAATACCACAAAAACCAGCATTTTCTTTTTCAAGAAGGAAGAAAGTAAGGGACAGCCATATATATGTCCAATAGTGTGTTGCACCTGACAAGGTGCTAAGAAAGGGAAGAGTGCTCATCTGGGCTGAACTGTGTCCCATGGTTTTGGAGAAATTCAGGCTCAAGATGTGACAGTCACTTGTTTGGCTTCACACATCTGCTCCCCACATTTGGATGGTGCCTGTTCTTCAGCTCCCTCCTTGCTGCTGTCACATAGCAGTACCCTTCATAGCATTCTAGCGTTTTTGTTAGTGCCACTTAAAATGTTCTGCTGCAACTATACTATTTCTCTTTATTAGCCAACAGCTGTTAGACGTTTTAAAATAATTTTCACAGGGTTTTTGAAAGTGTGTCAGCTAATTACTTATAATTTCACTTCAATTGACTAATTTCTAGACCAACAGGATGTCCCTTTTCATAGATATGCCCAGACTGGCTTTTAATGGCTGAACACAGCTGTCTGTTACTGGTTTCCAGCTTTCCTTACCTGTATGAGTTCTGAAAAATACATTTAAAAACCAGAAATAAATTAGGAAACTTTAAAAATTATCTGTAAAAAGAAACTTTTAATATTCTTACCTTCACCCGCCATGGAAATGTACTAAGTAGAGCACATTTGCAATAGGTAGATCTTGAAAAACTTTGTCTTCTTTTCCATCACCAAAAAGTTTGGAAGCTTTAGCTGTTCTATTGAATATCTCAGATGTTTTGGCCTTCATGAGCCTCAAAAACTATTGGAGGTGATTCTGCTTTTTGATATGCTAAATCAGACATACAGGAAGATTAATTTATGTTTCTTTCCCCAAACTGAAACAGGAATTGAACTGCTTATGGGTGGCTTAGTACTATTTTTTATATTTAAAATTTCAATTTGAGTATCTATGTGTTGGTTGAACCTCTTATTCACAGAGAATCTTGACAAAAGTATGAGTTTGTTTGCAAGCAGTGTTTAGGGCCTAGAATATTCACCAACTACCTTTTTATTATATTATTATTATATCTGTACTAATAGCAGAGTAACACTTTGAGGTTGTAGTGCCATCATGTTAAATCCTATATAAGCCATAAATGATCCACAAAAGAGGTCCAACCAGGCAATCATTCCTACTTTTATACAAACCTTGAATGACAACACTTTGAAATTTAAATGCTTAGACCACTTACAAGGTTCATCTCTTTCTTTCTCTTCCTCTGTTTACACTACATTAAATACATACAACTCAGTATAACATTTCAAACAAGACATTCCCTAAATTAATTAGATACAGAAAATTTTTTTGACATTGAAAATAGAAAACCCATACATATGTAAACCTGTCATATGAGATTGCACACGGCAGTAAAAGCATCACTAAGTTAAAGAGTAATAATTGCTCCCATAAAATATTATTTTCAATTTGACATTGTTTTTCCATGAGATGTGTTTGGGATTTCTGCTTGCATATTTAGTTAAGTATTAACAGGTTTTTTTTTCCTCCAAAATCAGAGTGAAATCTTCCTATTTGTAGTAACTCCATTCAAGTTTCTATTTTAATGTATAATGTTAAGGTAGTGTATAAGCCAAACACCAAAGCATCTATGTGTTTAGAACAAATAGTTTTACTTCCAATTGCTTTTCTTGTCCTTGTACAGATGAGCACAGACAAGGTTCACAGACATGACTTCTAGTTTCCTAGAAGTGTTTGGATCCAATATTCTGATTCAAGCAAATCTTTGCTATAAGTTTTATGGTTAGCAAAACCATTAACTGTATATTTTAGCAGGCCTCATCTTATATTTAACTGTAAGATATTATACCAAATAATAAATGTATCTACTCTCTTTCTTTACAATTTTAATTAATGAGGTAATGGATAATAAATAAATAAATATGAAATCCTGTAATAAATAATACGAATCCTGCTGATTCTTGTAGAATAATATATTAATAATATAAAATATATATATAAAAAAATTTTAAAATCAGACAAGCTGCTTTAAGAAAGTCAATCTTTTTTATATTAAGATATTGAGAAGCCCCAAAAATCCTCGTACTAGTTCGCTGAAGAAGAACAATAATGTCTGCTCAGCCTTGTGCATCTGAAAAGTAATCAGCCCTGGTTAGCAGCACAGCAACTTCAGTGAGCCCTGGCCTGTAAATCAATCAGCTGAATTCTCCTGGCCCTTTCCAAAACTGTTTCCAATTCTACAGTACGGATTAGTGTAGATTTATCCCCGATAGATAGATAAAACTAGCAGTATGTGCAGACTTACTATTTAATAGACTGGATCCAAGGTATCAGTGGTTGCTGAAATGGACTGTCAGCTAATGTAGATAGGGAAAAGATGAGGAAAAGAGGGGGGAAAGAGAAGAGCAATGTCCTGCTGTCCCTTAAAGCAATATTGCCCTGATTGTCTTCAGACCCCAGTCAGAAGTTTTCTGCTTGGTTCCTGCCTTTAATATGTACTTCATGTACTAAAAAGTTTAGCAAAACCTAATTGGAAGAGTAGCCCATATGAAGAACGTCACAAATTTTAAATTCTGAAAGTGTTTAAAATTAATCTTGAATCCAGTTTTTATTATTCTTTTTCCTTAATTGCAAACATTGTAATACAGATTTTCATCTGAGTCTTGTAGCAATATCTATTAGGAGATTAATGTCCATTATTGCAAATGTAGGTATTATTTCTTGGCGTTACTTATTGTTACTTGGCTTAAAAAAACTCAAAACCAGGATAAATCAGTCAATGCTGATAATAGAGGAACAAGTGACCAAACACTCTGGGAACAATGACGTTCAAATCATGAACACTGCTTGGACTTAAACTTGCTTACACAGTACTTTAAATTCTTTTACATTTATCAGTAACAAGAGCCTTATAAATCACAGTTCTGTGGAGTACAACTCTTTGTACTAAAGTATTATCTTTTTTGAGTCAGCCTAGCTGCATTTTAGGACATGTCCATAAATACTTTCACTCTGCCAATTTTTTTTTTTTGGTCAGGAGAGTTTAGACGAATGTACTTTGTCCTTTTGTGGTGTGAGATGCTTCTTATGGCATCTTTGATTATATCACAGAATAATCAGATAAATCCTCCATGAGTTAATTAGCGTTGGACAAATACAGAAAACAACAATAAAATTATGTTGTTTCTCCAACGTATTCAAGGCTATTCCATTCCTTGATCTTAAGAAAGAGGAGAAATAAGTATTTCCCTTTTTTTCTCATAATCAGGGAAAAAAGTGAAATTTAAAAATAGTATTAGCAGTTATAATGGAATAATGATTCTGTAACTGTTAGCAGAAAAAGGAAACTCTAACCTGTCATCAACAGGTTTCTCTAATATGCCTCTGAAAATCATACAGGCTTATAACTAGGTGCTATGAAGGCTTATGTAGTAAATGTGTTTACACAGTTTGTATGGCAGAAAATCAGTACAAAAATATTTTAAAGAAGAGGCAAGTGAGAAGATGCTTCATGTGGTGAAAGGAATGATTGTTCCTTATATCTGTTCAATTCTCCAGAGTTTGTACTGTTAAATAGCTTTCCATGGTCTTCTCCCTCATTCATGAATTTTTCAACCTAATCTATTCAATCATTCTCCCTACAGAACATGCTAAATGCTTTTGCTTAGCCTTGGCATTTTCTTTAAATCCTTTTTAGCTTTACTGTATCTTTCTTGAGACCCAGGAGGGGAAATTTACTGTATATGTGTTTCATGGACTCAATTTATTTAAACAGCTGCATAATAATGATCTTATTTTATTTCCTATTTCTTTCCCAATATTTTCTAGAATTCAGTTTGTTCTGGCTGCTTGCAATTGGGCATTTTCATACAACTGCTTATCATAACTGAAATATCTCATTCCTAAATGGTGGGACTTTGGCTTTGAGCCCATTATAGTGTATGTAAACTTAAAATTGATGGAGTGGATAGAGGGGTACTTTATATTTATAAAATTTATATATAAAATACTTTATATTTAACTACATTCAATTTTCACATTGACATTTTATTACTTAACCACTTAAGGAGACACCTCCGTTCTTCAGATTCTGTCTCCATTCTCCCAAATAATTCAAAATCATAGGCAAATTCTGCAACTGGTATTCACAGCATTTTTCACACTGTGAATGTGTGCCTTTCACAACATAGATCTGTTGGAAGTTCATGAGTGGCCATCACTGTGGGAGCACTGTGAGATCATCATTATTCAATATATCTTATTTTTCTCTTCGATAATGAGGACCATATCAAAAGTTAACTCATACTTCAAAAGGTGATATTTTTAACTGGTTTCCTTTGTTCATACATTTGCTACAGTTCCTGGAAGGAACTGAAGACTTATGAGATGGCTTTTAAAATCCTGACAACCCTTGCCTCCTATGCTGCTCATTCATGAGCACCCCAACTCTGTTCTTTATTATGTAGCCTTTTAATTTTCTGATAGAAGTCTCAACCTTTTCAGTTACACTTATTCAGGCTTGCAGAATCTTAGAAAAACAATAGTTTCCTTTACATAGTAGTAAATTATCTATTGTATAGTCAGTTCCTTTAAAGTATGGGTAAAATACTCTCTAGTCTTGTAATCCAAGATGATGTAGCTGCATCTACTGATTCTTTATTTAGAAGGGATCATCAGCTAATGAGTCCTTCATAAAGACTGGTGAATCTCTTTGAAGCTCTTGAACCATAAATAAACATATAAGCAGTTCACTTGCATTTTTCCTCCACAGTAGTACTTTTATTTTATATCTGAATTGTCTACTGGTTACACACAAACTCTCTGCAAGGCTTTTTGCTTTAACATATTTCAATTATGACATTTTTATTAGATTTTATGCTTCATTTTATTTGTTCCCCAAACAGGTTTGGGCCTGACTTTTATGTGGGTTATTTTTTTTAACATTTCTGAATTTAGAACAAGTTATTTGCTTGTTTGTTAGTTTAATGTAGATATGCAGTAAAGGATTCCTTCTCCACCGTTTTTGTACTTTGCCTTGATCTTTAGCTAAGCCACATTCTTCTGATTTTTTGGTTGTATTTTGTCTCTATTTCCTACATTGTTTAATACAGAGCCTTAATTGCACTTGCAATTATTTATTTATTTATTTTTAATGCCCCTTTTATTTTTTAATTTAACAAATTTACCTATTTCTATGTAGACCCTCTCTTCACAAAATAGTAATGAAACATAGCTAAAATCAGAATGAGCTATGGAACATCTTATGAAAGAACACAACTAACTGGTAATAGAAATAATATTAAAGAACTAGAATAAAATAATTTAACTCATATGTAATATTTATATTTTTTTAAAACATTCCGCAAATGGATTTAGAAATTAACAGATTCAGTTATGTAGCTGTGGAATGGATTATTTTTATTAGCTAACATTGACAGTTTCCATTAATTAATACATTAATGAAAGTAAATTTAAAAAGTTAATTTAAAAATCAGCTGTGTTCTCTGTATTCTTACTTATGAAATTCCAGATAAGCAAGAAGATAAGATCTAAATTAACAATTTTCCAGTTGAAATAAGGAAATAAGTTCAGTAGTTTCTCTGCTACAAGCTAACAACAGTTCCAACAAATAAACGTGATTTTCACATCACCCAACAAAGTGCCTTCCATCTTTGAATCCAAATCACAGCATTCTCAAAGACACTATGCTGTTAAGTAACAATTCAATTAAACAGGCAAATCATCTATCATCAGCAGTGAGTGATTAAAATGTCCTTGTTATCAGCACTATCATCCATTAATTAAACCCAAGATCTGTTTCAACTGAGGAAAGTCTGCCAAATGAGTTGCAGCAAATTTGATAAATCAACACCTTATTAACAAAAGCTGACAGATTTCTTTTTATTTTAATTTATTTTGTTTTAAAAAGGGAGTTAAAAATCAGATAGTATGGAAATGCCTGAAGATGAAAATAATAGAAAACTGGCAATAACATGCTCATTGTTCAGTTTTTAAAACTGCATTTGTCATCTTTTGTGTCTTGGCAGTATTGTCCTTTTCTTAACATTTTGTGGAAAGCTTGAGACATGCACTTTGCCTGAGATTAAAAAAAATAAACTGCTTTCTTCACTCACATCATTATGAATGTAGAAGAGCAGGCTATCTAGCAATAATACCCCAAAGAGGAGCAGTAATATCCAAAATCCAGAAGATTTTTAAAGACAGTAAAATTTATTAGACCACCATCTTGAGATTTGCTCACCACTGTACAGAGCAAACCAAGGAAGGTGCACGTCCATTGGACATAGTGTCTATGAAGGTGAACAAGCTGTAAGCAAAATGAACTTTTCCTTTCTTTACACCTGCTCTGTCACACCAGTTGTACACAAAGGAAAGGAAAATACTTGGGCATGTGTAGAATAAGCTCTTTTCATATCTGCATGTGATAACACTAAACACAAGAAAAAAGCCCCCTGCAGGTTTAGAGGAGGACAGTGAGAGAATTGTCCAGGTTCATTGTCCAGGACTTTTAGGGTTCTCACAGAAGTGAAAGAAAGGTTAAATGACTCAGTCTAAGTTAGAATTCATTTCTGATTAGCTTTTGAAATTTTCTCTTTTTCTCAACATCAGCAATTCAGTGAGGCCAGAAAAGTCGTCTTGATCAATTCAAGTCCAATAGTTGAAGATCAAAATAGAACAAAAAAAATCTCTATATCCTTAGACTTTTAGAGTCCCTTATTTTTCCAAATTTGTTTTTACCAGTCTTTAGACTTTATTTTGTTTGAAGACAAGACTTTTATCTCTATCTAGAGACAGAGAAATAAAACTAGCAAAACTTTTGATAAGTCAGCCCTAGAAATGGGATCAATCATCAACACAAATCAAAATCTTGAACAAATGATAATGGTTAAATACTGTCAACTGCGTTACATGTTCCCATAACTGCACTTTTAGTCTTAGATATGGGTGTAATTTTCAGGACAATGAAAATCACGTTCCAAAATCTTTGTCTTAATTATCAAGTTAGATTTGAATGCTATGGCTAGCTGACATTTAATTCAAATTAATAAATGATTAGATGTGAGGGAGATCAGCTACAACACTGGGTTGACTGAACTGTATTATTAAGACTTTTCTTGCTTTAAATAACAGTTTTACCTGAAGAGTACTTCAAGTATACATTTTTTTAAAACTTCATTAAGTTCTTACAGTGAATTATTACGTAGAGGAAGAAAGCTCTGTCTTCCATTACAGATTACTTTCCGCATTTATGAACTTGTGCATAATTGTACTAAAATGTATAAAACTATAATATATGCAACCTAGCCTAATCTATTTCCTGTTTAAATAAGTACATTGTCTTAATCTTGCATTTATTTAGTGTCTTAATGTCCAGGAATTTGATGTGAAATGCCTACAATTATAAGCACATGCAAATGGATCAGGTTTTCCTTCCTAATTGCATGCTCATGACTTCACCTCACTCTAAGACCGTTTTCTACCTGAAATGATAATAATATACCAATTATTGAAAACACTTCGATGGGAAAATATGTCTGTGTCTACAGATTAATGACAAAATGATGGGCTTTTACTTTTCAGTACGATCTGTAATGAGCAGCCAAAACCAAATTTGCCTGTCTAGGAGTTCTAGTGCTGGATCTTCTTCTCTTTCCTTTTTCCATTCCTCTTTCTATCCCTTTCCAACTATGATTTGCAGTGTCAGATACTTTCAATTCCTAAATGAAAACGACAGTAAAAAGGAAAGTTCAACAAAAAGAAACTGCTCTGGCTTTGGTAGAAAGCAGATATATTCTTACAAATTCATAAATATAGGGAACTCCCTCTACTGATGTAGAATACCCTATTTCTTATCCTCACTGTCTTGCCTCCCCAGGAGACAAGTGTGTCTTATATAGTTGTCATGTATGTCACTCTTATTGCTGATCTCTCACTGTGGGTAGCATTTAATGTTAATCACAACATCTCCCTCTCCATTAGAGTAATTGTTTGTCTCTCCCTCCCTCCTGTGGCTGTTTATTATGCCTACAGTCTATCTACATAATTGTTATGGGTTGTAAATGAACATCTTCTCTCTTGGTAGCAATTATATGTGTAATTCTTTACCTTGTTTTCATCATGCTTATGACTGGATGATACTTTTGATAAGAAAATCTTGATGCAGTAAAAAAAAAAAAGGAGGAAAAAAACCCGAAAAATATTTTTTTATAAAACAAGCACATCAGAGACTGTTTGGCTTTTAATGGTTCTTCTGTCAAAGGAAGCAGGTTGGTCCTAGCTGTGGATCCTTCCTTGGCTTATTGCATTCCTTTAGGGAAATTGTTTTGATTAATACCTGTTTTATAAGAGCCTGTTTAAAATTACTGTTTCATAATATTATTAGGATAGGGTTATATATTTTTCTTTTTTTAAAAGTATCATGGCTAGTTTATGAAGGAGAAATTATTAACTAAGAAAAAAAAAAATCTCCTCTTTGATATAATCCCTAATCCAAATCCAACAAATTGAAAAATCATAATTATAACAAAGCTATCAAACATGATTTTAAGGCCGTTCATTAAATACTATATAAATGTCATATAAATTTGTCACATAGATGATCACATTAGTAAAAAGAAAAAAAAATTCCCTTAGCTTTAAGTGTTTGCTACCTGGCATGTTAACAAAAGCCAAGGCTAAAAAAGAAAAGAAAGTGATCAAAACACTCAGTGGTAGAGAAGGAAATTTCTCTACACCTACATATGTACAGTTCTGTCAGAGTTTGCCAACACTCATAGTAATGGAAGTAATTGTAAATAGAATTATTTAGGAAATCACAAATCAAACAGAACTTTTACTATAAAGCATTTTCTAATAATTAACTTTATTGATTTTAACTAAACTGACTGGAGACAGAGAAAGAAAGAACCAGTTTACAAGTAATTTACCCATTACCTACTATACACTTTTAGAATAGATCCTTTTCAAACTTGGTTTCAGACAGATCTGAATCCTTTAGTGTCAAGAACTTTAGCCCAATGCTTTGGGAATTTCCTTTACATCACTTCTCAGTCCTGTCTATTGGTTTTCTTCAAAATCTCACTATGAGCTTTGGATTTGTATCTCCCTTATATAAATTTTTTACTCATGTAAGTCCTGCCTCTGAAACTTCCCTCATCAAAATATGCAGCTAGCCTCAAAAAGAAGAAACAGGACCACTCATTCCAGAAGAACCAATCTGACCTAATAATTCACCTTTCCAGAGGGAGTCAACAATATCTTGAATGAAACACTCACCAAACAAGTGAAAAACCCCTTCTGCTTCACTCTAGTCAGCTTTTGAATGCTAAACATTTCTAGATTTTTGACTAGGCAAATTGCTCCCAGCCAAGGATTTAAACCAATCCTTTTTTTCCTTAACAATAAATGTTTCCATTTCCATTTGTATTCATAGTATATGTGTGTATGTGTTTCCTTTTTACTTAAGCCTTTGCTTTATCCCTGTCCTCTAAATGCAACATTTCTTCCTTCAACAAAGTACACAGCTTTTCAACAACCAGGGTTCATATCTCAAAAATATGTGACTGACAGCATAAAGAGATGATGAACAGGAAATGTAGTCACTGTTGCAGTGTCTCTAAAGAAGTCATTAGCACAGATTGTCAATCCCACATTGCATTACTTGAAAGCACATTTGAGTAAATAAAATCTCAATGTGGTAATGTGCAGTGTAAATATTAAGCTAAATTAGAATTGTAATATGCATTTTAGCTCTATGTTCTCAATTTATTTTAACTTGCAAGAGTCCATAAAAATACAGAATTTAGTCTATATCTCTGCTATGGAAATATTTGCATTGTAACCTCTTACATCCCTGTTACATCCTACAAAGTGACTAAAACTGGTTCAGGTTCACTGCCAAAAACTGTGAAATAAATAAATAAATGAAGATTGGTATTGAAAATGACATGGGATTATGAATAAATATGTAAGGTAAGGAACCATAAGACTATAATAGAAATAAAGCAATAATGTAAATTCCCCTTACTTCTGTATTGCTTTAAAAATCCCAGTTTTGCCCCCTTGACCATGACAAAACTTTTTAAAATGTTAAGCCATATTAAGGGACTTCATACTTCCAGAAGTGATGTAGGGGAGAGAAAAGAGAGGGACAGTGAAAGGAAATTAACAACTGTACCCTAAGTCTTCTTTATCAATATAATATAATATAATATAATATAATATAATATAATATAATATAATATAATATAATTTTTAAGGTTTGTGAAATACGAGAGTTTGTTGACATGAAATTATGTACTGTATCTAATTTTACCCTTGTACAGATTAGCAGCCTAAATACAGTGCTAAAACTGCATGTGTTCAGTCAAAATTTCAAATTAAATTATTCAAATCTGCTTTTGTGTTCAAGAATGAAATCAGAATGATTATGGTTAGGAAGACCTGCAGATGTAAGATGAAATGAGAGCCTGAATTTCAGTTTTAAATGCAGGAATGAGGTGCTCTAAATGAGTTGCTCCTCATTGAGACATTAAAACATAGAGCTTAAAAATAGTACTGATATGTGGGCCTCCTTAGCTTAACAAGAATTTTATTTTGTATTCACATATAATATATAAGAATATACACAATTATTTTCAGTTGTAAAACTTACTTATCTATCATTAATGACAGACGCATAAAGCATTTATCACATACCATGATGAGTTTTCCACATACAGATATTAATTAAAAGCAGTATCTGCCGAAGGAACTTCATAAATATTTTTATGTCATTCTTGAAAGAAAGCTCAGTACAATGTGTTTGTATCACTATGTATTTTGAAACGCACAAAGTATTCTATAAAAATTGGAGTACAAAATTATTAAAAAGCAATATGCATCAGATATCTATTTCCTCATGAAGTACAAAAATTGAGAACAAAAGCTAATAATTACTTCTGTAGATATTTTTAGTTTTGTTTAAACTATTTTTGAGATTATTATAAAAAAAATCTTTCTTCCTATAGACTACTCTAAAGAGGAAAAAAAATTAAACTTTATGACTTCTTATGATTTTTAATTTACTCTTTGGCAGAAATGTTCACCTTTTTTCTTTGTTTCACCTAATTTTATATTAAAAAAAAGTAAACAAACAAACTTGCCACAATAGAATCAGACATATTCAAAGGCTAAAAGAATATGGTTTCCTCAACCTGGAGAAAAGAAGGCTTCAGGATGACCTCATTGTGGCCTATTTACAGGAGCATGAAGGACAGGACAAGTGGGAATGGCTTTTAACTGCTAGAAGTCAGCTTTAGATCAGATGTCAGGAAAAATTTCACCCACTGTGAGGGTGGTGAGGCACTGGAACAGGTTTCCCAGATAAGTTACGGCTGTCCCATCCCTGGAAATGTTCCAAGCCAGGCTGAGAATGCGGCTCTGGTGAAAGGTGACCCTGGTCATGGCAGGGTTTGGGTCTCTTCCAAGCCAAGCCATTCTGTGATTCTATAGCATTTAAGTCCTAGCCCTACAATAGAAGCTTACAACACTGTCTGCAGTCCTGAAGAGGTTAGATGTAATTTTCTACAAAATAACTTCCAACAGAAGTCTACTAGATCTTCATTTCCATAAAGGAAATTGTGTAGTGTATTAAAGTTTGTAAGAAAGCTGCCACACAGCATCTCAGTGATCCCTATCAGGTTCTGTCATTCCATATATTTTGTGATCCAGCAAAGTTTGCAAAACCTATGTTTTAAACATGCGTGGAAAACTTTTTGAAGCAGCACACAAATAGTACTTTTTAAATGGCGATTCTGTCCTCCTGCCCTGTGCTCTATTCTAACAAACAAGCCAATATGTTAGCAATCTTGGCTCTGACGACTGTGCAAAACTATTTAATATTCTTTTCATGTGGAAGCTGTTGTCTGATCATTAGTCATGTTTAGTTGCACCTGCAATTATTTTTTCATATATTTAATATGCCAATTTTATTGCAGTGACTGCTCTCAGGAGGTTTATAATAGTGATTAAAGCAATGTTAAGTGTTGCGTTCATTTCAGGTTTGCTTCAATGTCAATGTGATCAATGGTGATATTGGGAAATGTCAAAGTTTCCACAAGTTTAGAAAGCTTTAATGAGAATTTGCTAACCATTTTCAAACTTTAATTTCTAGAATTCAGACTCTGTATCTTTCCAGGCCTCCCAAAAATATCCTTTCATTAACATCCAGTGGTTTTTTACAGTGTAAAGAATTTCCAAAGCTTCACATATTGTACAAGTTTATAGGTGAGCACATATGTCCAAGGACATTGTCTATCCCTACTGTCACCCTGACATCTTCTCTACTTCTTTGGAAGTCTGCCTCTTTTTCACTTACAGTTTCTTTACAAAGAACTGGTAACATCTGAGCATATTCAGTGGTTGATATTGTAAAATAATGGATTACATTCAGAACTCATGTATTTTGTGCTGCAAAAAAAAAAAAAAGGTTGAAGGTAATATATGCTGTGAGAAAGTATTTACTTTACACAGAATGTTGAGTATTTCTTGTAACATCATGGCCTCAAAAGATTTTTTTCCTTTGTTTTTTTACTGAGCAGGCCTCAAATTTCTTGCCAGCTGTGTAAGTCAGCACACTTACTTTAAAGAAAGAATCACTCAGGCAGTCTAGATGATTGCTACAGTATGTAATAAATCTCTCAAAGCTGGCATTTGAAAATGAAAACAAATATTCATGAACACTCTTGTTCCGGGCAGGCTGTGCAGAGCCATTGTTCTATAACATTTTGTAATACTGTGCAATATAGACGTGTCAGTTCACCAAAGACCTCTCTGCAATTTGTCCTACTCTGCAACTCAAGAGTCTGATTTATGGGGGTTTTGTGGTGGCAGTCTAAATTTTATTTCAGCTTCTAACAGACCATCATTATACTATGGAATGACCGTCACAAGGACTTAGGAATTTTCCGAAAAATCCACTGTCCATTGCCTCAGTTAAGGGCTTTTTTTTGCTGAGGATGATCTCCTACATTATTTTTAACTCTGACCAGAGAAAAGTGAAAACCTTGAAAGAAATGAATTTGTTAGATTGGTAGCACAGACAGCTTTATCGCTAGTGCACAATGCAATAAAGGATAATTCTTAACAAAGTCTGTAGATAAAATGAAATTAATTATCCTAGTCATCTATTTAGGGAGCCTGATGAGGATATTTCAGTGGACCTGATTTAGTTTCTCTTTGTTTAGGTTCTTCAAGGCACAGTTTGTCTGTTTAATTGACAAATTTCACTCAATTTACGTCCATACGAGAACAGCATTTATTGAACTGATTATACTTAACTGCCTTTCCCTGAAGAGAACTAAAGTCCCACAGATTCCTCATTCCCATTAGCTTTTTCTCTCAGGCTAGCAAGTATCTGTGTCCAGCAAATGATGGTAGTTTTATGGTCTATTTACAAAAATCTTGCATGGCAAAACTTTGGCCAGAAGCTTCCCCAGTGTTCAAGAGAGGCAACCCCTGGAGCACCAGGAGGAACCTGTAAGTGGCCAGGGCTGAGCCTGGCGGTGATGGTGGTAGCGCCTATAGGGAAGGTATTTAAGAAAGAGAAAAAATGATACACAACAGCAGCCAGGAGAGAGGAGAGGGAATATGTGAAGGAACTAGCTCTGCAAACACCAAGGTCGGTGAAGAAGGAGGTGGAAGATGCGCCACAAAGAGCAGAGTAGAGATTCCCCTGCAGCCTGTGACTGTGGTGAGGCAACTCCGTCAGTTTGTCAGTCACACTGACCCTGGAAAGAAGAGAGACAGAAGGAAAGAGGCTTGAGATTTGTTTCTACATATTATTATCCTTTTATGATTTTTTACCAATAAATCAAATTCTCTGAGCTGAGTCTGTTTTGCCCAATCAGTGAGTGGTCATACCCTAGCCTTACCTAGGTCCTTGAGCCTTTTGTGATGGTTTCTCTCCCTTGCCCAGACTAGGAAGGGAATGACAGAGCACCTCAATGTTACCTGGCATCCAACCAAGGTCAGCCTAACACAGTGGAAAATAGTAGTTTATCTTCCTTTTAAATATTAAAATGTATCATGATTTAGAAAAGGAAATTTTGATGGTAGGTTACCTGATGAAGCTGGTTTGTCCAGGTAGTTGGGATATAAAAATCCACTAAGAATCAGGAGACTTTGTTTTGTTTTTCCCTTCTAAATATTTATATGCTTAAAATCAGATTGTATGAACTAGTTGCTTGAAAAGGCAGCGGAATATAATCTTTCAGCCTGTTGATTTCTCTTGGATTTTATATCAACCAACTGTGTAAGGTGTCTTGGAGATAAAAAACTAGAAGTAAAGGGGATGAGTTGGAAGAATGAGAACAGGGTATAAATATGGATATGGTGGTTCTATGGCAATTCGATGGTGGGTTGTATTTTGATTATGCAGACACTCCTTTCTTCATTTGCTTACACAATGCATTAAAATTTTCTAGGAGCTGGGTGACAACCATTTGGATATCTTTGGCCAAACCATTTTGTGAAAGGTAAGGAAAGGTACCAGGAAAGGTACCAAGAAAGGTACAGGCCACAAAAAGATGTCTCCAGGGCTCACTGTCCTTTTAGGGGTCTTCACAGCACACATTGAGTTCCCCAAGAAAGGAATGTGATACTATTTCTTGGCACTTTCAATATCTTTAGGTGCTTTTTTCTTTTTTCTTTTTTCTTTTTT
>PYHW01010833.1:12120678-12150981 GCA_013186435.1 Turdus rufiventris | reverse complement strand
TTTTTTCTTTTTTCTTTTTTCTTTTTTCTTTTTTCTTTTTTCTTTTTTCTTTTTTCTTTTTTCTTTTTTCTTTTTTCTTTTTTCTTTTTTTTTTCCTTGTATTATTGGATTTTTCTTTGTTTTATTTGGTTTTTTGGGGGGTTTATTTATTTTTTTTTTAAGTAAATTAAATAAATCTGCAACCTTTTGAGGTGTCCTTATTGTAAAACAATGTAACAATTTTAAGGGAGAAAAGAAAATGTCACCATATTTTATACTGAATATACACCTGTGTCCCTTCCTCTACAGACTATTTGCAAGGATGTTTTCAATTGAGGCTGTGAAATAAAACAATTCCACTGGAAACGTGCTTCTACTCCTCAATTATCTTCTGTCTAAACTTCAGAAGAGGCTTTGACAGCTGACACAGAAGTATTTCTAGCTCTAAATACTGATTATTTAATATACACAAATATATGATGTAATTTAAACCTTACATTTCTCAAAATTTATCTGATTGACAACTTTCTGAATACATTCAAGCACATTTCTTCTACGCAAAGTCCCTAACTGAAGACAGAAATTAATTCCCTCTGAGAAATGCTAAAACTGGATATTTACAATACAGCTTTATTGAAATCCATACTAGTGTCAAGAAATTATTATTAAAAACGTAGGATAGAAGGCTCCCTTGGTAGTTTGATTAGTCTCAAACACAAGCAAGTCTTTTCCTAGTCTTGGAAGAGCTGGTCATCTGCTGTTTAGGCTTTTATATTAACTCATAATGTCAGAGTACATTCTTAGTCTGAGTAGAAATTCACTTAGCTCAAGTAGAACAAATGTCTTGTGGAAGCTACAACACAATAACATGATGTACTCAATTTTCTTTCAAGCTAAGCATTGGATATGGATACGGATTGTACATAAACTTAATATGAAGAGGAAGAGTACCAGAAGTCCAATTATTTGCTGTTCTAAAATGAGGCATCTTGACCCCTTCCTGGCAGTTTGCTGCTCTGTCTCTCCTATTTTTCTCATTTCTTGTCTTCATAACAGAAAATATCATAAATACTATGAGCTTTAAACTGTAACTGAACAGCGACTGTATCTGAGCAGTTAATCTATCCAATTCAGCAAGTAAACAGTTAAGGAAGTTTACTATTTTTAGCAATAACTGTAATATAATTCTTATTCATTTTCTCATCATGGAAAGAGTGAGACCACCCTTAATTGCAAGTGAGTGAGACTACCTTTAAGTGCTCAGTTTACCCCCACCTCTTGAAGAATTATTAATTTATTGTCTGCTTTTAGCAGGGAAATGGCAAAGTCTCTGAGGGTTTTGATGCAATGACAGTCAGCTATCACTGTCAAATTCAGCCTCTAAGGTGAGAGAGAAGTTACAGTTACCTTCAGGCTCAGCTTCATTTAATATGAAATTTGTAATGGTGGAGGTTAGAAGAAAGTATTAGATTTGTTTTTTGATGAACTCAGTAACTACTTTAAATTTCTGTATTTCATATTGTAATTGAACTTTGTGTTTGAACTTCTCAGAAAGTGACAGTTCTAGAAATTTGATCAAGTTCTGCATAAATACTTGATCGTAAATGAATATATACAGGTAGAGGATGCCATGTTAATGTAGAAGACTCCTTGGTCTCCTTGTTTGCTAGCTTAGGGAATGAATGAATTGCAGTTCTGGAACTTTGAAGTGAGTATGGCTAGAGCTCCTAGGGAAAAATTATAAAATGTAGATAGCTATCATCTATCCTTGGACTTGCATCAATGGTTAACTGAAGGTAGGTTTAAAACATCTTCAACCTTTGCTAGTTCGTTAGAAAAATTAAAGAAGACATGAGAGTTCTACAAATATTAATTTATTTGGATTGTCTTATTAAGTTTAGAAGACAAAGAACGTGAAGAAATACTTCAGAAAAACTCTGACCAGAGCCCTGCAGATGAAAGCTCTCAAGTCATAAATGTGTACTTTGTAGGATATATGGTTCTCTAAAATATGCAGGAGGTATAAATGCATCCTTTGACAAAATAGAACAGTTTCCAACAGAAAAACAGATTTCAGAGTTAAATATTTTCAATAACGCTAATTATTTAAAAAGTTACTTAATTTAAGTAAACATCCAGTATTGGATATGAAGTCCAGTAAGTGGCAAAGAAAATGGGCCATATCTGGAAGAGAAAATGAAATTATAATCAGAAATATCATGGATCACTTTTATAAAACTGTGACAAGGCCATGTATTAAATTATTAATTGTTTCTATCAATCATAATCTTGTCTGCCTCTTAGCTGTTTCCTTCTGTATTTTTTTCCTTGCTACAGATATAAAATCCATTGTCAGCATTTGATTTAACCACTGAGTTCCCTTGCTATCCCTCATTGCTAGGTTCTCACAAGAAGATCGCTGAAAATGTGAAGAATCCTCTTTTGTTTCTGGTTTGTAAAATAATTTTTATAAGAAATTCAGCATTCTTGCTCGTGACTGTTTATTGTCTTTTCAAAATCAATTTAGTCATCATACAAGGTAGCTTAGAAGCATACACAAATGTGAACAAATTGCTGCAGAGGACATGCAGAAATAATTTTATTTGTGTTAATTTTATTATTTTTTATTTTGCCTGTTGAGTTTATATAGCAAATATTTTGATGGGTACTACTTTAGTTTGCAAACAACTTTAAGAAAAAACATCAGAAATGCAACATACAGTCACTGTTCAGCTGTTTTTTTGTGTTGATATTAAAAAAGAAAAGAAATTAATTACATGCTGACACTCACACCTGATCTTTGATTGCAATTGTGATTTTATTTCCGAAAGTTTTATCTTGCTTAACAAACATTTGTTTCTAATAAACAATGGCATACCACATAGTATATCTTCAGCTGTGCTTAATAAGAACTTCTCATCTCTGCTTGAATAATGATTAATTTATAAAAAGGAAAAGCTATAACTCAGGAGTTTTGAATACTTTTACAGTAAAGCACTGTGATGTGTCCTCATTTCAAGCAAAACACCTCAGTAAGAGTCTAAATGCTGCCAAATATGTTTCCTTCTTTTATTTCTACTTAGCAGTAACAAGTGTTAATTGTTCCTAATTTGATTTTTGATGGGCCCTTACCTAATTAACACTTAAAGAGTATTTACAAACATAAAAAGATGTCCTTATGCAGAGACAGATGATGACTCATTGCCATTTTTACATATTAACACAAAGGTTTTGTAATAACAAAAAAGAAAAAATGCATTTTCATATTCTTGTCTGACTTATCAAACACCATGATTTGCTGAATTTGAAAGCTTCATTCTTGGAACTGATATTATGTTAATGTAAGATATATGGTTCTAATGTTCTGACTACTAATTAATCTTCATAATTATAGTATCTCTCAACAATAATCATGATGATAAGCTGCATAAAAACAGTTGAAAGGAAAGAAGTGCCTTCATCTGCACTTGAGATGGGAATGCCTTCACTTGATGGGCACTGGTGAAAGAGAAATATCAATTTACAATAATGGACTTTTACTTACAAAGACTGAAGTGTGACTTTACCACGTCTTTTTTCTTGCACTCTATCCAGCTTTTTTCAGCGGAAACATTAATGCCTTATTATGACAAATCAGATGGAGAAATTATTTTAAATTGAATCCTTGACATATACTACATGACACTGTTACTTTTCTTTCTGGAGTGAGACCATGAAAAAAAAAGTCAGCATGTCAGTAAAAAGAGAGTAAAAATGTCAGCAAAAAGACAGTTAGTACTAATGGTCATTCATAGATCCGTTTAAAATAGCAAATCTATTTTATATTAAGTATAATATCAAGTGCAACTGTGCAAGGCTATAAGACATCAGGCTTTCTTAAGTGATTTTTTTTTTCTTTTTCTGATGACAAGTCTATTGATGCAGATGTTCCTGTATATCTTGGGCAGATAGATCTGTCTCCATCTGTCCACATAATATTCAGTCATATTCATTCTTTTAAGTTTGTATTATATTTGATCAGATTTGAAGTTATTCCTTACCTGAGAAACATAATGACTGTAGATTTTGGCTGTTGAAGTCTTTCTACATTTCACAGCTGAAGTTAATACCTGAAAATCGTGTAGCTTGAAGTATAGTAACATGGTCAAGAAAGTGTGACATCTTTCCACTGGTAGGGGAAGATTAAGCAAAGGGAAGGATTTGATGCAATGTTTTATGATGCTTTAGACTTGTTTGAGCAGGGAAATTAAGTATATTTAAACTGATCTGAGACTATTATATTTCATTCAACTTATTAGATAATATAGATAATGTATAATACTTTATACTTTTTGAAATGGAAGGAACTGTAAACTTGCATGTATATACACACATACATACACTAACATGTGTGTGTTATCATGATCTTTCTTTTGCTTTCTCCAGCCCTTAACTAATATCTATAGCAGGTGAAAATTGCAGGTGAAAATTTCTTTACAGATTGCATTTAATCTTCAGAGTTGTACATGCCAATCAAGTTGGAACCACAAGTCAGGATGAATTACAAATTCTGCAAAAGCACTGCATTTTCTGTTGTTCTGTGTTTTGTGTCGTCCTCTACATAAGGCTGCTAAAGAATGCCAGCATTTTCCTTCTCATTCATTTCAAAAGTAGTTTAAATTCTTGGCATAAGTTGTAACTTTTGATGTTTCTCTCTATGTTTAAATGATATTTTAATGGTGTCAGGCACTAATACTGCACCCAAGGAAGTGAGAAGGGGGTAGGAGGTAGACTTATGTAAAATGGAAAATAGCCACTCCGTTACCCCAGGATACTCAGGGAAAAAAAAATTAGATCTTCAGCATGGTATGCAAAACCAAATGTTTCACAAAATTTACCATTTTGCAGAAATTATCCAGGTTTGCAAAGAGAAGCTGCCATGCTGCCTTCTGGCTTAATATTGTACACAGAGACTCAAGAATACATTAGCAACCAGTTGCACAAAGTAGGGCCTAAAAGTCTTTCATTTGTGTTCATTTATATAATCACAAAATAAAAGTGCTTAACTCCTACAGAATGAAACGGACTGAAGGGACTGAAAGGCAAAACACTAGATTTCAAAACACTATTAGAAAAAAATGCTTTATCATATGATAGAAGTGAAAACTCCCTTGAATTCTAGACTCTAGTGTTCCATGTTGCTTTTTCTCTGTTGAACTAGGTAATCAGAGATAGAAAGCACTTTTTCTTTTTATTTTTATTAATGCCTTAATTTAAAAAAATGCTATCATATGACTGATTCTATTCACTGACAAAAAAAATGATAGTTTAAATATTTGCTGTTTCTTTTCAAGATATTTCATTTTAATTGAACTATGTTCTTACAAATATTCACAAAACCCCCCTAACTCTCTACTGATAGCTGAAGCTGCTCAGGCATTTTGTTTCTTAGTGACTCAGAGGAAACAAGTGGTCTAATTTGATGTGCAATAACTTATTTTGTCACAATAATTGTTCTTCTTACTCACACAAGTTACTGATAGTCTTTGTTTTAAAAAGCCCCAGTGAAAGAACAAGTAACTTTTGAGTCAAGATGCCATTTTTAAAAACTTCTATATTTGGTGTTTTCTGTGGGCGATTATTTAACTATAAATTCCACAAGCCTATATTCTACTTAGAAATTAGAAGACTACTACCTCTGTTGAGAAAATGAATATATATTTTGGTGAATCTCACTGTGCTTCCTACTTTGCATTGTGCATTTCATTTTTTTCCAAATTTTAAGCTACAGTCATCCTTTATAGAGAGAGAGATATATATTTTATAGAGAGAGAGACAAATATATGGGATATGGGAAGGAGTTTCCTCTATGTTCATATTCTTATACTCAGACACAGAAAAATACAACATAAAGCTTTTAGGTATCATTCCTGGCCAAGGAATGTGCATTTTAATTCTAGTAGAGTCTGCCTTTTATTTCATTACTTCATCCTATTTTGGAAGCTGATTTGGAAAACAGTTGCGTTTCAAAACACATATAAGACAAATGTTAACAATTTTGCTATCACGACAGCTTAACATGTGTTCCTAATTAATTCTTAAGCAGATAATCAGCTACAAGTATGTTGTGAAACCAGATGGTCTAAGATTTCCAGGATATCTGGCAGTAAAGAATGCTTCATTATAAATCCTGTGTTGAATCCAGGCCTGCTCATGGGCATGCAATGTGTGTTCTAATTGAAGGTGAGCTAAATAACTTGGAAACGTGAAAAATGGAAAAAAGCAGGATTGATTTTTCAAAGCTTTTATTCTCAAGTACGTTGCTCTTCACTGTCTTTTTCCCTTAGGTAAATTGTGAAATGAGTGTAAGGTTTTCTTCTATGCCCAAACTTTTTTACATGTGTTTTTCAAGAATGTTAAGCTCATCCTCAGTAATAATACTTTCCCAGATATTCTGCAAATGTATCCAAAGATAATACTTCTGCCTTTAAAAGTAAAGAAGCTGTATCTGCAAATAAAAGCACAACACAACTGGCAGCAAAATAATTATATCAATTTATTATAAATGATACTTGCTACAAGATGGAAGAGAATAGAATAGGCAAGAATTTTACTCTTTATATAAATTTAATTTTCTCTCTTCTTTTACTATGAAAATACATCTACATATTGAGAAAAAAATATCTTCTGATTTTATGGGAATTGCTGACAAAAAATGAGCAGTGAATAAGAAAAACTTGTGAGAAATAGTTATATAATATAAAGTGAAACACATTTTGTTCCAGAGTAATACAGAACAAGTCAGAATGAATTCTTACTCTGCTTAACCAAAAAGAGAGGTGGAGCTATTGCTGATTTAGCATTTAAAACAATTTCTTATGTCATACTGTTTTCAACTTAAAAATCTGATGTAATATATCATCTATAAATTTACTTCCATTTATAGCAGTCAGATAACTAAAAATGTAGCAATATTTAAGAATTTTTAGTTTATGCATAAAGTCATTCTTCATGTGGTTTATTGGAAGCAGAGGTCTTTACTGGCAATTATTTTGGAGAGCAAATGAATAAAAAGAGATTAAATGAATTTACTATAAAAATAAAATATAAATGGAGCTACTGTTGAACAAATACATTATATTATTGTTTCTTCTACAGTTCAATTAACTTCAATCCATTTATTATTTAAACAAAATTACCTGTTTGCAGCTGGTGGATCACATAATTTGAACATTAAGCATTACTAATATTCTATCAGTCACAGAAGAATTAAAATAGAAACCTAACTATTCAAGAACGAGTAAGGTAAAAGACAAGTTATATTTCAGTTCTCAAGGACATCATGTTATGCTAAGAAAAGGAAAGTTTGTGCACTAACAGCTTGGTGCCTCTAGCAGGGTGAGCAACTCATTATTGGAATGGCAGGAGTTTAGGTTCCTACAACTTGAGTACCTGGACCTTAAACACTCTATTTGAAGAAATACACTCAAATTATTTTTATTTTGACTTATTTTGCACAAGATAAAACAAGAAGGACAATAATCAATATGTATGGAAATTGCTTCCTCATGATTATTGCACTGCATTTAATCTCACAAATGTTGATGGTTTAATTCTAAAAGAAAATCTGGTGCTGGCAGCAGGTCAGTGTGTAACTTGGAATTTACAATAGCTGAAAGGCTTTGAAGTCTTGTTCATTTCCTAAATGAATGTTTTAGTTGCAGAACTGTCCCATATGAGGATAACTGTCCTAGAGGCCTGAACACTGACATAACAAAAATGATGCAGTCCAAAAGCCAACCACATCCTGGTCTGCATCAAAAGCAGCGTGGCTAGCAGGTCAAGGGAGGTGATTCTCCCCCTGTACCCCTGTCATGAGACTCCAGCTGGAGTGCTGTGTCCAGCACAAGAAGGATGTGGACCTGCTGGAGTGAGTGCAGGGGAGGCCAGGAAGGTGATCTCAGGGCTGGGATGCCTCTTCTGTGAGGATAAGCTGAGAGAGTTGGGTGGGATGGTGAAACTTTGAGAAGAGGAAGTTCTGGGGAAACCTCACTGTGGCCTTCCAGTTCTTAAGAGGGACTTATATAAGCCAGAGAGTGACTTTTCACAAGAACATGTAAGGTTGAGGGAGAATGGCTTCAAACTGAAGGAGGGAAGGTTTACTTTAGATGTTAGGAAGAAATTCTTTACGATGAAGCACTGGAACAGGTTGCCCAGAGAAGTTGATGTCCCATTCCTGGAAGCAAATTAGAGCAGTGCTTGAGGAGGTCAGATATTCAGTTTAGGCATCTGACTCCAGGACCAGTCACCATCTGAGTGGACAGCTACTAATTTCTAAAATGTGCTAAGTCTGCGTGTGGCAGCTACTAAGAAGCAAATGACATGTGCAGGAGTAGAATCTGTTTATTCAGAAGAAATACAGAAGAAAGAAACACTAACATTTCTCATACTTCCAAAATTGAAAATGTCTACAGATACAAAAAGGAACTGTCTCCTTCCTCAGTGCCTCTCCATTAATATCTGGTTTTCAATGAAAACAAGTTGAGTTAGTATATTTCAGAGTATTTATGCTGTTTGTATGACCATCACAAATTCTCCACATTAAATAAATGTTCACTATGATGGTGGAAAGATCACTGCTTCTCAAGACATGGCTTAAGACCCCTTTTTAGTCTGTGTGTAATGTGAAGAAAATGTAGGGTACTGGTTTCCGAAATATAGTCTCTCTGGTGTTTCAGCATCTCAAAATTTGACAGTGAAAATGCTTAGCTATTCATAAGTGGGGCAAACCAGTTATTTTATCTGCCTGATTTCTGACACTGGCCAATGACAGATATTTCAAAGAAAAGCATAAATTGTAACATGTAACACACCTGCAGTAGCTGAATTAACAAAAACTGCACAGTTTAAATTTAAACAAAATGAGGAACATTTGGTTATTAGTCAGTAGGTAACCAGCTGAAACAAGATACTGAAACTTATTTCTATGCTTTGCCATTTAAGAAACATAATTTTAAAAGAGCTCTATCAATTAAGTAATAGGAAATATAAACATACATAAAACTTCTGACCACAATTACATACCATATCAATCATGCTAATTTCAAGAGGAAAAGTTGTTTTTCATTTAATCTACTGATTTAAAAACCTTACCTTTCACCTGTTTATATTCTGATGCCTCAGTACATATTCCAAATAAAGCTTTATTTTCATTACTTTATTACTTAAGATACTTGAATCATATGTTACATTATTGACTACAGATACTTATTTATTTTTATGATTTTTACAAGCTGCTACAGCCTTTTCATGCTATTGAGGCTCAAGCATTACCTTGGCAATAAATGCATCACCTTTCTGGAGTGCTGCCACTGCAGTGCATTTGTGTCGTTTCAGTTCTGACAAAGATTTACAAGTACTTGACCTTTTCAGCTGAGAAAAAAAACCCTTCCATTTCTGAATGCTCTTGCACATATGCTAATTTCAAATTATGTTTCTTAACAGAATATGAAATTACATGACAGAAACTAATAACATTAACAACATTGGGTTTGTACCAGATGAAATCTAGACCCTGACTAACTGTATAAATAGAGTATGATACATGAAAAAGAAAGTCAGAAATGAGCATGAGCTTGTGCATTCTGGACAAAAAATTTAAAAAGGAACCCTGAGTAATTGACTGGAAATTATGCTCTGAATACATTCGAGAAATTGGTTATTTTTATGGTAATGAATATACAAAACAGCCTTCATGATTGCAAATGCATGTGTTTGATACATAAATATTCTTCGAAGGTCTTGGATATGCAGTTCTGGTTCTGTGAAAATTTACACAATATTTAGTGATTTTCCGATTTTTTTGGCATGAATGTGCAGATATCTCAGAGAGTGTATACTTATTCTCCTTCTTCTGCTTAAAAGCAGAATTATTAATAACATAATTATTGCAGAGGGTTACTTTTGTTCCCAACTGCACACAAATAATTCACATAATTTCAGAAGGAAGATCTAGTTTTTGGGACCTCTGGAGCTATAGAAAGTGGAAGTTAAAATGCATATCCATGATTAAACTCAAAACTGAACACAGCCTCTAGCAGTTGCTAGCAGTGCAGAGGAACAAACAGAAGGGGTGCTGAGGCAAAATGCTGGAAGTCCTCAAACAGTTTCTGCTGCAGCCACTGTTGTCCTCCACAAAGAGGAGCTGGAGACCCATGACAGTGGGGTGTATAAGGTGGTGTCTACTGCAAGGTGCCCAAAGAAAAATGAGGAATGGAATTGTGGATATTAAAGTATTTTCTGCAGCTCTTCCTGTAAGAGCAGTAGTGTTAATATCACATTATCCAAGTACAGATTACCTTCCCATCCAGAGGGCATAAAGCCTTTCGAGGAATTCAGAACTGACTGCACTGGCAACAAGCCCGCTCACCGCGGTAACCCGACCAGAGGAATGTTGACAGGACTGTGTTGGTTTAGAAATATTACAACATGGCTATGCTCCAAAACTGCAGTACAAAATAAAGTGTTTCATATAGCTGCCCCATCTTCCATGGGAGCTAAATCAGCTCCTCAAACCCTAAGGGTGAGAGTGATTTTCCTTCTGTCCCTGAACTGGGTTCTGAATTTCTAATATGAAATAAAAATGATACTATTACTAATCTTTTAGTAAAGAGATAGCTCCTTTTTCAATTGGTGAATAGATTTTTTTCCTATTCTCTTTTCCAGCCTAAAGAAGGAAGATGAATTCTCTTGCCTCATATGAGACCTAATAAAATTATACCAGCCTTGTAACTTCTTAGCTGGATCCTCTGATATTTATCCTGCTTTCATACTCCATTTACGTGGCTATGTGTTAATCCTCAAAACACAGATTTTTGATGAGTAGAAGAGTGGACTTCCATTACTAAGAATACTTTTTTCCCTTTCAAAATAATCCCTTTTCCATTTGATAAAAGTTCATGTTATATTGATGCTCATATTATGATGATTTTATCTCTGATAACATCAGTTTCTGAATGGCCAGAGACCACAAGTTTTGGAAAGAGCTGTCACACTCTCTTATTTCATTTCCTTTCATTTCAGTGTCATTGTTATTCCAAGCCTTTTGCTTGGTTAGCACACTGAATATGAGCAGATGCTCCTAAGCACATTCACTCAGATTCACAGGTTAATAATAGTAATATATACTACTCTTTAGTGGTAATTATATAGTTCAAGA
The DNA here is from genome assembly GCA_013186435.1 of Turdus rufiventris. Taxonomy (NCBI): domain Eukaryota; kingdom Metazoa; phylum Chordata; class Aves; order Passeriformes; family Turdidae; genus Turdus; species Turdus rufiventris. The sequence continues at coordinate 12,139,805 of PYHW01010833.1, read as the reverse complement.
AGTAAAATTGTTTAACTAACATTCTATTAACAATCGACTCTGTAAAACTTGCTGAATATGAAGCAGAAGTAAAACCTTTTTAGTTAAATCTACAAGTATGTTAAGTATTATTTGCTTTTCTGTGTTGTTGTACATTAACCTTGTAAAGAACTTGTAAACAGCATTGAGTGATTCTATCAAAAATGTGAGGAAAACAACATTTAAAATAAATTATAAATTTGGAAAAATTGCATAAACTCTTGGAAGCATCTGTTTGGATATTCTTGTTATCGTTTGGTTATCTGGTTCTTGAAAAGAAAGTCATAAGTTGGAGGCAATATATTTGTTTGCATCAAGTGTATTTCATATGTATACTTGAAGTTAACTTCATCTGGGTAAAAAAAAAAATTATGAAAAAATTCCCAAAATGCATGGCAGGTAATTCACACCAGGATCTTTGTAAATATGAGGCTCATTTCCTACTATCTCCAAATCAGATTATTCAATTTTTGAGACATAAAATTCACTATTTGCCTTTCCTACATACCTTATCTCTGAGTTACTACCAGATGCTTAATCTTTGCATTCTGCTACAACTGTGTGTGAGTTTGTTTTGAATAAATTCATTACTGCAGCTATAATTATCTGTATTCTGTTTTTTTCCCTAAGATTCTTAATTAAGTTCTTTAGTTGTAATTCAGGCAAGTGTTCTCTTCAAAAAGAGAGGGTTGTTTGTTTCTTAAAAATTCCAAATGTTTAGGAAAATTTGCAGCATCAATGTGATAGTTACAGAAGGAGAAGAAAGAGAAGAGAGGCAAAAAACTGAAGGCAAAAGAAGAGAGAAGAGGAAGGAGAGGACTGCAAGCATGAGGGGAGGGAAATGCTAAGGACAAGTTAACAGGGAAGGTTAAGAGGAAGAGAGGACAGGGGAAGGGCTCAATAGCTCAATACTGACTTTCTAAAAATTCCTACATCCCCATCTTTAGTTCGATTTTAGAAATATAAAACTATTAAAAATTTGTGAAACTGAAGTGGTATACACTTGACAAATAAACATACTGGCATTTTAAATGTTGCAAAGAATCTTAGTTTTGGGAATCCTAGCTGGATTTTCACCTATCTAAAACACATACAGCATCAAGTCTGATTTACAAACTTACCTTACCTGTCTTGGAGCTCTCTATGCCACAAACTGATAGATTTTAGATGCCAGGTGAAATATTTTATCATATTGACTTAAACAAAAATACTAAGATAATACTTCATAGTCTGGAGTTTCTTGGATAAATCATATGAGCTGCAGCACGAGTTAGACTAAAGAGACAATACCCATCTGAAGAAAATGGAGCTGACAACCATTTGCAGGATAAAACCTGCACAAGGTGGAACCTATGAGAAGAGGAACCAGTCTGGCCTCAGATCATGAAACAGTTTCAAATAAAAACCGGGGATATGGAGTGGAACTTGGGGAGGAAAGAGTAGAGAACTTTGGCTTTAACTACCCTCTTTGAAGATGAGTTGAATGAACCATCTCAGTCACAGGCTGAGAACATCAAATCCTGTGGGTATCAGAGTCTGTTGGAAGCATAGAATGTGTAGTTTTTCCAAGGCTCAGTTAGTATGTTTGGTTTATGTATGACTTTCAATTGTTGATAATTAATTAATCAAATTAATTTAATTTGGTAATTAAATATGCATATAAACAAACTCATGCCTAATGTTTTAAAATTTGCTTGGTGTTTCAGTCTCCAACTACTCCCATCCTAGCAGTTCCTAGTCTGTGGCACAGTGATATGGCTGTAGTCTGCTGTGCTCCATTCCAGGGACAGCTGTACCCATGGCAGCTGTTGTGTGGTCATGTTTGGATTTGTGCTAGAATCAACATGGATAACATAGGGATGTTTTCATCATTGCTGGCCAGTGCTTACACTGTCAAAAGCCTTTCAGCTGCCCTGTCAGTGAGGACACCAGGAGGGGATGACCAGAAGCTGGGAGGAGACACAGCTAGGACAGCTGACCCCAGGTGACCAAAGGGACATTCCATATGGTGCCATGCTCAGCATATAAAGCTGAACAAACATGAAGGAAGGAAGGAAGAACCTGAGAAGCTCTGATATTTATCTTCCCAAGCAGGCATTACACATTCCAGAGGATGACTGAATACCTGCCTGCCAATGGGAAGCGGTGAAATAATTTAATAGTTTACTTTGCTTGTGTGTTTATTCCTTTAGGTATTAAACAATCTTTATCTCAACTCATGAGTTTTCTCACTTTTATTTTTCTGATTCCCTTCTGGTTCTTTCCCCCATCCCCCTGGCAGGGAGTGAGCAGGTGGCTGTGTGGAACTTTGTGGGCTGGAGTTAAACCACCATGACCAATTGCTGCTTTAGACAGTTATATGCTTTAAAAACCATGTACAATATTGATTGGAAACCATCCAGGAGAAGCTGATCCAATAATACAGAAAAAGGTCACATCATATTTTTCTCACCATATTTTTCTCTTTTACTCTTTTCTATTCATTTTCTATGTCTTTTAAAGCTTCTGAAGAATTCCTCATTAAAAACAAAATAAAAAGCCTCCTTGCTTTTATTAAAACCACAAAAACTAGTCTCATTATAAGTATAAAGCTTCTATTTATATTATATTTTTGGGCTGCTTGAAAAAGAAAAAACATAATTGCTGAGATAACACAGTAGATGATCTAGAAGCAATTAGAATTTAAAAAAAGTTAATTAAATCTGTCCTGAGATTTCCGACATCGATGAGCATCTGTTGTCTGCTCAACCATTCTGGCTGAGCAAACATGGGTCTAAATTTCTTTGGAGTATTAATTGATTTGAGATTGTAAATTTTTACTATTCTTCTTTTCTCCTCCACTTGTTCTTACTTAAAACACCCAAGCATAAGATGAGTCATTACAAAAAATGTAAACAAAAATTAGTTCCTCACCAACAGTAAAAAAATCTATCAGGTCCCTTGACTGAGAGCCAAATGAGTACTTAATAAGGTAATCCATGCCAGTCTTTTAATCAGTAGTGAATATCAGCGCACAGTAGTTTCTAACTTTCATCTGAAAACCAAATCTGTTTGTCTTCTTTCCAGCTGCATTGGCACCTAATCATCTCTGACAGTGAGAGCTGAACAACACGAAATATCTCTGCACGTCTGAGCTGAGGAGGCCCAATGCTGCCTCAGCCCATTACAGAAACAATGGCAGTATGTAAAGACTATCTGGGGACTTTACCAAATTTAGATCCAATTATCCGATCCTAGCAGTTGCATATTACCGCTAATTAGATGGAAGGAAATACTGTACTGAGGGTCATGACATATGTGTCTTATTTAACATGCCTTTCCTAGCAAAGTGAGGAAAGCTGGGAAATGTACAGAATGAAGAAAGCAGTTTTGTCATTAAGACAGGTAAATTCCAAAGACAGTGCCACAAAGAGCTGGACATGTGTCAAATAATAACTATCCTTAGCCAAATTGCTCCAAATCAAAGCACTGCAAAAGATAAACACAGTTTCTAAATTGAATTAATATTGAGCTAATATTGAGAGAAAAAAATTATTCTCATATGGCTCACATCCCAAATGGTCTCATTACTTAATAAGATAACAGCTAGTAGCAGTAGGTTGTGGAAGGACAGATTTCAGCTTAACTAATGGCTGGGTCGTACTTGGCAGGAAACTGATTCCTTCTTTTGGGCTTCAAAGACTGCCCACTCCTTTAAAATCTGATGTTGCCATAAATGGTATTTCACACATTGGAGAGAAAAATGGTCAAACTCAGTCAGCTTCCCATACGAGTTTGTATCAGAGGAAAAAAATTCCAGTTGCTTCTAACAGGCATCTTCACAGGCATTCACAGGAAAAACTAAAACTATCCCTTTGGCAGAAGCAGCAAAGCTCCTTGAAGATAAAGCTGATGTTGATTAAGCCTAAGACAAGCATAACAGTAGATAACAGTAAAAATGTTGTTACAAGGGTGCCTGAGATTTAAATAATGCAGCACAAAGATTATCCAAAAAGTAATTTATCCAGAAAGTTATAAATATTTTGTCTGAAATTCGTGACACATACCAGTGTTTACAATTCAAAAGTCTCATCAAAGCTGGCTGAAGGTGTTATTTGGTGTTTATTCTGCCCTTCTAACAAAGTAAAGCTAAAGTTAATGGTTTCATGGTCTGTAAAATGATCTGCATCTCTTAAAAAGTCAGCAAAATGGAACAGGCAGTAAAATATCTGCATTCACTTGGTGAAGGATTTTGATGCCTTTTTTTTGCCAATCCAGTGCTTTAGCAGTACCAAATGAATTTGATTGCTGGGAAAGCAATGAGATAATTGATATTAAAAATTCCACTTGTAAATCTATTTCCTAATTTCCTCAATTAAAGATCCTTTCTTTTGTGCAAATCTCTGGGCAGATAGTTGAGCACCCAAGAAACTATTTCCTTCTAGTTCATGTTTCTACTGTATTAGTTTCAGACTGCTAAACAGACAATGCAGTATTTTGAGCAGTCATTTGTGCATTTATGCATATGCTAAATTCTGTGTCCAACATAACATAAAATAGCATACATGTTTTTGAGCTGTCTGATGTCTTGCTTTCTGGTGCTTCTCCATATCTCTTAAACAAGTACTGCTGTTTCAGAAGAAAATGACACTTGCTATTATTAGGTGGCTCTGAAGGAATTGTATTATATTCTGGCAGTAGCAAATGGTAGTAGAAAGTTTCTACTGCAAACTGCAGATAAATTTTACAAGTTCCACTGTTTGTTCATGGCAGAACTCTCAAATCTGCTTCACTGACAACAAGATGGATTTTTAAAAAATGTGTTTGGTGCTTGAATTTTTTGTGCAAATTCACTCAATTTTGTATTTGAAACCAATTTTCATTTAGTAAAAGCTGGTAGCAATTATATGGTCAAATTAGTAAAATTCTGCATAAACTTATATAATTTTATTAATGAAATATGGACAGAAGGAAAAAAACCACAGCTGGTGCAGATGAGATTTTCTAGACATCCTTTTTACTAGTTATTCATGCAGCAGTGATTTACAATTGGGCCCACTGTGCTCAGTGATGTGTTGTTATGCCACCAGTGCATGGTTGCAGGAATGACAAATATATTCTGTCCAAAGAATACATTGAACAAAGTGGTTCTGTAGAAAACTAATAAAAAACACATCTATTTGCCTGTGATAATCTGTGTAGTAGGCACATTTCAGCTTGTCCCTTGTTCTTAAATTCTTAATTTACTGTATTATGTTGCTAGAAGATATATGTACCTCTGTTTTTTTACAAGTGGCAGAACACAATATTTCCTCAAAAGACTAATAGATATTATACAAGTAGAATTTAAAAAAAATGCACTGTTTGATGTTTTTAATGAAAAGCATCTTCAGACACTGCCTACAAAACTTCCAATAATTTGTTTTTGGAGCAGTTGTTTTCCACTAAAAGTTCAAGAAGAAGCTATGCATACATACCAGTGATCCCCCTGCTTAAATAATGACAAACTATCCATTTTCCATGCGAACATTCCCAGCAAGCCATGTATCAAAAACACCCCCAAAAATCCAAAGTGTGCAATGTTGTGTACAAGTGACAGAGTTGGTTCTTGTGCATATGTACTCTGAATATCCACTCCTTGCAAATTCCTGTCTGCAGCTTTCTCAACCACAATATATAGCTGTTGGGGAATTCGTTTTAGGCTCTTTGTATTCCTACCCAAGGATCTCCTTTTTCTCTGTATTTTCTCCTCCAATCTAAAACCTGCTGTCCAACACTTCTTTCCAAGAAGCTAAAATAAATTTGGAAACTTTTCAAATGAAAAAGAGTCACATTTTATAATAATGTAGACGCCTTATACATGAAGCATAAGAGCTTTCATTAGAATTTACCAGGATGAATTAATTGTGGAGGATCAGAATAGTATTATAAAAACCCATTTTCCTGGGAGGACAGTACCCTGAGAACAAAGTTTCAGATTCATCATGTTAATTGCTTTTGATGTAATAATATTGATTTTTAATTTTATGTCCATGGAATATTATTTAACTCTGTGGGGTTAAGATGGTGAAGTCTGGCACTTCTAGGAAATCCCTTTCTCAAAGAGCAATAATCTGTGTGTTGGAGTCCAAGCCTTAGACATAAAATTCTGTGGTACTTTTGTCACCTACCTGAAAGGGGCACTCACCTATATATTTTTGAGGCAACGTCACCACTAAAATAAATACAAAGATATTTTTTATAAGCATGTTTTGTTTAAGACCAAAGAACAAAGCATCTAAAAGCAGCATAAACAATTATAACAGTAGACAATTTATATTAGGAAGGAGAAAAAAATATTTATTACCAAAAATTGAGAGCAACATTTCAAATTAGAAACAAGTATGTGTTTAATCATGAAAATATTAATTTTATGAAATTGGCTACTGTTTCTGACTTTAACAAGAAATTTAAGCTTTTCATTGTTTGTTCCTTAGTTAGAAGCAGGGTTTTTTTTGTTTAAAAACAAATTTCAATCTGGTTTTGAAGATATTGGAATGGACTATACTGTAATCTTTACTGTAATAAGTGGTTATCTATTCTGTATAACAATGTAGCTGAATGTTATATTACTTAATACTCCTATTAACCTCTTTGTTTCTGAATATCTGACAATTTCTATTTTTTCTGTTAATCTCTCTGTGAAGGAGAGTCTCTTTCCAAACATTATTGAATAAAATTTGTATTTATTCTATTTGTGACTGGAAAGATCTACAAGAAGAAGATAGTATTCTTAGAAACAGAATTGTGCAGAGAAAGTGCACCCATTTTTAAAAATTAAAGTATTTTGTAATTTTTTTTAGATCAAATGGTTATCTTACAATGTGCGTCTAGCTGGAGTCATTATTGGATCAGGAATACTTTTGATGTGTTTATACAGGATGTATTTAATATGATCCATCCCCTGATGTACTAACCTTAGTTAGAGTCATAATCTTAACCTGTAAAAGGATTCATATCTTTAATAGTCAGTGGAGAGCCATAGAGAGTGCATATTCTGTGAAATTTTTAATCCCATTCTGAAATAACTTGTGGTTCTGGCATGTATAAATTCCTGAAGCAACTGAATGCTACAAAAATTATCTGTACTATGAAAAAGAATTTTTGCATTGCATCTACTTGAATTCAAATACACGGCAGGTCTGTGGATGTAGCTAATTAGCATAAATTGAGATATGAAATCAAATATTAAAAAGTAGGATGAATTACAAGACAATTCCTACTCCTTCAAATACCTGCCCTATGTTTGAAATCCAGGTCTTGAGAAAGTACCTGTCTTTGAACAATTTCATCACTCTTGTAGTGATGCTGTTTTCTTTCATACCCTTGAGTCCTGGCTCAGTGTTAAAGGTGGGACTATTCATCATCACACCCTGAGGCATAAGACCTTTATCATGTAATAACTCAATAAAAATCATATGTACAGGAATAGAAATTGGCAGGACTCAAATCTAAATTTGTGTAAATCATGAGAACATTTGTATATATTCACAGTCAAACACTAAGTTTAACTTGATGTGAAAACTTAGATCATACTTAAATTGACTTGCATTAAAAATATTTTTTTCTTTAGATTGTGTACAGTACACAGTGTTATTGACAGCAGAATTGTTGCATTTCATGTTTTCTTCAACAAATGTTTAATCAAACATTAAGAACTCAGTTATCAGATACAGAGAAACAGCTACCAGGTCTGTTAAATACATTCTCTGTAGCTGCTGTAGATTTTCTTAAAGCCTTAAAAAGTCATTCGTGTTGCAATATGCATAGAGGTCCCTTCAAATCAGTGTCAAGAATGTCAGTAAGCCAAGAAATACAGGAAATAATTACATATACCCTGTGAAATGATCTTAATGACCCTTTCAGCTGAGGAAACATTGAATAACAGTACTGAATAAAGGAATTGCATCTCAATGTAAGACAATTAAGACTGTTTTCAAATTCCTATTTATAAACCTGAATGCTTTCTAAGTTCATTAGTAACTGCAGTCAGATGGAGCTGCTTTTTCTCACTTGTCCTCATTTTGTTCTTCCCCTCTCCTTTGTCAACAGGCTACCTTATGGAACAAAACGTACAGTCAAATGACTGTTTTTAACACAGCCTACCTTTGTAACAGAGTCATAGTTTAGGCTTGTTCAAACAAGCATGTCTTGCTCTTAATTAAAAAAAATTAAAATAAATAAATAAATAATAAAAAAGGTTATTCAGAAATCCAGGGTAAGTCGTTTAGCCCAAATATCATCATTTTTATATATATCTGTCAGAGAGTTCAAAGGTACTTCAACATTGAAAATTTTATTCTGGTTCTTTCAAAATCATAGCCTATGAGACTTATGTAGAGCTACAGATATATGTATATGCAGTGTAGTTCTGTATTACTTCCTCTGTTAGGGCTACCATCTGGCTGGAGAAAGGAATCAGAAACACATCTTTGCTCTGGGCATAGATGGTCACTGAACTGGCAAAAATTATTGGAATAATTTTGGATAAATTTGAATTTATCTTAAGAATAATTTTCAAAAAGATAATAAAGCATTAATAATTTTTAAAAGAAATACCTAAGTTATTCTCACTCCTTGTATTTTGTGTATATTTCCTGTGCAGTAGTTTCACTACTGCAAAAACGGTGAAATATTTTTTCTGAGCTGCTGGAGAAGGACCTAAGGCAGCAACATCAAGAGTCTCAATATCACCTGATATATTTGTCTGTCACTGGCCCTACTGGCACAGTTTCACTGACACACTTGCACACTTGATTTGTCAGAGAGGGTCTTGAAAGAAATTTCATCTACTTAAAAATGAATCAGGTAGAGACTCAGTCTCCCTTCTGAGAATAAGCTTTAACTTCTTGAGCACACAATTGAGTCTGAAAGATTCAGACTAATCTCAAAAATAAGGTTCTGTTTCAGACTTATCCCACTTCTGATTAGACTGGAAATACTGTGAGATTATACCTTTGTTCAGCAGTAATCTTTTGAGTGACAGTAAATGAAAATGAAGTAACGTAAGATTCATTATACAGACTCTAATGAGAGTTTATCACCGAGTTCTGAAAACTTTTAGATTATTAAAATTATAAGTTAGAGTTTCCTTGTGATTAATGTGCAAAAGTTTCTCTGAAGTCACAATTCAACAAATAATCTTCTTTGCTTCCTTTATTATTTGATTTTATTTTTAAAAAGTGTATCACCAATACTAACCTTATTAACCAGGTATCTGTAACAGTTTATTATGTCTCCAAGGAAAATCACCTTTTTGACCCACAAAATCTCAGCACTCTTTGATAACAATTCATGGTTAAGAATTCTTAAATTTTGCTTTGTCTTGAATGTCAAAGAGCAGATTATTAGCCATGAACTTCAAGAAATGAAAAGATGGGAGGGTAGGGGAGGTGACAAGAGAGAGGTATTATGAACATTCACTATCTGAGACTAAAAATATCAGGCACTCAGAAAGCAGAATTCGCTGTCCTGAGAAAGAAACCTTTCTTTCTGCATATAAAGCACTTCCTTCAGTTTCCATGTCTGTGTACTTGACCTGCACAACTGGATCACACATCTCTAAATTAATTACCATAAAATGTTTTCCTTCAGCTTCATTACACAGTGTAGAACTTCTCTTTTGAGGGTAGGGTAGAGGATGGTTGTTGCCTGTAGTCATTTTAAGCTTCCTACATTTTATTAGTTTTATCTAATCAGGTGTGAGTTTTATCCACAGAACGATAGTACTCATAATACAAAATCAGAACACTGATAAAGGATTATATGCTAAGATGAAAAATTTCTTAAAGGAAAATTAAATCAAATAGGATTCTCCTTGTATTTCTTGTATTTGATATACAAAGAGCTGACACAGCTTAATTCTTGCTCATTTATATACTTGGATGAGTTTTCTTCAGAGACTATATGAAGCTCGAGTTGAACAATGAAATTTTATTTTTGGTAAAGCAGCATAATAAAACAAACCAATGTCTTTCAGAGTCTTGATAGTTTTCACATGATGTTATAAAAACTTTCCATCTTGCCTTGCCTCTTGACATATTCTTCTTTTGCTAAAGTTTGATCTATTATTTATATTAGTGGTCCCAAGCCTTTGTCTCTTCAAGAGAGAGGGCTGAGATTTCAGTGATGCCTTTGGAGACCAAAGTGCTGAAGAGTTTTGACAGTGATGGAATGCCCCAGGGTCCCTACAGTTCTGCCAAAATAAAAAGCCTGCTGCTGCAATCAGTGAGTAGCTTCATAGTTATCTATTCATTACACAGAGAAGGTAGATATTATATATGTGTGCACGTATTGCTTCTTTGCTGGAGACTATGAAACTATTCAAAAACGTGGAAGTGATTTTTTCTTGTTTTACTCTCCTGAGATTTGAAAAGCATAAACAGTTGATTTTTGCTCTTCTCTAATTTTCCACTCCCTCTCCATCTTTCTTATTAAAATGATTTATGAATAAGCTAATTAATGTATTAAAAAAACCCCCAAAACTCATTCCTTCAGTGTTCCCCTATGAACACTTGTTGTGACTGGGATGCTAATCGCTATGCAGTATTTATTGTGAAAGACCTCAAATAACACTACAGTTCAGAGACAGCAACAAGTAGGGGAAGGAAGGAGACAGAAACAGATTTTTAAAACCTCTAGATCCACGAAGAGCTCTCATGAGGTACGGTCAGTCCTGTGGGAGAGGAAGAAAATAGGCTCTGAAATCAAGGGAATGTCCTATAGCTGGCAACAGCATTGAAATAGGTAAGGAAGGCAGTAGGGAAGGAAAATTCGTTTTTGTATTGGTAGAAGGACTCTGTGTTGAGAAATTGGTAAAAAAAAAAAAAAAAAGACATAATTTGGAAAAAAGAAAAGGAAGGGAAATAGTAAATGCACATAAAGAATAAATCAGTAGAAAAGTCATAGACTGCATGTAGCACACAGAGATATGGATTCCAATTCAAAGTATGAGAGTATTTACTAGACTGAAGTAACATCTGTGCAATGTTCATGTTGCAGGCCTGGGTTTAGTGTGTTTGGTGCCTACAAGGAAAAGGAAAGAAACAGTTTTGAAAATGTGATGATTTGTGACTTATAAGTGTTCATTATTATAATCCATGAAGCTCTAAACTGATCCTTTACCAGAATTTCCACACACCAAGCAGCAAACTTTCAGAAAAAGACTGATGACCTACATTTAAAATCTGATCCTGCGCATAGAAATGTTATTGAACTCCAGGTTATGTATCTGAAGATACCTCTCTAGCTCACAAAGGAAATCCTTGGCATCCTGAAGGTTCAGTGCAAAAGGCATGATAGTGTTAAAAAGCCATTCAGTGTCCATGTCACTCTTTAGGAAGTGACTGAAATGCTTTCATTTCAGAAAATTAGGTAGACTTTTAAGAATCCGGTTGAGCACGCATACTTTATTTTCCAAAACCAGATATTAATATTATGAAAAAAATTAATATCAGCAAGATAAAATACAAGCACAGTCTGAGAATATTCCTCTCAAGGCCTGTAAACTGGGTGAGCAAAACATACGGAACAAGAAAATAGTAAAATTGAGAATTCTTGATCAGGCACAAAGAGCAGACCTAGGAATGAGTCTCATGGTACCACACAAAACCTCCTTAATATAAATATTTCAGTTCATACTTCAGCTTCTAAATAAATTCCTTCTTTTTTTTCTTTTTTTTTTTTTTCACTCTATTAACTGTTCACTAGTCTGCTCTACATTGTTAAGGGAATTGAAAAATCAGTCATAATATGCAATTTGATAACAAGTATTAGATGAAACAATGGCTATAATTTCTGGTGAGGCCTTGTAGTGTGACTTAAACTAGTGAAAAGGGAAACAGATTAGCTTGTCTAAGTGTTCAGTTGTCAGTGATAATTGTTTAGCAAATCAAAATAGGTATGTTTTGAAAGATAGTAATAACTTTGCTATCATTTGAATATCAAATGTTTGTTCATGACAAAGTCCTATGAACTGTGAAGATTGCTTAACATCTGGATTTCATGAACATTTTTGTTTATAAACAGACAAGTGGAAATTTGTTCTACCAATTGTATCTGACCAATTTTATATGAAATTATGTAAACAGACACTACAGAATGCATCTCATTAATTATTCTGATAGGCTCATCTACCTTGTTTCAGCAAGTTGCTTGCAATCTTTCCTGAGAGTTAACACAGTACTCAAATATTAGAATTTAGATCCTTAGACAATACAGGATATTTCAGTTGAAGACCGACTGATAAGTTTCTTTTCCCATAAATACAATGTGCTGACTATCTGTATATATGTTGTTGGTAGATTGGTTTGTCATTAATCAGCAAAGGAAAGCTGAAGGAACTCTCTTGTAAACAGCTTTTGACATGAGGTGGCAAAAAGAAGCATAAAACCTCTGAGCACTCAACATTCAAGTATATGAAAGCATTCTTACAGCAAATGAAAAAAAACCAAATTTTAAATATTCTCTATAAATTTGACTGCATGGTTTTTTTGCATAATACTTTGCAAAATAAATTTAAAAAAAAAAGTTTTCAAAATGAAAGATTTTAATGTACGTGCCCAAATATTAGTACATTCTTTGCAGGGAATAAAAAGTTAAAAATCTAAATACACCTCCACATCAGCAAAATTTCTGTCTTCTATTCTGTATTCTATTCTTTTCAATAGCATTCACTGCTGAGTGTTGAACAACTGGACGTGGAAACAAAATAATATTCTTTGTGGCTGGTGAGAAATTAATATACTCTCTCCAAACAGCCTCCAGCTCTTATAGCTGATCTATAGTAAACGTGCTTTGACCTAGAACTGTGGCAGCAAGGATATGAGTCTTTTCTGTATCAAGCTCATTAGAAATAGAGAGAAGAAAGATGCTCACCCTAAAATTTATTTAAAATTGACATGCGCTGTCTTAACTGACTGTTGGCAATTAATGAAGTTAACGACTGGATGAAGGGTCAATCTAGTCAAGATTAAAGCAAGATAGACCATCAGTACTTTATCACTGGTTGACTGTTGTGCTTCTTGTTGTCCAACACTATCAGTGCCTTCATTCACCTGCTCCATTTGACTTTTCTGCCCACCTCCTGAGCAGGATACTTGATTGACCTCAGTATGTGAAACATTTAAGTTATTGGCTGATCAAAGTTGACGTTGAGAAGCACACTCTTGTTTATTTCATATTTAACCATTTTTTTCTTCCATGGTAATTGCATTTATAATAACTGCACATGCCTACATGTATCTATTTTAGGTGTTAAAAGTGTCCAAATAAAAACACTTATTTCATATCTGAAATAGAGGAAGTCTCATTGGAAGAACCTGCTGTGGTAGCCCAAGTACAAAAAACAAGACAGTGTTCTCCTAGGCAGTCCAGAAGTCAAACTGCCGCAAAAGAAAGGGACAACTTGCTTAGTGTCAATTATACATCTAAAATTGTACTTGAGCCTTCTGTCAGCATTTTTAAATCTGCAAGTATTTTTTGCATTTCCAGGAAAATTTGTGGGCTTGCTGTTACTTGTGCCCATTTAAAAGAAACACATATTCGTTTTGTCATTTCATTTTTATTCTTACCCATTTGAAGGTTCTTGTGACAGTTCTCTCTATCAGGTATTTTTCTATCCAAATTCAGAGATTTTTGTGGCATTTGATTTGGCTTTTCTAAGCCATATGTTGATAGAAATTTCCGGTGACATAACACTGAATTTGATGGTTTCCATAAATAGATTCATTCAGTAGGATCCTTTTTCCAAATAGTTTGTGCTTGCAATTTGAATATGATTGACATAGTTTTAAAAGAAAAGGAAAGAAGATTTTGCTATGCAATTAATAAAATATTTTCTTCTTTGGACTATGAAAATATCTTGCAGGGACAATTGGAGTTGTGGAATGTGATCACTACAAAAAAGCATTTGAAAATGAAATGCTGCAAGACTGTCACAGGGCTGTGTTTTGGATTTAGAAAGAGAATGATGTTGATAACACACTTTTTTTTTTTTTTTTTTGGTTAAATCATGTTTAAGTAATTTTTTTCCCTTCTTTTTTCCTATCTTCATTTTCCCTTCTTGTCTCATGCTCTGCCAAAAGAAACTGGGAAAGAGCATAGCCAGGAAATGTGCTGCAAAGTGACCCAAGGGGTATTCCAAACCACAGAATGTGGTGCCCAGGACATAATCTGGGGGGAGGTCAACCAGAAGTGAGGCCAGTTTGGGTTCGGGAAGAGGGGTCTGGCATCATTCAGTGGGTGGTAGGCAACTACATTGTGCATCACTTGTTTTTTCCATTATTATTATAACTAATTTTATTATTAATCATTATTATTATATTTTACTTCATTTTCAATTATTAGACTGTTCTTATGGCAGCATAAAAGTTTTACTTTGATTCTCCTCCCCATTCCACTGGAGTTAGGAGGTTGTTGAGCAAGCACAACGTGTGGTGTTTTATCTCCAGCTGGGCTTAAAACTGTGACATGAACATGCTTGATATAAGGGACAATATGGATTTTTGCCTTCTAAACTATTACAGCTGTGAGAATTATGCATATATTTTTTTGAATGAAGTAGGATATGTGACCTTACAGTTAGAGCAGAAAGCCCACCAATTGAGGGGTCCCAGAGAAGTCATGTTCATCTGTAATCTGCAGGAATTTTGCCATACAAGAATATTTTCTTAGCTGAAAAATGATAGTTATGCACTCTGCATTCTTCCACTGCAGAAGTAGAGAGAACAGCAATTCTACTTTAAAATTACAATAAGCAAGAACAGTTCTGTCATTCTGAAAGATGTCTGTATTTTACTGTTTGGATAAAAATCCTGAACTTCAAGTGATTTTATATTCCCGAATGAAAAGTAGGCACTGGACTCAAAGAAGTTGTTGATACAATTCTCTCTCAACAGGGCATCCAAATACGACAAGATCCACAAGATATGTGAATCTTTTCTAGATCTCATGCATGCATAAGAAAGGCAGATACATATTCCCTGTTTGCTTCATCTTCCTTCACTTACATTGAAAAATTAATGTTTTAAACCTGTCCAGAGATATTTAAAAGGTGCCCTCACAAGAAATGTAGGATTATATTCAATATTTTGTTACCTATATTGAGCTAAGACTTCTAGGATCAGCTTTTCTGAAATCCAAGAAAAATTATGCATGAACTGACTAACAGTTCACATATAGAACAATTTAGAAAAAATAACATAATTCAGTATTTTTGCAAGTTATAAACATCTATCTCAATCATAATTACTGTGAATTTCTAAATTTAAGATTATACAACATCGAACAACATTATCAAAATAGCTTTATATTTCAAATTATGGCAAATTTGGGTATAAGCTGCTTATCAGAGTAGAGTTATAATGAGATATATTCTGGAAAGATGCATACAGTCTTAGCACTAATAAATTTTATTTTCAGGCTTCCTATGCCAAAGAACAAACCAACCAGCTGCTATCCTGCAGTGATGGAAATAAGTAGCTTTCTGCTTCCTATGAGACCATTTTCCAAAGTCGGGATGTTTTGCTAGCTCATGATAGAGAAAATAGTGGTTATATGCACATATATAAGCCTGCCATGAAAAATGAAAGGTAAAAAAAAATCCACACCAGTAACCCACACAGTTTTGACAGTGAAGAACTGCAATCACTTCTCTCTAGGTAAGTTTAATATAGAAATTTGCTGAACAGGAAGAAAATTGACAACTCTGTGAAAAAGATGGAAACAAAGACACCGAGTGATCAAGATAGATAACTGACAGTGTGAGCAGCAAACAAGCAAGCCTACTGCACATATTTTTATTGCTCAATAAGTACTATTACCCTAAAGAATAAATATATAGAAGCCTGGTGCTATATCAGAATAAGAAAGTACGGGATTCACTTATATGTGTTAAATGGAGTTATTACCAAGTGCAAGCAGGTTCCTACACCTGCTCACAATAAAGCACTGCTAAACAAGAGGGGAGGCTTGAAGGGACATTTGTGGAGGGGCGATTTGTGACTTGGGTAGGTCTGCAGCTGACTGAAAACCTACTAGAAACAGAAGAGCAAAACAGCCTTATCATGAGAGAAAGACCTGGCCCTTTGGTGGAATGAGGAAAGGGGGCCTTCAGAAAGGTGAGTTTCAGGCTTTCTCTGCTGTAGATCTTTACAGGCTGATGGTTTTCTATCTCTCTGGGTGTCTGCAGTGATCTATTTATATCTAAGGGAGAGAAAAGTTCTTTGAAGTTAAAGGGGAACATTGGTAACTTAGTCTCAGAAAAATGTCTCTGAGGGAAAATGATGCTCAGTAGGTGAAATGGTTAAAAGCCCTAGGTTTTTTCATTATACTTTCATTTTAAACTTTTATGCAAAGAGTTTGGATTACCTTAAAATCTTTACTGCCCAGGAAACAGGACTAAGAAGGAAGTCCTGAGACGTCCCTTCAATTAGAGTTAATTGAGGCAGATTGATTCACACATCCTGGGGTAGCAGGTTCTGGAAGGCATTCTTTTAAGCCTCCTGTGGAAATTTAGTTTTAGGAGCAGTAGAAGCAAGCAGGTCATTGTTTTTTGGTTTTTTTAGAAGCTCTTTAGAAATACACATTTCTAGGAGGAAATCGGTGCAAAGAAGAAAGTATGAATTTTGATTAGTGATCACTTCCAAACTACACATTGCTACCAGATCTAGTGGTGTTTGCTTGCGTTTTGATTGCATCTCTGAGCTGCTTCATAGCACTGTGTTAAATCAAAAAGACAAAGCCCCTACAAAGAGTTGAAACTCATCGTATATTATCAGTTGGCATTCTTGGTGCCAACATCTAATAATAATTCTTGCATTCTCCTTGCTAAAATTTCATTATAAAATAAAGGATGAGGAGACAAAAGTTACCAATATCTATTAATAGCATGGTGGCTGATGTTCCTCTATAAATTCTTTTTTTTTCTTTGCTGGATTGCTAAATGCTGAAGATTCTTAACTTTCAAATCTCTTGTTCAGATAGTAAATACAATATCTTTTCTATTTTTTTAATTTGTTCTATAACATCACAGGATAATGACTACAGGAAGTAAATACGTTCCTTTTGACCTAGACTGTGTTCTAAAGCAGAGCTGAACCCTTAATTTTTCTACAGTGCAACAAGAGTAAACACTGATAAACTATTGATGATGTGTGCAAAAAAAGGTGTGGCACACTTAATGCTGTAAAGTTTGCACTTAGTGGAATAAAAATTATATATTTTCACTGACTCTATAGGAATGCTCCTTTCAGGGTCAGCAAATGGCAGAAATATCATTTGAGTTATTAAGAAGTTTTTCAATACTGCTCCTGTTTATTTATCTTTTTTAATTTTCTGTGGATAAGAAATAAGGAGATTTTAAGGGGTTTGTTTGTTTGTTTGTTGTTTTTTGGGTTTTTTTGTTTGGTTTTTTTTTTTGTTTTTTTGTTTTGTTTTGGGTTTTTTTTTGTAAATTTTAGTCTGTGTATATGATTTGAAAGTAAAAGTGCATATTTTTTTACCTAGACCATATATTGTCTAAAGGGTAATGCAGGTGGTCACATTGCTCATGGGAGTGTTTCAGGGAGTGAATATATTCTCAACCAACCACCTTTGCAATGTTCAGGGTTTTCTCTTAGACCCTAATCTGCAGGATAGCCAGATGTCTTTGTAATACAGTGCATGAGTTGCTGTAATTTGTGGTCATGAATCCTTGTCCTCTGGTGACTCACATTCCCTCATTTCAGCACGCTGAGAAAACAAATCTTACCATGGAGACATACATACACCAGGACCATTTATTTCACAGAGCAGTATAAAAACTTCTTTCATCTTTGGGATCCCTAGGCCAAGAATCAAATTTGATAATGGGATTGTATTAAAANAAAAAAAAAAACAAACTTATTTTAAAGACAGATATTAGAAATACCAAATAGTATGAAAACAGAATGTTAACAGTGTGGAGTGTGGCTGTCAGAAGAAAAGCAAGAAAAGATGGTGAAAAAAATAGCAAGCAGCATCTGAAGTATTAGAATGAGAGCACCTACAATAAAAAAATCATGAACACTTTGTTACATATCATAATATTAGCCACATTGCAACTGCAACTAATACAAGTTTTTATCTATTGGCTAAATATTCCCTTCTACTCTGACATAATATTAATAGTGAACAGACTACAGACTTCTCTGGATTTTCTTAGAAGTAACATGTCACCAAAGTATTTCAAAATACCATTGTTTTTTTATAAATTTTGAGTAGCAGCCAATGCAAAAATTCACTGTCTTTACTTGGGGGAATATTAGTAGGAACTGAATTACTGGTTAAAAAGTATAGAAACAAGTTTATGTATTAATGATTAAGTAGTTTGACTTTAAAAAGAAAACATTAAAAATTCTTAATCAGATATTAAGATTGATTTTTAAAATTTTTTTAAAAAATAATTTAAACTCTTTGCAGGCTGTTTTTTAATTTTTAAGTTTAGATTTTTTTGATTTTTAGATTTAGATTTTTTTAGCTACATTCCAATCAAATATCATAATGAAAGTATAGAGAGCCCTCATTAACAGATCACTTTACGAAAAATAATTCTGTGATCATCTATCCTAAGTCAAACACATTTGGAGCACTTCAGAGTTTAAGAAGCTATCTGAAAATATCTGTGAGTAAATCCCTAATACCTAAAGCACTGTACTGGCAATGTTAGTTAACATGAGAATATTTGACTACTTGAGGATTAACTAGCATCTTGCAGAATGAAAACAAAGGATTTGTCACTGCCTAAAGGCTATTTTTTTTTTTCAGTTATGCCTAGAAAGCACATTCATTTTCTAAGACAGTTTTTCTTGTTTCATTGATATCCTTTTCTAAACTGGGATCATTAATTAGATGTACCAGGACACTCACTTTCTTGGACGAATTTTGGTAATGGTGTATTTTTAGGGGTTTAATTTAGGACAAATTATAAAGTCTTAGTGAGGTTGTTTTAAATAATATTTTGCTGAAAAGAGAAACCATTAAGCTCATGATTGTGCTGAGAAATAAACTGGTTTCTTATCTCTAATTTCTTATCTCTTAAGATAAGATAAAATAAGTTTAATTTCTTATCTTAA
>PYHW01010833.1:12100796-12117962 GCA_013186435.1 Turdus rufiventris | reverse complement strand
ATCTGTAAAACTCATAATTTAAAAAAGATACTTTCTCAGTATCTAATTTCAAAATTTAATCTTCTGCCTGCATAGGGTTATAGTGGCACTAAGTTTTGGGAGAGGATGTGGGACAAATGCATGACACTGGAGACAAACAAATAAAATATTATCTCCAGAGAGAAACTCAGTGTCAGTGATGTCTTGCACAATGTATTCAGGGTGGTCACTGGTGAATAGCTAGACTGGACACAAGCTGTAGCCCAAAGTGCTGGTCCCCTCTTCCCTGTTCCTTTACCCCTGGTCTCCTGGGTTACAGATTCCTGAGGGCTGGTCTTCCCAGTGAAACCAAGGCAAAAAAGGTGTTCAGCAACTTTGCTTTCTCTACATCCTCTCTTTGACGCCAGATCCCTGCTCCATTTATTAATTATCCTTAGTTTTCCTTTTGATACTGGTGTATTTGAAGCAGCTTTTCTGGCTGTCCTTGACAGCCTTGGCCAGACTTAATTCTAAATGAGTTTTTGTTTTTCTAGTCTTATTTCTACTTTGAAAACATCTCTATCTTCATTCCAAGTTGCCTGTCTGTCCTTCCACCTTATGTTTGAGTAATGACAGGAATGTTTATTCTTCATCCAAACAGGTCTCTTTCCTTGTTTTGCACACCAGTGTTTCACAGATGTGTAATATCATGGGATTACAAACTCCTGTGCTGGCTCACCTTTAAAGCTAACCTAGAAATAAATATCTGGCCTAGAAATAAATATTTGGAGGCAGGAAAAACAGAATTATTTAAGACAGAACTATCAACAAGAAAACAATTTGTAGAATTATACACTGCTTTCCCTCATAAGAGTTCAGAAATTTATTGGCCACTGTATCACAGGTGAAATTTAGTACTTAATTTTGAAGGTAGTGGCTCACAGTGTTTGAGAATACCTCTCCTCTTGTCGACATATACAATACCATTATGTATATGAAATCAGAGCCAGTACATATACAGTGCATATACAGTCTTCCTATACTGCAGATTCTTTCTTTAGAAGTCATTTAAATTATAAGGGTGAATATTAAATTATATTCTCTGTGTTGCCTTATTAAATGCCACAAATTCCTGTAATGTTTTGCAGTGATGATTAATATGATTAAATTAAAATTAAAAAAAAAAAGCTCTTTTCTGCCTAGAAATCTTGCAATTTAGTTATGATATAATCTGTTTGGCCAATGCCTATAAATGCTTATGTTTCATTGCATTCACCAAAAGTTTTTTTTTTTTTTGAGGTGTCACCAACTACCATTTATTCTCAAGACTTTTTTCACCTCTCTTCTCAGAGAGAAATGTCAGTGCAAACAAATCATCAGTGAATATCATTGGTGTGTTTGTGTTTTTATGAAGCTTCTGCTCAGATCACCTCTGATGAATTAAAATACCCTCAGCCATCTGAACAGCACAGTGCATAGGAGCAGCCAGAAAGTTGTGTCATCGTAATTCCTTATGTGAAAGATGAATAATTTTGGTGACAAAATGCAAAAAAAAATATTACGTTTAACCACCCTCATTTGAGGATAGTTTAATGGGATAACTAGAAATATTTTTTTTAAATTGTGTTTATGTTTGTTTTCTTTAAGTAGAAGTTTCTTCAGAAAATCTAAGGTTCTTTTGACATTTTTGTTTTGGTGTTAACTCAAAAAGGGAGTTTTATTAAAATGTGTGTATTTGTATTTATACATCATAGAACAAAAACATTTCCTCATTATAGTGCAAATCCAAATAAAATATTAATGACTTTGTGCAAGGATGAGCAACTGCTGATAAACAAAAAGTAATAAAAGAAAGAGGCTTGCCCCTTTCCACTGTCTCATCTGTGGGAATTCTGAAGAGGATGCAGAGGGCAAGAACAGAAGGAGAATATTCAGCATCAGTATTAAAGTGTGATATTAATGTAAGCAGGTTCTCTAGAGTAATGATCTCACACATGATTTATAACGCATTTTTCATCCTTATATCTCCTGTATTGCTTCTTTTTATGAGGAAAAGGACAAGAACATAACTGCAAATGACATACAATGAAAGGATACAAAACAGTAGTAGAAAAAATTAGTAGTTGTAAATCTTACAGTCCATGAGCACAGTTCTTTTCTTTAAAAGAGAAATTAGAAGTTGAAAAAAAGAAACTTACTTTAGATTTGTGATATCTATGGGTCCTATATTTCCCCAAGCTCTCCTGAAATGCATCTACATTTTGTTTACTTTGTTCTGCATTTTAGTAACAAATGTTCCTTCCACTTACTCTTTTACAATGCCATTAAATAATCTTAGGTCTTGCACCAGATTTAATTGAACTTAGTGGTAATTAATACCATAAAATTTAAAAGGCTTTATAGACTCAAAGTGGCAGTCAGTGCAACTGCACATGTGATGCAACATAATTGATTTATTATATTTTCCTTAGGTTCAATGGTTAAAAAAAATATTTACATTTAAGGGTGGCTGGGCCATTGAAATGATGAAGAAAATAAAAAGTCATCACTACTTGCAGACAAAGGCAACAAAAGCCTCTTTTTTCCAAGGAAGGTTCCCAACTTACACTTTGCAACAGTTATCAGCTCGAGTTCCATTTTATCTCTTTCAATTGCTTCTGAAATCCACAGATGTCCATTATTCAAGCTATCTCCCAATCTCCCAGTAGCCTGGAAGATTACATCCTTTTTTTTGTTGTTTTTTTTTTTTTTTCCTTTTCTATTTTTACAGTATAGGGTGGTATATAATTTTGGGGGTGTCCATGCCTGTGTGGGAAAAGTAGAGAATGCTGCATCTCAGAATCTCCTTGTACTGTTTTCTACAGCTAAGTTTCCTTTAAAAAGCTCGAGTCAATAATTAGTATTTCATCCTACATGTTCAAAAAGTAATTAACTGTTCCGGAGTCCTAAATTTTTTTATGCCAAAATTGTGATGTCTTCTCTAGATACAGTATTCATGAAATGATGAAGAGTTATATCTTTCAAAATTGCCTCTCCATCTGTGCCTTGATACTGAAGAGTGTTCATAATTTCTATTTACTTTCCTTGTATTTCTAAGTTTCATATTTCAGTAGAGTCAGAGCAATTTTAGTCATTAGCATGTGCAAGCACATGAGAAGTGATAAGTATTTTGGAGTTAAGGAAGCAAAGCTCATTTTTGATTATCATCTGCTAACCTCAAACTCCCCTGACACAATTCAGGCCATTTTCTCGGGTCCTGTCAGAAGATACAAACCATCAATATTATTGTGAAATGTACACTCAACTGAATTATAATCAAGTTAAAATTATTTAAATTTGTTCTGATTTTGCCTATGTGTAAAAACATGCTTTCTTTTGGGTTTATCTGAAGAACTGTACCTATCCTTATCAGAAGATTAAAAGCATAGATGAGGCAGCTGGCAAATTCTGCATATAGATCATATAGATCTGTATGCATTTTTATATAGATATGTGTACATATATATGTATATTATTATTATTTTCCTGAAAAGGTGCCAAATATTTTAAAATATTTTATATGAATGAATTATTATATCATATAGTGAAAAACAAATCTGTAAGAAATCTCATTTCTGCTTCTTCATTGTCCTGAGGTTTTTATGAGCAGGATGGAAAAGAGGAGACTGCCATTGTAAAATATTAATTATAAGCAGCTCACAATTAATTCAAACTTTGCCCTCTGTCAGTGTGTAGAGAGACTTTTAAAGAAATTTTCTTAATTTTGGAGATTATAATTAATAAAAAAAATATTGACTAATTTTTGTGTTGCCTGATTTTACATTGCAGTATTGGATGTTACAAATAATGTCTCCGCTTGCTTCAGTCATGGGAGATAATCTGTTGACTTTTGTGGAACTGGAGTGTGTGGATTTTATCATACAGTTTGTGAGCATGAGCCCAATTTAAGTGTTAACTAAATCTGTTTTCTGAATGTTATGCATTGTAATACTTAATAGTAAATAAATGTTTTTTTATAAACTCCCCTACTTTATGGTAAATGACTAAGACTCTACACATAGTTTCATATTAAAGAGTTATAGTCAGGTGTTTCAATGTAAATTTCTTCTACAGAGACCTTAGTGTCAGACACATCCTTATTTCTCACTTTGACAGAAATGTAGGTGCACTTTGAATTGGTTTTGGGTAAAAACAATCAGTGCTTTGCTACTATTGGTGCTGCTGGACCAACTGGATTTATTCTGTTGTTTATGTCTCTTGAAGCTCTCAAGGGCTTGCTGCATTTGTTTTTAAACAACCAGCATTTAAAAAACATAGAAAATGCAATACAAAATAAGTATTAATGTGAATATAAACTAAATTTTTAGCTAAATTCTAGAGATAATATCCCATCAGGGATTTGGAGGAGCAGTCTAACATATGGTAATTAGATGAAGTGAACCTCAAAGAATGGCAAGTTTTAAAGGACTTGGAAGAGAATTTCAAAGTTCATCACTTAAAAGTGAGATTGAATTTTGAATATCTCAACTCCTGTTTTGGCATTTAGTCAGTTTTCTGTAACAGCTAAAGGAAAAGGAAATTAGTGAACAGATACTAGCTTTTGCAACCATCTCTGATATTTCAGAAACAGTATTCTATTATATGCCCATTTCTCTTAAGATTTTAAAAAGGGCTGCTCTCACCTAGGCATTCATCTACTTGTTTATTCACATAAGAATATGTAAGAGGGGCAGTGGAAAACTGGTGCCATGAAATAGCTACTTATTTCTTTGCATTTGCTTGGGACAGAAGTACATGAGTACATGAAGTACTGAGGGAAAAGGAAGAAAACCTTAGCCAAAGCATAAGAAAGGGAAGTGTATGACAGATAGGAAAAGACAAGATTTTAGGAAACAACAAATCCTAGAGAGCAGGGAAGGTTACAGAGAAGCTGAAAGCCCTTGAATTTGCCACTGCTATATATTCTCAGGTTGAGGATCTAAGAGTACTTTTGAAGCTCTTTTTTTTCTCTCCTACCTTCTTTTGTTTTCTTCCCCAAATACTATATTTAGCATCTTGTGCTAAATGAAATAAATGCTTCAATCTGTGTTTCTCAGGAAAATTAAATTCCTCTGAATGTTACAATTAAAGACTACACTACTTCCTACAAATGAGGCTAATAGTTTTATGATTGTGACTTAAGTGGCAGAGTATGACAAAAAGTAGTTTTCCCGGAATATTAGCATCACCGTGCAATTTTGCCCCTGGGCCTTTAGCAGAGTTTTAAAATGTTTTACTCCATGAATCAGAAACTAAATTTGATGAATGTATTCATCATCATAATACTTTTAATATACCTCTTTTTTTGAAAGTGCAGAACTGTTGAAAACAAACTAGTGATTTTTGTCTTTTCTATATACTCACTTTCTCAATTTTTTTTCTATTATATTTTATCTGTTTTTCAGGCTCAACTCTTATAGTTGCTGTAATTATACAGCTGCCTCACTTTTCACAACTCTTAAAAAAATTAAGCAAAGAATATTAGTTGTATTTCCTCTGCTCTTCATTTCTGTAAGGGAACAATTCAAGTAATCTGTTCCATTCAATGCAAAATGCTAAACTAGTCCTTACTCAAATTAAATGTCAGCAGAGATATATAACAGCTGTATGTTAGAAAATTATGCTTTTGCATTTTTATTTTGTAAGCATTTAAATTTCTTTTATAAAAGAGGCAATAATCTAAATTAATGAACACACTGATAAGCATGATGGCCATACCTTGTCTCTGAATTACAAAGCTCTGTTTAATTGATAAATGACGACACATCCTTTCTTTCAGATTCAAACTTTCATTGTTAAGATTGATTGTTTTTATTTAACTATTTTGTTTAGAATTTTTTCTTGTGTGCACAAAAATGTAAATGCTCAGAATAGAGAAAGGAAACTCCATAAAATTCCTTAATGAATGTTGTGTGTATTTTATTGAAATGCATTGCTGTACTTATGGAATGCTCTAGAAAGTGAGTGAAATATTGCACTGATGGCATTCAGACTTTCATTTTTGTTACCTGGATTTATAAAACTTGTGCAAACAAATTACTGCATTCAAAACCATGATGAATTTTATTTAAATGCTTTCTGAATTTCTGGGTTTTAGTGGTTTATGGACTCATGATGGATATTGCTGCATTATGACCGATTCTGAATCCCCAGTAGCACCTCGGCAAGAAAAATCTACATTTCCTGTGCTCATAATGAGATCATTCTAAAAGCTAGTATCCCTTTCCTCCTCTCAGTAAAGCCAGACTAATATTAAAGAAGCTCTAAGTGTTTAATAGAAAAGCTGTTATATCTAGAACTTTAATTGGTACTAGGTTTTACTAAGTGGAAATGATGTCCCACCCTGTTTGCTGTTAGGCCTTGTGTTAGTCTGTCCTGCAACAGAAAAGCTGTTACAGATTGTAGGTCTCAGTGGGACAGAGAATGGAATGGAATGAATGAGAAAATAAATTTAAATAAATAACTTTTCCAAATATTAATTAAGAGTAGAGGACGGTCATTGTATTGCCATTTATGGTTTCATTATTGGATTATACTTTCAGCAGTGAAATTGATTTTCTTCTTTCTCCTGTTAAGATTAGGGACAGTTTGTGCCTTAGTGTACCTGTAAACAAATTTTTATTTCTATTCTGTCTGCATTCTCTCCACTACATTTCCTGTGGCAATTATATTTAGAAGTATTATTTTATTTTCAGAGTTTATGGATATAATGCAATTCAAGAACGGGACTCATATTAGTATGTGTAGTAAAGACACAGACAGGCAAATAGTTTTGTATCTAGTCTTGGGAAGTTATTATCTGTATAAATAGAAAGGAGAAAAGCAATTCTTTAAAGCTGGGGATTTATATATCATTCACATGGCCTCTGTGGCTGAATTAAATTCTGATGGATCTAGGCTTTCTACATGGATTCCACACAGTCCTGTCCACTCAGAAGCCACGCCAGTGGCAAGCGCAATGAATGCGGCCAAACCCACTTGTCTGCACAAGTTATCTATCCTTTCCATGTGGCTCTTTGAGACAAAGAATAAGAAGCCTTCCAAGTTCTGTCTCTGTTTAGATATAAGATATTGTCATGTATTCTAAGCCATCTCCCAGGCAGGGCAATTTCCTTGAACAAAGACTGTTAGCTGTAATCATCAGTTAGAGGAACAACAGCTTATATTTTGAAATCAATGTTCTCTTTAGAAAACCAGATAAATATATTCAAAACAGATTAGAGGAAATTAATAAAGCCCTCCAGTTGTCAAGAAAAGTAAGCAGTTTAACAGTGAGGTTTTATGTCCAGGTGGGTAGTCAGCTTTCAAACCCTACAGCCATAAATTATGAATTATCTGAATAATTTATCATAATGCCTCAAGAAAATGTTTGCAACTGTAAATATGTTTTTATAAACATTGAAAAATTTCCTTTTGTTAGCTCAATAGCTCCATTAAGCTGGGAATTGTGAAACTAGGGTTATTTGCATGCTCATTTACTAGCAAATGCATCAACTTAATAGTTATGATGCTTTTCCATAAGTTAAAGACAACTCAATTAATTTACATACTTTTCAAATCTTGATTCTGCTATACCCATAATCAGCCTGTTATAAAACCTGTTCTGAGTCCCAAATGACATTAAGGAGTTTGTCACAAGAGAGACATATGTAATAAGCTGTATACAAGGTAGCATTTCTAATGAACTTTTGGCAATGAGCATGTAGACATCATCAGGACATTACTGGAAAAAAAAAAAGAAAAAAAAGAAAATTTAGAACAGCCTTTTTGATTTCTCAGTGATTTAAAGATAGTTAGAGGGTTTAGGGTTTTTTTCTAGTTCATCATCTATTCTTTTGTAATATGGGGAAGATTGGTGCATTTCAGCAAAATTTTTTTAAGCACATGAGACTTTACAACTAAGAGAAAGAGAAAAATACCACCATCTTCTCTGCCACCATACCTGTATCCTCAAAAAAGTCTAGAATCCATTGGTATTGACTGTGTTTGCCAAAGAGTAGTTAAAAATTTATATTCCTTCAAGTATGATGAAGTTGATACCTGGTTAGAAGATAGATGTAATGTCCAGCTCCTAAGTTCATAGCTAAAGCATGTACAGTAATTTCACAACCATAAGGCGCACCGGATTATAAGGCACACTTCTGGGTGTCGGCAGATTTCTGAACTTTTGTCCATATATAAGGTGCACTGGACTATAAGGCGTGCTTTTTTTTTGCAGCGAGGCTCCGCCCCCAGCTCCCTCCACGCGGTTGCTGGCAGCGGCCCCGCCTGTACCCGGAAGCCGTGGCCCCGCAGCTCCCCCTGCACCCAGCAGCCGCAGCCCTGCCGGCTCCCCCCACGGCTCGCACTTCCAGGTTGGCAAATTTCCGTACTTTGTCCATATATAAGGCACACCGGGTTATAAGGCGCACTTTTGGGTTGCCATCAAAATTTTAGTCAAAAGGGTACACCTTCTAGTCGTGAATTTACTGTACATATTCAAGTATGCAAGTATGAAGTATGGAACAAGAAGAGACAAGTAAAAACTTGTGAAGTGTATCTAGGAGCAAATTGGGTGGAAAATGCTTGGAAGAACATGGACACAACACACACCTACAGGAAAAATAAGTTTTACTCATTCTGCTATTGCAGCAGAATGACTTATGTGTCTCTTTTCCTTTTTATAGTTTTATTGGTTTTTTAAACAAAGAAGACTATGAATAGCTACACAAAATATATTTTCAGAAATACCAGAGATAAGCCATGTATGCATGATGCAGTTTCCAGAAGAAGATATTATAGGCAAGATTTATTTAATTTTGCATGCAAGGTTCTTTAAATAATTTACTACTAAATATAAAATAATTTACTACCAATATAAGAATCAAAGTTGAGAATTTTTCTTAATATACACATATAAAGACAAGTTTTATAGTGCATCTTATGTGCATAAGTCCAACACTCAATGGAAATAAAAAAACTTGTCTTATGCTATTTCCTCTGTTTTCTGACTGAAGTCTGTCTTGTGCATTCAGAAAGATTTTTAAACCCCTCTTATTCCCAAAGAGAGCTTCTGCTAACAAGAAAAGTTTACATATCCAAATCTAATTGAAAATTCTAGCCTTTGTGGATTTTACCTGGGGGATGCAAATGTGTTATTATTTTATATTGGTGGGGTTTTTTGGGTTTTGTTTTAGTTATGTACCAACTTTACTGCATAAATACTTTCCTCCATATTTATAACAAAGCAAGGAATTCTGGTTGTGTTGATTATAAGCACAGAGTTTATCTGGCATCATGACAAGGCAGTATCCAAATTAGTCTGCTTTTATCTGTGCGAATTTTCACTTTTCTCTTTTTTCCTCTGTGTTAGGCAAGTCCATCTCAGGCAATTGAATATAGTAGAGTATAAATCACAGAACATTTGCTTTCTGCTTGCATTTATCTGGGTAGAGCTACAATAATATTGGAGAAAGAGATTACGACAGATTACTTTTTTATTGCCCTTTATGCAGTATGAGTTTAAACAGGACCACGCATTTTGGCAGATTGCTTCAGGCATTAGTTGGAAAAAAAAATAGATAAAATACCTTTAAATGTAGTGAGGATCTTTGCTGCTAGTGCAGAATTTTCCTCCTATTGGCAGAAGTTTCATATCAGCCTTGGTTTCAACAATAAATCATGTTTCAGACTATCTTCCCTCCAGAGAGTGCCGAAGTCTTTGTTCTCATGCTGGAGTATGGCCCTTGGCTGGCTCTCTTTGTATCTATGACACCATCCTCTGGTTCACTGAGAACGCACAAAAGTTTTGGCATTTATTTTGGAACTCATCCAAGAGGAAGGTAAATATTCCTTTAGACAGATGTTAATGCACCAAGAAGTCTGATTTACTATGGGAACTGAGAATTTAGCCAATGGCCATTTAAACAAGAAGTGTGAGCAAAGAGGATTGTTCTCCTGTCATCAGTGATAAAGGAAAATTTGGGATGAAAACAGTAGGAAAAGGGAAGACTAGAACTTGAAAGACTACAGTTTAAACTCAGTTTAAACAGTTTACAGTTACAAAATGTCTTTTATTTCCATTTAATTTTTGTATTATTAAGTATTAATGAGCTGTATGAAAGCAGCTATATTGTTCCTCCATATTTGAGTTTTATTCTCATTTTTCTACGTTCACTGTGAGAGAAAGGAAAACCTTTTGGAAATGGAGAACTAGACTGAAACAAGAAGTCCTTCATTGTTTTTTCCCTGTTATTAACCCAACTGTTTTAATACAAATAGAAATATGCTGAATAGATCTAGAGCTCTAATCCATATGTGAATTCTTAGATGAATATATAGCCAGTGATTTAAAAAATAATTTGAAACAATATGTATTTGCAACTATAATTTTTAAAGAATTATCATTGTTTTACCATTATTAATTCTGATTTTTAAAGTCTATTTTTCTTTTTGGTAATGTAGAAATAGAGAGTGAGAAAATAGTTAAGAAACTTAGTCAAATATATTTTGGTTTCCTTGATTTTTAGGCAACCACAAAAGACCTTTCAAATGTGCATAGAGACCGACTGACTCCTGAAGATAAATTTGTTTGAGATATCATGTCATGTCACAGGCACTAAAACAAACAGTACTAGAACTTCAGTCATAAGAAAAGCTTTAAAAATATTAGCTTTTGGCTCCATTCCTCATGTACTATGAAAAGGTGAATTGTCTCACAGTGCAGACACACTATCGCTCTCTGGAGAACAAATATATGTAGGTTAAAATGACCGTCAAATCAAAATCTTGATGGATTTTGTACAGCCTTAACCGCTTACCTCTGTATTACTGTGATCAACTTCAGCGAATATGTGTCATTGACTTTGAAATTCCAAGAACAAATAATTTACCTGAGAAGTTAGTTCTGATGTAATTTCACATCTCTTTATTCATACAGCATGAGATCATGACAGAATTACCTTCATCTGTACAGAATGTTAAGTTGTTTATTACCTTGGGATTTTGAAAGTAACAGATATCAGCTTTTTCTTGCTTGTTTTATTTGAGTGGTCAGGCTGAAATAAATATCATCTGGACTATTTCTGTGTTTTCTCAGCCAGGGATAAAGTGAAAATACATTTATGTCTAAAGTATACAAATATGTTTATGCAATCCCTCAAAGGTTTATAATTTATTAGGGAATGTAAGGCTTCCATTTTGCCTTAACTAATTTTTAAAGCTAAGCTTAATTTTAAAAACACCTCTCTCTATTTGGTATTTATATTAGTTATTTGGATTAACCAATGAGAAAACAATGAAAACTTGGAAATCTAAGAACAATTTGTTCTGAGAAGAAGACAACCAACAAGGAATCTCCTTAAAATCAAACTTTAATCAGTAAGTTATTGCATATTTAAAGATTTAATATTTAATAAGAAAATGAGCTGAATTACAGTTTGATCGTGTCACATTTGGAAAGTGCAGTTCTTTAGATCTTTTTGAAGCACATTTTAATTTTCTGTGAAGCTCAAAAGAATCTAAGAAATAGTATCCCAGAAGATGTTGGTGTTTTGGTTGATTTTATTTTTTATTTCATTCACAGCTTTAAAAATGCATTAAACAAGTAAATATTACTATTCCAAAATATATTATCACACCTACAAAGTTCTTGATTTGGTGGATTGACCTTGGCTGGATACCAGGTGGCTACCAAACCACTCCACCACTCCTTCACAGGAAGGCAGGAACAGGAAATAAGATGGAGAAAAACACATCGGTCAAGATTAAGGCATTTTAATAAAGCAAAAGTAAAGGTTACATGCATGAAAGGAAAACAAAAGATTTTATTCCCTACTTCTGATCAGCAGAAAATATCCAGCCACTTTCTGGGAAGTCGTTTTTCAGCACATGTAGTGTTTGCTCTGGAAAACAGGCATCCTAAAAAATGAATACCCTCTTTCTTTCACTTAGCTTTTACTTCTGAGCACATATAGTGCAGAATATCCCTTTGGTCAGTTTTGGGTTAGATGTCCTGGCTGTGTCCCCTGCCAAGATCTTGCCCTTTTCCAGCCTGCTGGTGTTTGTGAGATGAATGTTGGGGGCACTGAAATACTGGGATGTTACCAACACATATCACAAAACTGTGGGGGCTGCTGTGGGCAAAATGAACTCCATCTCAGCCAGACCCAATAGGCCAAAGCAAAAAGGAGGGCACATTCAACAACAAAGCAGAGTAGTCTGAAAGTCAAAGTTTTTCTCCATTTAGAAACTTTTGAGAAGGGAGAGAGCTGTATGTCCGTGAACAAACTGCTTGGTAATTTCTGACTACCCTTCCCTACACCTTTTTGCAGTATTTCTTGCAGTTGATATTTCTGCAAACAAAATGCTTGAGAAAAACATAGATACACAGGAGAATCAAAAAAACACAACTATTTCCTAGTTGAGAAACCCCATCACAATACAGGAGATAAATTCTATTGTTGGCAAGAGTTATTTTTCAAGTATTACCAAGAATCTGGAGTATTTTTCTTTATTTTAGTGATTCAAAAAGCTACTGAAATGTTATTGTGGCTCGAAGGAGCAATCATATTTAGTACAATGTTGTTTGCCCTCGGAAATTCCAGCCTCATCCTGATGGCATGATGAGAGCACACAGAATGAAGGCTGTTGAATGAAGTACTACACTTGTCATTTGTGTAGTCTCATTTCTAGAAAAGCCATAAATATGCAAAAAATCCTAATCTTAGAGGGAAAATCTTGAGAATCACTGTGACAATATAAAACAAAGGCCCATTTCTCTAAGTTTAAGAGAAAAGAGTGAATTGCTAAAAACCTGTCTAAATGTCGTCGAACTTTGAAACTTTACAGGATTGTTGCTGTCTTACTGTAGATACTTTTGTTTATTTGTTTGAAGTAGAGTTTTTCATTAGATTAATGACATAGTTTGTATTCCATCACTATTTCTTGTGAAAGAAGTGAAATTTTCACCCTGCAATAGTCCAAGATAAAATTTCATAATACCCAAGAAATTACTGAATTCTGTTTAAAAACCCTAAAACTTAAATTAGTTTTAATTCTGAAAAGTGAGATTTTTTAGTACAAGCAGTATTTTTGTCAAAACTTTTGTTCTCTATCCTTCTACATTTCTCTGATAGCAGTCCCACAAGAACAAACTGAAAGCTCTTAGGTGAAGAACATGAGGAACATGCCTCTGTGCCTCTGTGTCATAAATTCTGTTTATGTCAAAGGAAATAATTAAAACTTTATGCATAAAATTATTTATAATCATCCTGGAAGTTAAAAGCTTTCTATGATCTTACATGCTGTCATAAAGCTTCATGCTATTTTGTAGTTCCCAAAACTTGAGGTCACATAGGGGGCAAAAAACCAAAAACTAATATTTCTGCTTGCTTTTATCACAGCATTTTGAAAAACTGACAGATACTATTTCAAATAATTCTAAATCCTTGGCTACAAATAAATTAGCTTAATATATGCATTTGGACAAATTACTGAGAGAAATTAACATGGACATTGCATTTCAGATTACAAAGCAGAAAAGAAGAATATGATAAATAATAACTCTGCTGTGCTTTTTTTTCTTTTTAGTGATTTAATTATTGCATTGCTCCTTAATGCTCAATTTAATTGTCAAAGCTTTAAATTAACATGTAAATTTAAATCCAGTAAAACAAAACTCAGCAAACTAGATAAACCCTGCTCTCTTGGTGAAGATGGTTTTCCATTTTAACGTACACAGGCTGTCAGAAAATGAAGTGTTCGGGACTTTAATTTAGCTGTTCTAGGTTATTTAATTTAAAACTTAAAGTGAAAAACCCCACAATTTTATGTCTCCTTTTTTTTTTTTTTTTTTAAATGGGAAATAGAGTTCTAGTAAATTGTGATTGTGTAATTCTGACCAATAGCATTAGCAGAGCAGAATATGCTCTCAAAACTCTCCAGCAATGCTAAGTGATACTCATGTTCTTCCTGTCAGAGATATTACAACTCACTCCCCTGAAAAATAGTCAGGAAATTGAGAAATGATTCCTTAAGCCACTGGTCTGAAAAACTTGCAGATTTTATCACCCAAAATCTAGCTTTCTTAGAAAGACATTTTTCTTCTAAGAAATATTTTTCTTAGCAGGAAAATGCAGTTTTAGCATTTCAACAGTTCAGTAAAATTATATTCATTATGTAGTTTTCTCCAGAAATCCTATTATTTGAAATTTTCCTACATTGTTTATTGATGTACTTGGTATTCTAAATGGATGTCTTAGATGAACAGGATTTGTTTGTATCCCTGTTAAAGAGGTAGAAAGATGCCTAAAAATTAATAAATTCTGCCTCCCAAAACCTGCAAAATATTAGAAGGGGCTTCTTGACAGTCTCTTAATTTAAGCCACCAAATAGCAAATTAACCACTATTCCCTATGTTGTACTCTTGAATCTTTCATTGTTTTCAGTACATTATTTTACCAGAGCCTATGCAAATCCTGAAGATATCTGCAACAAAAGTTGCCCAGATATGTTTTGTAGAGCAGGGAGATCAAAAGAATAATAATTGTAAAATCAGGAAATAAAGGCAATTATCTCTGTATTTCCATCACTAATATGATGCTAACTTATACTTCCACCTTTTCTTTAGCAACTTTTTCTCAGATTATTTTTTGTATTTTATTTTCCTGGTAGAAAACTCGGTTCATTTTCACAGCAGCACTCTTTTCCCTTCCCTTTTGTACCTCCCTGTTGACAGTTTAATCAGGTTACTTATATTAGCTGTGCTAGCATTCCACCCCATCTGACTGTTCAGGTTTCTGCAAATACCTAAGCTGGATTTTTCAAAAATATTTAGCATTAACCTCATTCCTCTTCTGAAACCAGCAGATAATTGCACTGGGGTGTTCAGCAGAGCAGATTTGAGCCAAAGTGCCCAGAGTTTCTGAATAAAATATTCTTGATATTGAATAAGTTTAGAAGTCTAATGCCACATTACAAATTCTCCACTGATACAGCATTTCATTTATATTGGTCTTTCCATGCCAGAAACACAATGTTCATTCTTATTCTATTTCCTTAAAAGCTCTTCCTCTCAAAATCTTGCTGATGTTTTTCCTTTCTTTCCTCATCTATTTCTGGTGCTTCCAAGAGCTTTCCAGAAGAGAATACAGTGACTGCAGCACAGCAGTAACCCACAGAGACAATGACAGAGACAATGAATGTCTTTGGCAATTTTCACTTTACCCAACACTTAATTATCTGTTTCTCTAAATATGCAGCAAAGTTAAAATCCAAACCAGTTTTACTTGGAATGTCAGTATCTTGAAGGAGGAAGAGCTGGAGAGGTGTGTTTGCAAGTTCTAATGTGAGGTTTATATAAAAGTAGCCTA
Source organism: Turdus rufiventris (assembly GCA_013186435.1). Classification (NCBI taxonomy): domain Eukaryota; kingdom Metazoa; phylum Chordata; class Aves; order Passeriformes; family Turdidae; genus Turdus; species Turdus rufiventris. The sequence goes on along the minus strand of PYHW01010833.1, from coordinate 12,102,615 downwards.
CCACTCATTTCTCTTCCTTTCAGCCTTTAAACATTGCTTGCTGTAAATGAATCTAGAAGCCAGGCTGTAAAAATGGCATAAGAAGAAAATATCCCAGTATATGAGAGTCATTCTTACTCTTGAGTTCAAAAGTGTGCAGTAGAAATTCGCAGCTCTCAGGTATCATTCCAACCACCACTTAGCGATGGAAAACTTGCCCAGGTATCAGTGTTATTACACTGGTGTTTTCTGAATCAAGTAACTGATATGATCTGCAGCAGGAAATTGTTGAAACTTGCTTTCAAGTAGAAGCCTCTTTAAAATAGATACATATTTTATTTTACGCTCCCTAGTGTCTTTTTTTTTCTGTAAAAATCCCAGAAATTCTGGGTCATATTTAGTGCCAACCTTAAGCTCAGATTTTTTAAACTGTGGGTAAGTTTACCTAAAACTAAATTTATAAAAAAGTAAGGGTAGCTAAAGTGTTATGAAATTTTAAGGAAAAAAATTCACACCAGAAGGCGGGTGTAAAGCTTTTTTATGTAACGCTGAAAAAACAAGGTGGGAAAGATTCAAGGAATTGAAAATATGACATGAAATTGAATGCTGTCATATTACATTAGTATTACATAAGCATGACTGATGTATTTTCATAAGAATTAATTTATTGGTTTTATTTTTAGCAGATTCTGATAAAGTAGAATTATTTTTTTTTAAATTACCAATCTATAAACAAAATTGCTTTGCAATTTAGCAAAGCTGTCAACACCTTTTTCTTTTATTTATTTTTTTTTTCCTAGAATACAGTTAATAAATTTTCTAAACTGGAGAGTTAGGCTTTAAATCAGTTTGCTAGGGAGCCTTCTGTCAGAATCCAATTACAGAACAAACTGAGAAAAAATTATTCTTGTTCTTGTTCAATTTACATTTTTATAATGGTTAAACATTTTTAATACTTTTGGAATCTGGGCACTTTTACCATAATAGCAGAATGCTGTAGATATGATTTATTATAGTGTATTTACACTCAGGAATTTCTTTGGTGTATAAATTTGTAGCCAATCTGTGACTTTTCTAATATTTAGCACTGAAAATTCTTATGAAAACAGAAAATAAGTTTTTTTTGGTTTTTTTTCTCTTACATAAACAGTGACTTCAGAACATATCTCATAAATCAGTTTGTGATACGTGATGGCAGAGAGAACCCAGTTCTCAGGGAGTCTTCATCTTCTGTTACTAATGAAGTTCAGTGATTTGGAGCATAATATTTTTGAGCTTGTTTGAGATCAGCTGTTGACATGGATGAAGCAATTAGATTACATTCCTTATGTGGGTTGGTGATCTTTTCTTTGGCCACGATTTTTCTTTCCTACTACCATAGCAGGAGCTGAAATCTGCGACTCAAAAGCAATTGCAACTTGACAGAAGTGATTTAAAACAGCAAACATATCTCTGCCTTATGGCTGGAGTACTGAACTATGCTTCTCCTATACTTCCAAAGGGATTCAGCTTCAGGGCTGAAAGTTTTCAGATCTCAAGGTGCTTTTAAATTCCCAGGATATCCTGGTAGTTCAACTTTCTCATCATGATGCAACTTGAACTCCAAAAAAATTTTGTTTGATACAATTCTATTCACTGGAATTGTCTGCTGTCTGGTGTGACAGTTCCTGTATTTTCCAGGTATGGAATCCCCCAAAAGTGAAGGAAGATCCCAAAACTAGAGTGGAACTTAGTGAATCCAATAAACACGTCTCATTCCAGAAGTGATTTTTATTTATTCACTCATAAAAATTATAGCACATGTCTATCCTTACTGGCATCATGAAGGACAATAATATCC
>PYHW01010833.1:12079794-12090985 GCA_013186435.1 Turdus rufiventris | reverse complement strand
TATATGTTTTGATGTAAGATAGCAGAGCTCAATTGTGCTGAATGACCTTTTGAAAATAATGATTTGCTGCTTATTCATGGTGCATGTTGCTCCTAAAATTACTGGTAATATTTGTATTGCTATCTCTGAGCCTCCAACATTGCACTGATAAATGTTCAAAGTTGTATTGAGAAAATTTTTTCCTGAACTCTGGGGCACACAAAAGTGACAGCAGATTATGTAGGTAGAGTTAGAAATAATAAAGAAAATGTCAGAATATCTCCTTCCTCTTTTCACTTACCTGCCCCAACCAGACTTTACATTTTTCCTTTTCTCTAACCAGCTACCCTTGCATTCAGTTTGTAGATACTTTTCAGAAGAAATAAAAATTTGAATCTCTTCAAAGAAAGTCAAGGAATAGAGTTATGATATCCATTATCTCAGAGAACAGGATGTTTTGGGGAAAAGTAAAGTAAAGCAAACATTTCTAAAGGCCACTTCCAATGCATGCAAGCCTGTACTCAAAAAAAAATTGATCATTGTAACTGAAAATATAACTCCTGATATTAATCTTGCATGGCAGCATTTGTCAAAGATGCAGTGATTTTAAACAAAATATTTGGTTGCTTTTGGTTGCCATTTTCATTCCTATTTATGGAATTTTTCTGCTCTTTTTATTTAGTAGGGAGAGTTAGGTGATTCACTATACAGATGGTGGGGTGAAGTAGTGCATTAGATTTGTTTGGGATAGGAATGATTCTATTCATTCCCATTTGCATAAAACACTTATCCCAAATAGTGTAGTCAATATCAAATAATTATTTGATAGGTTATATTTAGTATAGAGACAGTTCTATACTAAAGCAAAAGCCACATCCACACATCCAAAGCAAAATAAAGACTATTACTATTAACTGTACTAGGTGGAAAATGTAATGGTTTTCTGCCTGCAACCAATTAATTAAATACCCATCATAATAATACAGGCTACTTTGCAGCAAGTCCTCTGGAGTGTTTGAATAGACTTATTGCAGTTCTTTACCGTGATGTGACACAGAATGTATAGGAAATGTCATGAGTTTGAAGTCAAAGTTTTGTGGAAATACTGTTCCTTGGATTCTTGTAAGATGGACCAGTGAATGAATCAGAAAATAATCCAGAATGACGGGTAAGTATGAACAGTGAAATAACATATCTTTACTTGCAATTCCATTTCAGTGTGATTTATGCCAGTGTCATTTCATGGATGTGGTCTGTGAAGTGGAGCTCCTTCCCTAGGGTACAGAATCAATATGGTGTACTATTGGAAATCAAAATATCCAGGATGATTCCGGGTTTTGCTTCAGACCACAGATAAAAACATGAATAGACTGGTATGGCAAACTTTGGTTCTTTGCTGTTGCACCCTCCCGCTCTCTTTCCCCGCTTGGCTGCTACTCGAGATTATCATGTCTCCTATTATCTGGCGATAGCAATGTCCAGGAAAAAGAACACAAGTAAACCCACAGTTCCATAAGCATTTTATTCTGGCTTTACAGCTAACATGAGAGTAGTTTTGGATAAAATGGAAATGTGTTCAGAAAATGAGGCTTGAGGCCTAAGAATCTGATACAGTAGGAAGGAGATATAAAATTATGCATTTTGCCTTAGCCTTTGGCCAAAGGGAAGTCAGTCACACCATTTAAAAATTGAGTCTTAAAGAAAATAATTGTTAAATTTCTAAACCAATTTTTGGGTTTGATATCATTTATTCCTGGTAATATTTAATTGCTAGAGGCCAAAATTAGACTATTTTTAGACTAATTTACATAAATTTGTAGACTTTTTAACAACATGCTCTGAATGTACATCTGTGAGACATATTCATGAACCACATCCAACCATCTTAATGAGCACTTGTCTGACTGTCAACATGCCTGTGCCCCTAAAGGCAAGCTGATGTTGTAGATGCAGCTTCCAGGAATCCAAACCCCATTTTTAACAAGTGCAGTGAATGACTTCATGTCTTCTGAGTTGAAATTTGTGAAGCAAACCCACATCCCTAAGATACTGCTTTAATTTACAGCAAATTTGCCCTACTCTACAATGGTAAATTCAAGTCCTCTGTCTCCTGAATTCCCAATAGGCCAGGTGAGTTAGATAATGGATACAAAATAGTTTTTAAGGATTTTATTTGATTTCATCCTGCCCTTTCATATGCCATTCTTCCTGTTTGTTCAAAATAAACAAATAAACTTTCAGGCAGAAAGGAAAAATCTATATCTGAATCCATTTCAGAATAAACTGTACTCCCTTCTATGAAAACAAACTTTTTAGTTTACTTCGAGAAACTTACATTGTTCCACAACTACTCTTAGGAAGCCTAACTACAATAACAATTTCTTTCTATGCTTAAGTTTGTGAATTTTTTCATTCTCTTTTTCTTTGAGTAGTTTTACTATTTATACCTGAAAAAAGCCACAGGAAAAGGTAAAGTTTCAAACAATTCAGAGGATATAAAAAGTTTCATAGTGAAAAATATAATTATTTTGAACATATTTTTCCCAATATTATGATGAAAACAATTTCTTGATGTTTAAAATGTAGCTATTAAAATAGCACTCAATAAGTCAGTACTATATAGAAAGAATACATATATATGTGTCATTTAATCTTCTTTAACCTGAAGGGATTAAAATATTTATAGCCTTAAATATGTAATCTCAGAATGATTTAACAGTAATTATAATATTTTCCAGAGTTGAGACATTATACTGTATTTCAAATCACACTTTTAATCACAATGTCAAATACCAAGATTTAATAAAATGTAGAAATAAGATTTTTTTTAATTATTAACTGTAATTTTCCATTTTAATAAGGTATGAACTATTAAGAAACAAACTCAAAGGCCAAACTTCTATCTTAAGTTACACTCAGTCAAAAGCCACCAAAATCAGTGTACTATGAAATAATTCAGACTCTTATTTTTCTTATCTTCTAATCCTTAGTTTATGAGTCTTCATTACTTCATGAGTCTTCACTAATATCCATGTATTCTTCTCAGAGAAATTGTTTTACATGTAGCACTGCGGAGTGTTGATTTACTGATTCCCTGAATACAGGAGGTAACAAAGCTCCAGGAAGAAGGCAAGTGCACAGGGGTGCAGGAAATCCAGGCTTCACTGTTCACTCAGACTGGTGAATTGTGTAACCCTGGCACTCATTTTGCTATTCCCTGCCTCTTTCTTTCCTTAGCATGATCATACTTTATTATTGTTTCTAGGTTATTAAAAATAACCCCAAAACCACCAGAACACAGAAACAGGAAATGCACTGATTTTGTCTGCATTAGTTTCAGTGTACCTCTGGGCCCACAGTATTTTATCTAGTGATTGTAATTTGATTCAGTTTGTAAATACAGTTCTTCAAAGTTCCCTGGAGAAATTAATTGCCAAGTTTTTAACCTTTTTTATTTTTTTTTTTTTTTGAGACATAAGTACATGAAGGCATAATTTAAATAAGTCAAAATACAAAATATACACAAAAGCTATTTCTACAGAATTTGTCATATTCATTTGATTCTCAGCTATAATGTCATTACTGAAGTTTTGCAATAATGTCAAAACTGAGGTACTAGATATTGTGCAGACAGCAAGAAAAGTATCTGACATCAAAAATTAAGCACACTGATGATTGATTTTTTTTTTTTACTTTTTTATTCTGTCTACAGTGGATTGTACACTTTTCTGCTCAGGGCCTGATTAGGTCCTTCTAATACATTTTTTGAGACCACTTTTCTGTCTTCATTTTTGCATCAAAATTACATCAAAACTGGATTTCATGTGAAATATAAGTTGAAAACCACATATTTCAAGAATGCAATTGACTGTTTCTTGAAGCATTACCTTGTGCCAATAAAAAATTATAACTCAGGCTTTTGTCTTAAAATTCAGTTTTTCAGGTAAAGTAACTACAGTTTAACAGAAGTACAAGAAGTACTTAAGTATAGAAGTTCTTATTCTCTTTGGATGATTAATAGACATGCCAACATATCACATATTCACTCAGGTACTGCCAATAATTTATTCATGACTTTACAAATCACGGAATTGTGTAATTTACTGTGTTTATTAGTAACTTAATTATGATTGTTTTTATTTAGTTAGGTGCATAAATGTAGCCCATCTAAACGTCCTTCACCAACACTAGATCAGAACTTTATTTTTTGTGGACTCCCTACCTGCTGAGCTGCTCAAGACCAGTCTGAATGGGGCTCTGAGCCACCTTGTCTAGTGAAAGGAATCTCTGTCCATGATAGGTGGGTTGGGACTAGAAGATCTTTAAGGTCCCTTCCAGCACAGGTCAGTGTATGGTTCTGTGATTTCATACGCTCTCCAGCATGTTAAAATTATACTAGGAATAAAAAGGTCACACTAAGCTCTGTAGAAGACAGTGGTTCAACTTTCATGTAAAAGTTAAATGTTTCCTCCAGCCTTCTCTCCATGTTGCACTCAATGGTTTGCTGAAAGGTGTCAGCAGAGGTTGTCAGTGCCCTGAAAGTAGGAGGGGAAAATCAGATGGTAGGGCAGGAAGGAAAAGAGTAATTGTAAATGCTTTTCTTCAAAGACAGTTGACAGAGAACTTTGATCTAGTTTATACATAAATGGAGCTTTGAAGAGCTTAGATATTCCCTACCTAATTGGGTGCCAAAGTTCATTATCATTCTCACAGTCCCTGACTATTCCAAAATTTGATATTTTTTTTCCTAACGTTGATTTTTATCTAAAAAGTGCTGCAACGACTTTCCCAGAGGCAAGTTCCACCTTCTGGAGTACAAAGCATTATTTTTGGTTTCTAAAAGTTGTAGAATACAGTATCTTTTTCTCTTTGCCGTTGTAAGCTTTGGGTTTGTTGTTTTTTTAGTTTTTGCATTTTTTCCTCTTGTGAGATATCATTTGAATTATGTTTGAAGTCTGAATTGCTAGGGGAGCTACTGAGATATGATTGTGTTTGCAATGTGTTTTCCAGCTGAGAAAGTGAAGTGGGTGGCAAGTTTTAGTTCACAGAGTCTACTGTGCAACTTGGACTTCAGTTCTGCTATAATTGTATTAAATTGAAAGTTAAAAAGAATCGCTTGCAGTTTTAGGTGTCCCTCATCTGGGGCCTGCAAGGAAATGCCATCTCCTCTGTGCTCCCTTCCACAGGCTGCAGGAGAACTGCTGCTCTGCCTGGAGCACCTCCTCCCACTCCCACTCCTCTGCTGACCTTGATGTTCACATTGGGTTTTTTCTGTTGTAAATTTTTACCTCTCCACTTGGCTTTCTGACACTTTTGCATTTTCTTAAATACGTTCATACAGAGAGGTTTTTTCCTCAGCTCCTCTGGGAGTTGCTTTTTATTTTTCAGGCTTACAACTACAATTATTTTCCTTGTCTTTGTTATTTCCTGAGGTTGTTTTGGGCCTTTTTTTGACATCATTCTCTTCTTTACTTATTCTCCAAGCTCCACAGTATTGTCCCATCCTGTCCATCAGAAAATATTTTCCCCAATCAGTTCTGACTTTGTCCTCTTCCCTTTGGCCTCATCAGTTAAAATACAAAATATTCACATTTTGAATTAATCTATCTCCAAGACCTTCTGTCCATTTTATTCCATCAGAAATAATGTCTTCCTTTCAAATGTGTTTTCTCTTACATCTCTGCAAGGGAGGATTTTCTCCGAAATACTCTACTTTCTAACTCTCATGTTTAGTGTGTTGTTTCTACATGACACCATAAAAACAGGAATGTGCTTCCAGACTGAGGAGACAGAGGAGGAAGGCAGCCTCCAAAGCTGTTATGGTAATTCAATAAATACCTCTGCATAGTCCTATGATTATTTACAGAGTTTTTTAATGCTCCATTTTGATGTGCATTTATCTTTGCCAAATAACAAAATTTCAAGAAGGCATATATAAATCATTTGCTCAAACTCAGACAGGACTGGAATAATAGTCTTTTAAATTTATTATTTTGGACCAAGAAAGCTGCTGTTATCTTGAAGAGCAATTTACAAAACAAGACAAAACAAAACAAAAAACAAAACAAAACAAAAAAAAAAAAAAAAANCCACCCCACATATAAATAAATTAATTCAGAAAACTTGCTTTTTTCCCTAAAGTAAATATCAATGTTTAAGAAAACTTCCATTTAGGGCAAATGAGTAAACAGTCCCATTTCAAAACTACTCATTAGTGGTTGAGATTAATTAGTGAGAAGAATAATGAGGTATCTGAACTAAGAGTACCAATAATTAAACTGATTGCATGAATTCTTGGATTAATAAAATCCAATTATTCTCATATGTAATTGGCACAAATTTTATTTGCACCGCCTTTATAATGTGTTAGCTAATGCCATCAGAAAGTAAATAAAACAAACTAATTGTGAATTAATATGAAGTTCAATTAAACTTCCAAACCCTGCCAAGCCAGCTTTGTGTACAGATTAGTTCAAAGTCCTTATTTATCCATGAATGCATTCAAAGCTAATGGACACAACAACACTCATTTGTGAGTGCATGGCATGGGGAAATCAGGAAAGCATCTTTCATGTCTGTGGAGATAACTAGGTTTCTGGGCTTTGCAATGGTGTACGTTTTTCAGATTCTGAGATCATAGAAATTTACTGGCTATATGAGGAATTATACTTGATTTGTCAAATACAAAAGATTGATTGCCAGGAGCTGAAGCCAGACTACAATATTCCAAGAGAGAAGAGGCTATTTTTATTTTGATTTCAAGAAGACCATTAAATCAATCCCCTTGTTTCTACCAACAGATTCTGTTTTGTTAGTCATCACTTGAGAACAATAAAGATCAGGGAACGTTTATCACAAGAACAATCTGACCTAGAATGAAAAAGTATCCAAAAACTATAGATATGGAAGGAAAAAAAAATGCTCAGCTCTCTCACCATGATGGTAATAAAGAAGGAGGAGGATATCGTGGAAAGTTCTATTAAATAAATATCTGTTGCAGAAAGAGATGAATAATCTGTTTGGGTTTTTTCTTCTAAACAACTACAAGAATTATTCTCAAAATAGGACCTGGAAATAATAAGAACATTTAATTATTGAATGTCTGTTAGCAAAGTAATTTTCAAATAACTTGAGATGATCTTGGAAAATCTTGGGATCAGCATTAACATAAGCTATAGAAAATTATCAAAAGAGGAACTGCTTTATATCAAATTTTGATCAAAGGTGCTAGAACAACAGTAGAAATTATATTCAATAGAATGTCTGATACTATGGCTAGAAAGAAGTGATAGAGAAATTAGGACAATGGAGATAAAGTAAATCCCAAAGACCTGAGAAGACTCAGTTTTAGGGACACAGACATTACTGTAAGGGATAAAGTTGTAGCAGACCTGACAGATATTGAAAGCAACTATATTAATGCAGCAATGGCAAACTGTCCCACATCAGGAGAAAGACCAGGATCCTAGTGAGAGGTCTATAGGGTTGTATTAGGAAATCCTGAGCTTTCTAAAGTTAAAGATTGAGAAGATAAATAAATTTAAAAAAAGGAAACAGGATTCAAAGAAGTAACTCAGTCTTACAGGAAGGAAATAAAAAAGAAACCCAAGCCCTAAAAATTTACATACAAGAAAATACTTAAAATACCTCAATAATATGTATAGAAAATAAAGAAAATATGTTTATTCCTAGGTAGCAGGATATGATACTAATGAAGAGAAGGGTTAAAACATTCAACTGTTTCTTAACATCATTCCTGTCAAAATATGCTAATTATAACCACAAAATTAATCAAATTAATTTTAGCACAATAATACAGGATGAAAATGCTTATTGTTTTTCTTACTGTATTTGAAACTCAGGTTTTATTAACCGGTATTACAAAAAAATGTAACAGCCTGACAATTGCAAGAAAAGCTCTTCCATTTTGCAGTTTTATGGTATATTTAATTTCTAAAAAAAATATTTTTTTATTTGCTTTCTAACAGACTAATATTTATGGCTTATTTGAGGATATGTAGTTGTAGTGCACACTATGATGAACTGAATTAAGAGTTACCTTTCTTTTACATGTCAGATATAATAGTTATTATTACATGATTGTTTCCTTCTTATTCAGTATTTGTGTAGGTGGTAAATCGTAAAGGGCTCCATTTTACCCTTCTAAGCAAGAAATATCTAATGACAGTCCATTCTCTGAATTTATTTACTTTTAGTCATTTGGCAAGTTCATTGCACTCATATGAATAAATACTAGAAATATAAAAGTTGCTGTTAAGAAAGGAAGAGTGAAGGAAAAAATACATGCCACCTTCTTTTGAGATGAAGAATATAAGGACAAAATATACATAAGTACTTTTCAGTAGTAGATAACAATGTCCCTTCAAGCTCTTTTGGGTTTTTAAAAAAAATATTTTAAGTTTACATGAACTATCTATGATTAAAAGTAGATATTCTGCTCTAGAAAAACTGCAGATACAAACTAACTGAGACTCTTCCCAATGAATTGTGGTGAAAATAGAAATCTCAGATGTTTTGGTCTGTTCTTGCTTTGCCTACTGCTTTATTAATTCATAAATATTATACCATGATTTTGTGTTGTCACTGCTGCTGTTCAAATAAACTCATTCCTTTTTCAGATTTACTTTCTAATATGGAAAAATACTGAGTTTCTAAAGTTGTCACAAATGCACAAACCTAATACCTTCCTGATCACTCAGAGTCCATGGCAAAAACCCATAATCCTAAACAGAGATGGTCTGATACCCTGCTACAAGATATTACTGCTGCTAAGTTTAATAAAATAAGATTGACTTGCTGTCTTTATCATGACCAAGATCACATTCTTATTACAATCCAAAATGACACACTAAAAGCTGCTACTGAAATGCAGAACTATGAGACTCAATCCTCAGTTCAGCAAAAACCCTTCTGCTGAGAGTCATTTGCTCCTCTGATGCACTCAGAGCACAAACTCCCTTTTCTGTGTAGTCAGGTCAAAGACACAGTTCCATCTCTTTGAAATAGTCCTCAGCATAACTTCAGTGTCAGAAAAAGCCCCTTTGGTTTCTTCCTGTCTGACACTACATCTTCAGTAATTGTGATATTGTCTGAATTCTCCAAAGAACCCATAGAAACTATGCTAAACCCCCTAGAGTTTCTGAATAAATAATGTGACCAAAAAAATTACACCGATTCATGAAACCTTACCAAAAAGAAGCAATGTTTATTAGTTAACTGGAATACATAATACAAAGTCCTCTGTTTGCAGAACCAAGACCTAATTTAACTTGGACTCATTTAGTAAAGTGAGTATGCTTTTCTTGTCCAAAGAATCTTCCTTTCTTTGTTCTGATTACTTTAAAAATTAATAGTTGAACTGTTCACACTTGGATCCTAGGCTAAAATCATGATGTCCACTCATTGTTCCCTGGGATGAGTGGCTACTCCTTCAGTTCCATTCAGAGCAACAGAAGAAGTAACATGCTATTACTCAGATTTTCACTTTTCTCTAAAAATAAAATGCTCTCCAAGAAAGATTTAAGTCATTCAGTTCAGGTGGATAATTTTACAGGCAGGTGAGTACATTCAGTCAAGGATTTTGTTCAGAAAAAAACGTTGCAAAACCTCCCCATATTGTACATTAAAAATTTTAATTTTCCCTACAGAAAAGAAGAAGAAATAATCTGTTTTACAGAGAAAACTTTAAAAATGAGAGTTCTAGAAGTTCAGCCATTAAAGGAGTTTCTAAATGTTTAAAGGACAGACTATATTTAGCTTCTTGAAATTTCTTGTAACCTGAAAAAATGTCTTGGGAAATCAGGGAGATTGATTTTTAATTTTGTATCATTTTCAGTGAAAGCTGAATTTCTCATATCAAGCTTGAGCACAACTTTGAAACCCATAGAAAATAAAAATTAGGTTAAAGTCACAAATTGAATGTTGACAACATTCAGCCTTCATTTCTCTCTATTCTTTGTTTTCTTAAGATTTATTCAGATGAGTCATACAGATGCATTCACATGAAAGTTTATTTTCCTGGTGATGTATTCTTGTGGAGACACAAAGATATCTATGCAGTCATCTATAACCCAAGCAATATTAATGGGACATTTGGAACACAGTACATCTGAAATATTAAGGCAGAGTTTATAACAAGTTGCCATGAATTTTGCAAAATTTTGGTCTTCCATTTAAATGAGGTAAAAATAATTTGTAAGGGTATAAGATAAATAAGCAATTATTCAAAAGCTCCAAATATTTCTTTTTCATTTATCTACTATTTTCCACTTACTAAATGGAAACTGCCTTAGGAATATATAATTTATTCATTTTATAAACTGTACTGATCCTCTATTGACTCTTTGGTTGGCTACATATGAACAAATGCTTTCTCCTCATGCTGCAACCACAAAACTTCCAGTAATATCTTCCAGTAATAACTTCTTTGAAGTTATTATAGCTGTATAAAGCCAAGGTTTATCAGTTTTAATTCATGAAGTCTTTTCTAGAGTGCTAAGTTAAGGATGCAGAGTCTCAAATAAACAAAGATAAAGAAAATACAGTTTGAGAACAGAATGCCTTTTTAATAAAGGATACCGAAGATAATATACCAATGATAAGAATATTCTTTTTCTACTAAAATCCTGTATTTCCACTTTTCTTGTTGCTCTTCTGTTCCCAACCCATTCAGCTTTTCAATGAGCATTTGTTTGGCCCCGAGCATTGAAAATAACACTCTAACTGCAGCATGCCAACTCTCAGCTCCTCTTCCAATCTAAAATCAGGATTCAAGCTCTTACCTTCAAGATCCTACTAGGATCACTTCATTGTGAAAAGTAGGGATTTAAGCATTAAAATAAACCTGCTTTGTAGTTAGGATTTAATTAAACGCCTGATCTCAGTAGGCTCAGTCGTGTTCTGGTGTTGGTTTACTGTCAGAACAATAAAACACAACATCATACACATATTTAAATTAGTCATCTAGATTGAATTTTCTACTGATATCCAGAAATAGGAATAGAGGAAATATAGTATGTAACCTTTTGGCAGAGCCCTTAAAAAATGCCATTCTGCACTGCTTATTTTATCATCATCTGCAGTAAAATGTGACTGTAACTAAAATGTATGGCCCAGATCACCCTTTTTCACCAAAATCTGAAAAGAAAAGCTTTTCTGATATATTGAAAACATAGAAAATAAATATATTTTT
>PYHW01010833.1:12047707-12079744 GCA_013186435.1 Turdus rufiventris | reverse complement strand
CTTCAGTCATTCAAGGAGTTCACAAGGTCTGAGGAAAGGCACAAAATATTTGGTGTTATGTTTTGATGTTCAACCAAATAACAGGAGAGGGAAAGCATTAGTTTCTAATAAGGCCAGTGTTAACAGACACAAACTATTTCAGTCACTTTACAGTTACCTGTTCAGGCTACTAAACAATTGATCAAAAATCTCAAAAGAAACAAAACGCAGACAAGGATCCCTCTAAGAGAGCTGTTATCCTAATGTCTAAACCATGTCTGAGTTATTGTTAAGGGAGGCCAGTATTAGAATTTAGATTAGTGTTATCTTCTTTTGATAACTAAGCAGAATGTTTGTCAAGTCATAAACCAGACCCTGATCCTCCTAACAAAGGTTGTTGATATTCCTGCCATAGCTCTCAGTTAATACCAGTGGGAGGATAACAAGCCAGTTTGTTTTCATTCAGGATAAATTGCTAAAAGACAGATTTAAACAAGAGTTTTTCCATATTTGAGATGAGAACCACTTTATTCTCCTACCTGAAAGTTTCTCTTTTCTTCCTACCTAAACTTATAAAAGTTAGAGTGAGTAATGAGGACTCTCTATAAATATTCTGGTTTGGGAACATTTTCTTAGGAACTACCTGACACCAATTCTAAACTTTCCTCATTACATGCATGTGCAGTGCTTCCCACATGATCACATTTAACTTTCCTTCCCAAAAGGGATGTTCAGTTAAAATGTAGGCATGTTGGACTAAGGTCCAACCCCTTAAAGCAATGACTGTCTTCCTCAAGAACTGCAAATCCCAGCTCTTATGACATTGTGTTGTCATAGAATTGTTTGTGTTGGAGGAGACCTTAAATACCATTCAGTTCCAGCCCTTTCCTTGGGAGGGATGTTTTCACTAGTCCAGGTTGCTCAGAGTCCAGCCTGGCCTTGGACACTGCCAGGGATGGGGAACCCACAGCTTCTCTGGGCAACCTGTTCCTGTGCCTTGCCACCCTCGCAGTAAATAATCACAAAAACAAACATGAAAACATGGCTTGTTTTTATCATGAAGACACACATAATATCATTTTAGTGTGATGTAAGTGCATTGGCACATATTCAGAACATATTCCATATCTTTATGTTTATGTTGTCTTTGTGTTTATGCTGGTACTACACACTTGACAACAGGTAATTCAAACATAGCTGGAACAGAATTTATGATGAGACAAAAGATAACAATAAGTTACTGAAATATAGCAATGAAAAGATGAAGACTTTAGCTAGATGATCTGTATAGCACTAAATCTGCAATCCCCAAATCCTCTGTCTGAGATAACAGATTCCTCTAAATCAACAAGACAGGAAAGCATACAAACACAATGTGCATTATAACACTGACATATCCTCTCTGCTATCTTCGAATCTTCTGTACAAGGGAGGGAGGGGAAAAAAAAAGATTCAGCACAATACCTGCCTTTAATTCTACTTTCAGCCCTGGGAACAGATATTAAAATAGAATCCCTGATGAAACATTGATGTGTTAATGACACTATAAACTATTCCTTATTAGCAGCACGGTCCTTCGTTACATTTCAGTAAGCTTTCCAAATCAATAGATGTCTGTTGCACTGGTGGAAGTTATATTAAAATTTATCTGATGTGTTTCTTTTATGTACTGTGAAAGAATCTGTAGTGTTTCAACAAACTCCTTTGTCCATTTTCTGTTGAACACATATTGGTGTGCTCTACAGAAGGGAAATTTCTTATCCATCACATTGCCACAGCAAATTATTGTAGGTTAGTTCACAACTGAATATTTCAGAGGAAGTTAAACCTGTCATTTTATGCTGAGTTACCCCAAATAACTCAAATAAGTGTAGTACTGGGTAGAAAATAAGCAATTTTGCTCCTCTAGTCCAGTCACAATTTCTTTAACAGCAAGGACAGAGAGACATGACACATAATCTGGCACTAAAAGGTACACACAAGGTGCATTCACCAACATTTGTCAAAGGTGATAGACTGCATTCAGTGCTTAGAGCTCATGAACACATCAATTGGAAGAATAGCACAGATCATCTTGATATCTCTTGTACACCTATGCACAGTAGATTTCAGTTCCCTGGAGAGGATGCAGCTGAAATATTTAATGGTGCTTCAGAGACATAAGGTAAGAATAAGCTATACGAAATACCAAGATATTATTTAAATAAAGTATTATAAATTACATTGCCAATTACACTCTGACAGTCTCTGAAGAGATTATATCCTACACTTGTGGCCAAAAAAGCCCTTAGACCAAAACATTTTCAGGACTAATGTGTGCCCGACTCATTAATTACCTTTACCAAGTTTTAGCTAAGACATCAACTATGAGAAACAGCTAGGTATAGTTAAAAAGATCAGAAACATAAAGTGACTGGAATCTTGCATTACTTGTGTATGTAAACAAGTAAAAACCCCTTTGGGTCTCTCTGAAAGGTTTTCATGTATGATCTTCCAGGGCCTCTTTTCTGTCCTTGTCTTAATATCTGGTATTTTTTATCGTATCATATAGAAATGTAGCTTATGTTGACTACAGAATATCACTTTCCTTATTACCAATTCCTGCTTGGTATTCTGCTTTCTATTCAATTACTAGACAAGACAGATTGCTTTCTAGCAAATATTCAAAAGGTATAAATGAAATGTATTGCTTATTGGATGCACCAACATAAAGAATATTTGCAGATTTTTGCCTTTCTAAGGAAAAAAAATTCTTCTTCACATGCAAAGTGGAAACCTTTGTCTTAACTACACAAGACTCCACCAAGTAAAGACCTGACACTGGATGATCTTTTATAACCACTGCTGTATTTTTCACAGAAAGAAGTGAAATAGATTAATTCTACATTCTGCTTCAAGAAGACACTGCCAGCACCTAACCCACACACCAGAAAAACCTCTCAGAAAACACCAAATCTTTCATCAGGAAAGAACAGCATGGATATAAACCAGTGGAAAATTTACTGACTACTTCACTTTGTCTTCTGCCATAAATATAATACCCCATTAGTTGTAACAAGGTAAAGAGCATCTCATTTGATGCTGAGGAACATTATAATTTCTTAAGTGTAATCAAATACAGTTGTATTTATTGGAGCATTTGGCTTTACAAGTCTCTCTTCTGTTTTTAACTGATATTACTGCAAATCCTGAAGCCAAAAAGTCCTGGGTTTTTTGGGGTTTTTTTGGGTTTTTTCTTTTTTTTTTGTTTTGTTTGTGGTTTTGGGTTTTTTTGTTTATTTGGTTGGGTGTTTTGTTTGTTTGGTTTGGTTTTTTATTTTATTTTATTTTAATTTAGTTTACTTGGATTGATGAATTGGAATTAAAAAAAGGGGAATGAGAGAGAAAAGAGGTGTCTGGTAGTTTTGTGTTGCTGTTGCAGGTACATCCAGTTGCAGCTAAAGTATCTGAAGTATTTTATTTGATATATCTGAGCATAACATAACCTTACATATATATAATATTATATAACATATATTTTCTATAACAATATAACTCAACATATAATAATATTTATCATATTTTTAATATTTATACAAAAATATATAATAATATATATGTCCTGGCTATAATATAATGTACAGACAGGGGAAAAAATTATCTCAGTGAGAGAGCCCCTGTTTACAGAGATTTTGAGTCCCTTTACATCTTTTAACAATGATTGAAACTGTGATTCCTCGAGGGTCTCTGAAAATCAAAGTTAAGCACAAGAAGGATAAGTGATGTTTTACTTTTATCTTTAACAAAAGTTGTACTAATTCCAGCAAGAGCAGAATTTGGCTTTCAAGCAGCAGGTTTGGTCCATCTGTAAATAGTGCAGTTCCTCCTGCTTAATACTTCCAAATAAAAGGCTAGTCATGCTCCAAAAAATAATGTAAATGCAACTAAAGGTTAATCTTCCTCTCAGGATTACCTTGCTTTAAGGTTACACATGCAATTTCTTTAAAGAAGATGTGTTCAGGCATACGTAATCTGGCTGTGCTTCGGAAAACATCTGGAAATAGTGATCTAAAGGGGGTAATGCATTATTAATTCCAGAGAATGGAATAGAGAAATAAGGTAGCTTCCTGACAAATTAAACTGAGACATAAGCTGTCTTCTGTACTTTGTTCAAAAGATCTAAGAGAAATTCGCCAGCAATGTGTAGTGCTAGCAATTATATAGAGAAAACTATAATTCAACTAGATTGTGTTCCTTGGAACCTATTCTTAAAAAAGAATAAAATGTTTCTGTTCAGCTCCCAGATTGCTACTGGAGAATTATTTATTGTTATCAAATGTCCTCTTTACTACTTCAAAATGGCAGTTTAGCAAAACTGAAAGGGATTTGAAATCTGTTGTCATTTCTCCTTATAGTTCCTCTCCATTCACTGCTGTGCATTCAGAATTGCCTTACACACTGAGACAAGAACTTTGGAGTGAAGGAGTCTTTTCTTGAATAGCAGAAAAGGTGTGAGGAATATACTATGTAACTTTCTCACAAGGTTTCTGGAAGTTACAAATTTTCAAAATGTTGTGAGGCTCTTTATACATAGTATCCCCGGAACTACAGCATTTCCATTGTCACATTAAAGCCTTCATCACTTATTTTTCCCTTATACTCGCTTCTCTGTATTTAAAATATTTGAGGGGGATTATGAGCACTACGCAGAATAACATCTCTCTGTCAGCATCTGCAGCTTGATAGCGACATCTGTGTCAGCCGCACAGAAAGCATCTTGCGGGTGGCTGTGTGAAATCCTGCTATCCAAAAGCGAGCTGAGTCCTCCCTGGTTTCAGTGTTCTTGCACAGCTGATTTCAGCTACAACATTTAAGCAAGACTCGCAACATCAGACCATATGTTTGATAACTGAAACATTTGCAGTAGGGCAAAGCCTGGGTGTGTGTTGATCACTTGGCTGCTGGGTTCTACATCTGCTGTAACAAAGAAAATACATGACTAATGCTGCACCTCATCTAAAAGGAAAATTAGTACTTCTGAAGTGATAGTGGTCTGACAGATTGCCAGCTATTTCAAGGGGTGCTGCCAAAATCTGGTCAGCAGAGGATCTGAAGCAGGGATCAGCTTTAGTGGGGTTGAAGTTATTTGTTCTACTGGACAGGAAAACATNAAAAGGGAAAGTACATGCCACACGATGAAAAAAAAAAATAAAAAATAAAAAAAAAAAACCACAAAAACAAAACAAAACAGTGCTTTACCTGTTATAGCACCTTCCTTATAAGGATTACAGTATGTTTTAATGATCAATAATGAAATTTCACAATACCCTTCCTGGAGTCAGGTCTTTAGGGAAGAGAGGAAGAAGAAAGTAAAAATACTTGCAAAACTGCATCAGGGACAAAACAAATATACTGAATCAGCACTTTCTGACTATGGAAGCTTGAGTATGAGAGAAAGGTGCGAGCATAAAAGTTTAGTGCTTATTTTAGAAGTTTAAAGGAGATTTTATTTCCAACAATATGTAGCAGTATTTACTGCAAATCACTGACACAAACATGTTGTTCATGATTGCATGAATGGATTAAAAAATCCAAAACTGACAATCTTCTTGAAGGAAAGTGAGTAGCAATTATTATATATGTAAGATGCATTGATGGGGATATGACCTCAGGTTCTCCGGAACTTTGTCTAATTAATCTTATTTGTCTGAAAGGAGTTTAACATATACATGGGAAGAGAAAGCTTGATGGGTGCATTGTGCCTATTTTTATGGGAACAGTAGGAATTTGAAGTGAATGATGTCATGAGACAGAAGAAGAGAACATTTTCTCTAGGTTCCTTCTCCCAAAGGTGGTCTAAACATTTTACCCTGTAAAAAGAATTTATGGCCAGATTATATGCAGGTTATATTAAGCAGGAGAATGAGAGGGAAAACATATGTGTCACAATTACATGAGGGAAGGGAAAGGATATGAAGGGCTTCTGAACACATTTTGTATTTTTGAGATCTCCAGGTATATTGCCATTGGTACTACTGATAATAAAATTCAACCAAATGCATTTTAAGAGGGACAGTTTAATGCCTACAGGAATTCCTTAGTCTATTAATAACAAATAAATCTTACACCAATTGCAGAAGATCTCATATTAATGCACAGAAAAAAATGACTTTGTCCTGCCAATAGCTAACTTTTTCTCTCCTCTAATCACCTTCATATTACACACATAGTACTGGATTCATTCTGTCAGAGCAAGTGAAATATTCTCCAATTACTGCATATGTCACCAGGGCCAAGAACAATGGTACAACTTCTCTGATGGAGCTGAAAGAGTTTTGCAGAAATCTGCTTGGCCAGCAAGTGCTCTCTTTGTCTTTATAGCTTACTAAGCTTATTATGTAAAAATGCAGAATGATATTAAGTGAAGAAATTTCAGACTGAACACTAAAAAAAATTCCTACAATGATGAATCTGTTAACTTCCCAAGAGAAATATGAAATACATACCACTGGACTAAGTAAAAGATTGGTAAATGTGTTCCAGGAACATCTGTCCATCTCTCTGGTATTGCAAGATGGTAAGATATCCCAAAGTGTCTTCTTCATCTCTTATTTGTGTGATCACAAGAAACCAATGGAATAATGTTCCTGGACCATTGTTCATACATTTGAGCTACTGTAAAATGGAACATGTGCCCATGTTTCCACACAGTACTCCATTGTTGTGGTAAATGCCAAAGGATATTGAGGCCCTTTGAGGAAAAACAAGACAGGCAGAAATAAAGCTCTCTATAAACTGGTCCTGCCTAATTTGCTAAGCCCTGCCTGCTCAGGAGAGTTTCTGCAGCTCCCCGTCTGCTCAGGGGAGGCAACACAGCAGGAGATAGAAAGGTTGTGTGATGGTATAAGCACAGCCTGAGTGACAGTGAAAAGAACATGTTATGGTGGAGAATATCCACATCTTTTTCTGTCATGATTTTGGTAGCTAAGCACTTGTTCAGCAATGAGGGACAGACATGGAAATTCCAGTGGAAATCATCTGTGGGGGAAGAGCAGAGGATATGGGAGTGGTGGTCTGGAAAGTTCAGAGACAAATAAAGGGAAGAGTTTTGGCAAGGAAGATGCAAAGGAGAAGGGGTAAAAAACAGTAATATGGGATCCTATTTTGTGAGGGCCACCAGGGGTGTAATGGCAAGTGGGTGCTACTGTGACCCCAGATGCCCATGGCAGTGGGCATTACTGTTCCTCCTGTGACCATGAAATTCTTATTGAGAACATGTAACCAAGCCAGCTAAGGTTGCTGCCATCTTGTTCTAGAATCTCATAAATTATGAGATGCAAAACTTCTAGAAAATATTTTGTTTTCAGGCTTAATTACAAAGTTGGGCATGTATTTGATTTTATCATTGCAATAGACATTACCCAAGTTTAGAATTGATGAGAAAGAAAATCCCTTTTAGCAAATTTTTGTATCTTCTTTTTCTGAGGATTGGATAGAATTCTGCCACCCTCACCCTCATACCTATTAGAGTATCCTGAGAAATTAGTCTCATAAAGTCTGCTCTCCCCAATATATTTTTTCCATTTCTTTGATGTAATATTTCCCCACTTTATTCCCACGAGTAGTGTTGGCAAGGAAATCATGGACTTCTAAAATTAATTTTTCTATTTTCAGTACCATAGGTATAATCAGATTTTAGCTATCTTAAGACATCTTGTTTACTGTGGCACAGTTTTCTGATGGATTACAGTTATGCAAATGAGAGCACAGAACATGTTTAATCTGGCTTGATTTCTTCCTCCCAGATTAGAAGTAAACTGCTCATTTTACATCCACTAGATGCCTCATGGTAAGCTAACACCAGGACTTTTAAAATTTGAAATTCATCACTGTGTCAACCAGAAAGATGCTTTTATTTAACACAGGGAAACAATTGGATGCCAGAGGCACCTGTGTTCTATTTTCTCATCTGTCATTAATTCACTACGTGTCTTAAGCAGTTCACTGAGACCAAGCTGTTTACATTCACTCAGTTAAATATACCTGAATAAACAGCATGATTTTGTATTTTTTTTTAGTGTATCAAAAAATTGCACTTTGCTATGAAGGGCTTTCATGTGAATTTAAATTCTTAACTATTCATAAGTTTGAAGAGTTTAGAATGACAATGATTTTTCCCTTGATTTCAACGTATGTTTCGTGGATATAAAATATCCACATTACAGGATGCTTTAAGAAATGCTTGGCTTTCTAAGGGGATATAATATAGATAGAAATATTATCTAGAAATAAAATACAGTAGTATTCATGGAGAGGGTTATGGTTTAGGAAATTGTTGGGAATTAGTAGGAAATAGATATGGAGTTCTCTTTCTCCCTGTTCCATCTACCTGTCTCCTACAAAACCAGGAACTCATATCCTGTTTCCTAATGCCTATGATTCTCATTAGTGATCAAGCTCAGTGATGATTTTCTACTCAGCAATGCTGAATGTTGCATCAGAGCAGCATGATCTGGATCAATGTCAGCCGATTCGGTTATTTGCATTTGACCAATCCTATAAGCTTACAAATCAGCACAAGTTATGTGTTTTCTAATGAAATCAAAAAATTTCTAAAATTTATTTTTGTATCAGAGATTAGGTTTTGAACTGGACCGAGACACTGGGTAACACATTCAGATTCTATCTGCAACCTTATAGCCTGCATGCATTTGAAAATATTTTCTAAGCTCAGCTATATTTTCAATGAGGATAGTAAAAGTCAAGAATATCTTTAAAGCTTGGATTCATTCTGCTGATGTTACAAAAATATGAAATAAAAGCACCAAACTTGAATTACACTTGTGTCAAGAGAAGCCAGTTCCTAAGTGCTGATCATACAACCTGTGCTCTGGCTACCACAAACAGATGGGATTAAAAAGCCTCTATATATACCCCAAGGAACAGATGGATATGAGTACTCCGATCCCGTTTTCCCTGACCCATCAGCAATTTCTCATCTCCTACCATGAAATTAAACTGACATAACCTTTTGAGTTTGACCCACTCGTCTGCAAGTCACTAGTTGTATTCTGTGTCTTGAAAATGTTTACTGGCAGAGCAACAAGTGTTGCAAAGGAAGAAAAGTGTTTCCACGGGCAAGAATCTTTAAAGCACATTATATTATGTAAGCCTTTTCATATTGTTATATCTCCAGATGGCAAGTTAAAATAGTCTACCAAAACCTAAAACCGTAAAAAATATTTGTCACTTTTATTACATTTTTGCATTTGCTCTAGGTTTTGTAATTTTTTTTTTCACTTCTTTAAGCTAGTTTTTCAAGCCTCCTAGTTCATACAATTTATTTACAAGAATAGATTGTCCAAGGCCGATACAGATATGGCAGATGTAGCTCCAGTGAAATGACTGTGAGAATCTGTTCCACAAAACAATATATATATATGATAATATGTAATAAATAAATAATGCATTTTCTCCAAAATCCTAACTAGGGAATTTTCATTTTATTTTTGTCTATTTCTATTGTATCTGCCACTACATGTTTGATTTCTGTTAACATGAAGAGAGAAAATTTAATATTATTCTTCCTGTGGACTTTAGAATAAGTGTCTCCAAATCACAAGCTGCTTCTTGTCCACTGCCCATAATATTGATTATTTCATCAGGAATCCCTTCAAGAATAATTCTTGTCCTTTTTTCCAAGAATTTCAGATCCAAGTATTTCTTAAATAATTATTGAAGTCAATATTTCTCTATTTCTTGGTTTCTCTTTACTTAATATTTCTTTAGTCTGGATTTGTTAATCCTTCTGAGCTCAAAGTGTTTGAAATGCATTCAAATACTTCTAAAGGTAACGGTATTATCTACATTTTCATTAATTGTTTCTTGTTTCCAAAAAAAAAAAAATCTCCAAAAATTCCAGAAACTGTAAAGCTTACTTCAGATATTCAAGCCTAATAATTCCTTTAAAAACCAGAATTGATCAATTACCACCCAGCAATACTAACAAAGATTACACAAATTAGCATGCTCAGCCTTTGAATACTTAATTATGTGTAGGCATCTTTGTGGTTTTGGGTAATTTCAGTGTAGACTGAGATAGTACTTCATGCACTTGTTACACAAATCATTTCTCTTTGAATTGGAGAATGAGTCTATTAGTCTGCTTCATTATGCAATCTGAAGTGTAAGAAAAGAAACTTCTGAAAAAATATAAACAAAGAGTCATGATTATACACTTACGATACATTCCAATTATGTCAGATAAAAGGAATTCATGTCTTGAAGTTATATACAATAAACTGGAGAAGTCTTAGGCCGAGCACACACCGTCCCCACTCTGGATTTCATGCCTTCCATAATGCTTTTCCAACATCAGACATGCATACCCAAGGTAAGCCTTATTGGCTTCTCATACTTTTGAAATGATCCTTCAAAACCCATTTTCTCCAAGTACATTCTGTCTTTCATAACAAGGGGAGACTTTTTGTGACCTTTTTTTTTTCCCCTGCTTCTGATTTATAAGCTAGATGATTGCTTCTGATTTAACCTTGACTGATCTTTAGTGTTACCTGTACTCAGCTGGCAACTTGCAAGTTCACCAGTGAAGCGCTCGAGAGATATATGACCTAAACATTAGCATAAAACAGTTATCCATTTCTGCCTCTTGGTGGCTAAAATTAGGGCAATAACTTTTGCTTCTAAGAAACTTAGACAAGGATTTTTTGTTCTTGGTTACCATCTGCCTAAAGTTAGCTGTCAATCTTTAAGGAGTAGCTCAAGGTATTTTAAAGCAGTATGCTGACAACATTTACCAGCTAATTCTAAATGTCTAGACAATTCTACAGTGACTTACTGTATTTATGTAATACACTGTGGAAACTGAGGTAATTTCAGTCAAAATGTTGTGTAAAGAAAATATATTGTCTTCTAACTTTATGAGTTAAAGCTCAGGGCTCATGGAAAACCAAGCAAAAACTCATGGCATCACTATTTGATGTCCTATTGTCCTTCTATATTTCTAGTAGGTTCATATTCTGAATGAATCTGAAATAAAACCACTGTTTCTCAATACTGCTATCTCTGGTTGGTTGAGACTATCAGGTTTATTTCCTAAGTGATAATAAACCTGAAGGACACATTCTGGCTGATTCAGCATGGAGTCAGATAAGGACAAGACTGAAGTCAGTAGCTAAGCAGCAAGAAAGAAACATGAAATTTCTCTGTAAATTGTCAACAAATTTGTATCCATTATTTCTGACTTGAACTTTCTTAACCAGGAGGTTTCACATCTTTATATAAGGATAATGATAAAAAACAAAAAGAGGAAAAAGAAGCAAAAAGGAGAGAAAAAAAAACACAAAAAAATCAAAATTTTGCCTGTGTTAATAAGACTCTGAAATGATCTCACATGAATTAGTGAAAGGCATGATATATATATGTAGGAGGCCTAGGAAGTGTCAGATTCTTGCTGTCCACTTTATAGTTTTATTTACCACACAGCTAGTGTTTTCACTTTAGACTTGGCTTGTTATTCTTCTGCACTGATTATGTACTGTATAAACTGCAGGAGGAAATGATCTTTGATAGATGATTGCAATCAGGATGATAATATATAATTTTGATTAACCAAGAGGGTTTGATTAATTTTGATGTTAGAATTAGAATAATCCTATGCTGGAAGAAAGAGCTGCTTGCTGTCATTTAGAAAAAGTAATAACAGAGATAGAAGATTGTTTATTTACAACTCATCCAAATACTACGCTGCAGCTTTCCTAAATTTTCTTGAGAAAAGGTAAACAAGACATTGCTGTAAAGTGAATTTAATATCAGTGATGTATTTACAAGAATGTACATTGTATGCACTGTCTATTGCCTGAGTTCTCTGAAATAACCCTCACTTTTTTTTTAATGTGTTTCATTTCTTAAAAGACTACAGAGACTATTATGTTCAGTATCATTCTTTCTACATTTTTGCCTGTGCTACCTATGGTGCCATTCCCACAAAAGGCACGCCAAGTGCAACACAGTCTGTTGTTCCCTTTATTGTCTGTTACATTCTATGCATATACTATTTATATATATATATATATATGTCAATTTTAATTGGAAGAGTCAGTTTTAACTGGAAGTCAGTTCTCCGTATTCATTTTTGTAGATTTTTCTTGGAATTGTTGAGGGTCATATTCCATATTTATTTCATTAATCTTTTTTAGGCATAATTCCATAATATGATCTTTCTACACTTTTAATAAATAAGACAGCTGCATGTAATATGAAAGACCAGGAGAAACAGCATTAGGCAATGCATGCTCACCTATGATCAAAAAAATTAAGGAAAGGAGCTCAAAAAGCTATGATGGACTGCTGGCTATCATTAAAATCAAAACATGACCTTTGCATTCCTATTAATTTGAGAACAATTAGTAGGATAAATGGTTATTCAAATAAAGCAGTAGAGGTCCCAACTTTGGAGCTGACACAGGTTGTGGTCAAGTTAGGGGCTGCAATTTTAATTGCAGCATGTGTTAAACTCACATCACAGATTGCATTTGTTTCTCCTGTATTCTCCTGAATTAATTCTGTGACAATAATTAACTTTATTTAAAAGATCAATATTCCAGTGCCAAGTATAATCACATCCACTGTGACATAAAGACACTTATAATGCATTTCATTCTGTTTTATTGATATAGTTGCTATTTTCTACTGTAAATTTAAGCAGAACTGCCAGGGTTACAGAGACTAGGAGCAGTGATAAAGATACCTTTCAATCATGTTCTGTGCATGCCTGGATGGATTCAGGACACAGAGCATATGCTCTAAACCAGATAGACACAAAGTCTATTATAAAAACACAACCTAATACTCCCTTCTGGCCTCAGTGTTTGGTCTGGCATATAGACATTCTCATCTCTATTACAGAGTTGGGAAAAGTATGCTGAAAATCTGTTATGGTAATATCACCATTTGCAATTGCAGCTTATTGGAACACTGCTAAATGTTGTGCTTTAAGGTTAGCATACAGTGATAAATAGAAGCATGCTTTCACTGCTATTGCTCCATACACAGCCAAAGAACACTGAAGGTTAAATACAAGTTGAACCACAACCATGAGATACAAAATGCATTAAAAGTTTTATTACTACTGTAATAACAGCGAGGAACATTCCAGTTATAATGGGTAAGAAACACTTCAAACAGTTGAGAAGATGCTCCTAGGGATAAATTTTAAATTAATTTACTCATAGCTTTTGGCTGCAACACATATATGTAAATACAGAGGCTTGAAGCAAAAGAATGAGTCTGCGTTAGAAAAATTAAAAACCTGAGTAGGAAATTGTTATTAAGAATTCTTAAGTACTTTTTTGAATGCCTTTGTGGCTCATTGTGAGGCTTGGTTAAATTCCTGCCTGCCCTCAGGTGCATGATATGAGGATGGCTATAACCAATATTCCCCTCGGAAATAAGAAGCTTTGGACTGCAAGGTCTCAGTCAAAGTATTAACTCCTTGGAGTTCTGTGAACTTCAGAGGTGCTTTTCAGTATAAGCAAATAACACAGAATTCTGGACTGATGAATACAGCATACAGATAAAACACAGAACAATTTTCTAATTAGATGCACGGAAAAGCATCACATTTTTGTTCTGGTTTAAAAAACCCAAAAGTTCTACAGTTCATTTTTTATGGTTGATAAAAAAATAAAGAACGTTTGGATCAGACTACATTAATTTAAAATGCTAAAATCATGAGCGTAGAGACTCTGCAAGCTAGAAAACTTTAAATACTTCTTTAAAGGAAACTAGAATAGTTTAAATGCTTCACTATCCATTATGTTTCCATTTCACAAACAAGTTTCTGTTTGAAACTGAAAAATCTCTCTTTTAGCCCCTTTTGAGGAGTAATCAGTAAAGTTTATGAGGGAGTTAAAAGCAAACTTAAAAACAAATATCACTCAATAGTAACCATACAATGAATTTGAACATTTCTCTAAAATTTTACCTATAATAGCAGGAATTTTGAAGAGGAAAACCCTAAACAAAATAAAGCAAAACAGGCCTTTTTATAATTTTTCTTTCCTTTGTCTTTTTTCAATTAAAAAAAACCAAACAAACAAACAAAAAAACCCCACAAATAACAAACTTGCAAACAAAAAAACAAAAACAACAAGGAACACCAATATTGTTATAACTTAAAATAGAAGTATAATTTTGTTATGATTTAACTCTCAGTACCAAATTGCTGGTTTATATAAACTACAAACCAACACAAACCACCTTGTTGCCTGCATTTTCTGCACATTCTATTATAGCAGGAACTGAAGGCTGCTTTGGCAAGAACATTTTCTACTGTTTGAAGAAGTTTGTACCTTTGAGTTTCATTTATCTGAGCTCTATCAGCATATCATGTCTCTGAGCAGACAGAAAATCTCACATAAGAATGTTAAGAGAAGGGATGGTTTGAAGGCTTTTTAATCAAACACATCTAATCAGATTCAAGTTGCTAGTTGTCAAGGCAAGAGTATGCTCATTTATTCTCTCTTGCCTGTTCAACAAAGTTCTAAACTTCCATTTTTCTGTTGTACATTTGAATATTTTAAAGAAAAGAATATAATTTTTCCATGATATGGCACAAAAAAGGTCTAAGCTCCCTTTGGCAATGCAATGAGCTGCCTTGAAATGCACAGAAGTCAATGCAAACATTGACAGAGGCTCCTAAACTTACAGAAAAGCTTTTTTCCTAAGAATGCCCAAATTAGTTGTAAAGCAATACTTTATTTTTATGTTCTCATGGACCATTACATCTTTTTTGAAGCAGTATTATTTTGAATCAGTAAGTTTTGAATGTAGGAAAGTACAGTAAGCTGAAGTTTATACTGAAAAAAGAATTTATTATTCAAATATGTCTCTTCTTCATCATTCATTCACTAAACACTTATTAACCTTGGTTTTAAAATTGTGGATTATGCTTCCACAGTTTATTCAGGCAAAAAGACCTTTCAGGTTCTGGATGCAGTGTTAGACACAATTTATCCATGCAAGCATTCTTATTAGACTCTTGCCATTTAATATAGTGCTAGTGAACTTTACTTCTTTTAGCTCTATTTTTTATCAAAGTTTCTGAAATAAATATATTGTTGCACTATTGTCACGAAGGGACCACAACTGCAAATTCTGCTTTGGGTCTAACTGTTGCAGAAGAAATAATTGCAGTGGAAATAATTTCAATACAGAAATCTGTATTTTTGAGAAAACCATTGTGGTTTAAAATCTGTTACTCTTGGAAGATAACAATGAGCTACTGCTGGCCTCCAGATCCTGCAGCACTGAGAATCAGAATCAACTGATTCCCACCTATTATTGAAGTCCCAATCAGCAGTAAAACCTTCTTTGTATAATTGCAAGATTTTGTCACCATGAAAGTTTGCTGCTCTGGCTGAATTCAGAACTAAAAACAAGGTATAATGACCAAAATCTTTTCCTCATATATTGACAAGGTACCTGCAATAATCTGAAAGAGCTTCTTGTACCTTAAAGGTGTTATACTAGTGGCTAAAATATTATGACATGATATAGGAAAGAAAGCTTAGACTCTGAAAAGATTTCTTTTAGAAAGCACAGGTGAAATGAGTGTTATATTTTCTTCCATGTGCTGAACCAAGGGGAAAAGTTTAAGTTAGAGCCTTGCTCAGAACGACATTTTATGCTGTAAGCTGATTGTGCCAAACTGGGATGTTCTCAAGGTCTCCCTTTGACATTGAAACCTCAAGGATAACCTTTGTTTTATTCTATACTATGATAGAAGGATTTTATTTATTGGAAGCAAAACCTTAGTCTGCTGTTGGGGCAACTAGTGTGGTTTCACATTTTGGAAAGAAAGAGCAGTACAGATTTTTCATTTGTACAAAAAGATACACACATTTTCCTTTGAATCCCAGAAATGCAGTGCAGACTCCTCACGGTATTACATTTCACTTATAGCAGGGGTGAACTGGAAAGGAATCAGGAGCATAATTTGTGGCATTGCCTTGGTTGCCAGCTGCCACAGCCAGCAAGGAGGCATCAAACACTCCCTTGCTCATTGCCTTCACAACCCTCTGCCCTGCTTCATCCCAGCAGGATGGGGAAGAGAAATGCAGGAGCAAACGTGAGGAAAAAAATGTCGTTCAAGATAAGGGTGTTTTAATGAATAAAGTAACAAAACTCAAGTGATGCAAAGGCATAATTCACCACCTTCCACAAATATGCCAATGTCCAAAACCCTCAATGAAACAGTTCCTTAAACAGGGTTAGCCTCTATTTTTCTGAAGAGGAAAAATAGAGAAATAGAGGTTATCACCAACAAGCTCTGTCACCCTCCTTGTTCATTGGGGGTTTTAATTTTTTTTATTATTTTTCTCTCCCCGTCTAATCTTTCTCCAAAGGACTTACACTAATAAAGTAAAATCTGACCTTATAAATTTCTTATTCAGTTTTACAGATCATGAAGTTTGAGCTAGTCAGATAATGTCAGCAGTTGTTGTTAATGTTTATTTTACCCAGGGTGAACTGACCCTGAAGAGAATGTTTGTCACTAAGAAATATAATGTTCTGGTGAGTTTATTATTTGTTAAAATTTTTCTTTTTGGAATTTGTTTTCATACACATGCATGAGAACATTTGCAACACAGTAACTCAGAATGTACAGGAGGGGTCAGCTACTGTCATACAAAATACTGTATTTCAGGTCCTTTACAAATGCAGGGAGAATAGCAGCTGAAAAAGATTTTAACTTTTGCCATCTAGGACTACTTCACCTTGTTAGTTTAGCCACTTGACACAAGAAGCCTGAACATATTTACAGAGATCATAAAATTTAAATAACCATTCTTGGGGGTGTTTAGTGTTCTAGATTACGGACATCTAACTTAGCCTTAGAGTTTAAAGAGTTTAAACAAGTCACCTTTTCATTGTTCATTTTCTAAAAGACAGTAAAAAACCCATATACCTGAATATCTTGACAGATGTCTACCTCAGGCATGTAATTTTTTATGTTCTAAGGTTTTTATGTTCGAATGCATTTGGTATTAATTGATTTCCTAAAACACTTGGGCACATTAGAATTTTCTTGTCCTAAAACTCATAAGTGTGACAATTTCCCTTTTGAAATGTTAGTTATTAGCTTTAAATCATAAAAATGTAGCTATCTGTATACATTGACTTTTCAGATACAAAACTTATTTTATGCTCACTGCCTAAAAACTCAGGCAAGAACAGCTATTGTTTTCATAGCTTTACCTTACAGCTGTCTGTAGGTCTCCTTTTTGTTTCAAAATGATAACACAAGAGGCTCTTGCCAGGGAGCAGCACGAGTGGCTGCTCTGTGGAGATCATTGAGGTGGGAGCCAAGGGGGAGAGACAGGAGAGACAGCGCCAGGAGAGCAGCCCCAGTGAGCCTGACAGGAAGGGCAGGACAGATGTGGAGATCAACCAACACCTCAGTGCTCAGAACAAATCTGCTCTGATAGAGCAAATCTGAGCTCAGGCTCAAAGCTGAGCACAAGCACAGCTGCCCTGGGAAAGGATGAGCCCTCACAAGGCTCAAGGGCAAAGGGCTGAGCTTGATGCAGCTCCCAAACAGGACAATATGCCAATAGTCCTTTTGATGGAAGCGTCTTCCAAGGTCTGACAGCTGCACTGTGTCACACTAAGGCCCAGAGGGAGAAGAGATTGCAGGTTGTGCTGCTGCAGGTACAGCCCTTACAGCTGTGAGGCACAGTGAGTCTTCTGCACAGGGCAGAAGTGCTGAAGGCTTCTCGTCTTCAGGCAAATTCCAGGCTCACTACAGTGTTTGGGTAGGTTTGGGTGGCAGAAAATGGATGAGTGAAAGTTTGGGGTAAGGTCACGTAGCTCACAGAAAGTAGAAGTGAGATATTCTTTACTTCTTGCACTCTTTTCAGCTTCTTCTTCTACTACTTTGCTTTGTCTGGGCTATTTGCTTTCAGCCTGGATTTAAATATGCAACTGTGAACAACTGAAGATTTTGTGCATGGCAAATGAGCAGCACCTGCTTATGTTGTATCATTTAGCAAAGCCATTTCCACTCAAAGATTACTTTCAGTTGTAAACACATGAAGAATTCATGAAGGAAGTGTTACCAAAACACATAATTCTTCATGAAGATGTTATTCTGACAAGGCTCTGTGTGCAATACCTAGTCCTTGCTTGCTTGCGTATAAAGTCTGACTTCAAAAGACCCAAGTTCAGTGGATTTGGAGGTTGTTTGCTTTTTGTTTGTAAGAATCAAAGAACTACTTTCTAAACAAGACCTTGCAGTATCAAATAAAATTTGAAATGCATNTTTTTAATTCACTGGAATGCAGTAACATTACTGCATCTTCAAATGCACAGTGAGTTCAAAACTCTTGCCTGGACCACAGGTGGCAGTACATGTTTAAATATGAACATATCTAAGCATCTTGTGTCCGTATAGAAAGAAACTTGATTTTTGCTTGTTCTGGTTCAGCTGAGATCAAATATCATATTTCTTAGAGTGTGTGAAGACAAACCTGAATTGAAAAGGTTGAAATACGTGTAGTAAAGTAACATTTTAGCACATGACAATGTCCTAAAATAACTGTCATTACAATAAATGACAGTGTAGAATAGGAAAAGGTTCTGTATGTTGTTTGCGCTGAGTTCTGATTGGCTTTTTTTAGACAGATGAATAAATTTATCAAAGCTAGACATAGATGGAATTACTTGTAGCCACATTGCTTCATGTGCAGCTTGAGCATTTTTCTCGTCTCTTTTGGATTTGTTTGCTTTTCTTCCTAGAAGAAGATAGTGATGGCTAAGAGCTTTTAATATAACTACCAGAGACTGACTCAAGCTTTCAAGACTCTATAATTCTAAATAAAAGTATGCTAGAAAAACTTAGGATGCTATCTGCAACCAATAATAAAACATTATTTTTGTCATCTGTAATACTTAGTACATCTGCACTAATTAAATACTTCCATCTTTGTAGCACCTTTTGCTACAGATGTCTAATAAATTCTATTCTGTGAGATATAAAGTGGTTAAAATGTTCATAGTGAAATCACAAAATGAAAAAAAGCACTAAGAGAAAACCTTTTAGGCTTTATTTTTGCATTTGATCTTCATCCTTCATTAGCAAAGCAGTACCTAAGCATTCAGGAAGAGTGATCCAAAGCTTTATTTTACCTGCTAATCTTCCTAAATGGCCAGAAAGCAGTATGGAGGGGACAGGGTTTGAAAAATGTAACTACTACACCATTATCCCATATACTTCCAGATATAATTTACTATTTCCTTTTATTGTGTCAGAAAATAGTGGGGGGGAAGTTATGTTTGCACATAAATTGATTACGATATTACGTCAAAACTCCTATCAATACTCTGTACAATGTAATTATCAACTTACTTTGGAGAAAATATCTTACTAGAAAATGCACAATATGTCCTAGGACTACATTTATCTTCTTCACAAAACAGCCACTGATTAACTGGTATCCTCTGGATTTTTCTGGCTTTTTCATTTCAATTCATCATCTCAGAAAAATTCTTAAGCTGTAGTGTTCTTCAAGTGCTGAACATTGAATGCAATATCACTATATTTTTAACCTTTGTCCCTGTAGACAAGACACCTCAAAGTTTACTAATTTTTAGGTTTTTTTTTTGTTAGGGGTTTTTTTTGGTTTGGTTTTCAATACCAGTGCTGCTCCTTTTTTTAATCCTAACATATTTCTGTTAGTACTCCTGGCATATGTGCAAAGACCATAAATGAAAACATGATTTAAAAGAAAAAAAAAGATATCTCCAGATAGAAAGTAAATATCTTATGTGGGGGGGTGTTGAAATGTTGTAGATGCTTAGACACACCAAGTGCAAGAGTTGTGTGAATTTGCATGTAGACACACCAATGTACATAAAACTTCCACAAATTCAAATGTATATGTCAGACAGTGCATCATTAAAAACAATAGGATTTTTTTGGCACTGGAAAGATTAAAAAGGTTTGAAATAACCAGTCCTAGTGTTCCATCTGCAAATAGCTGTGTGGAGGTTTAAATGGTTTTGACCTGTACTTACCATTTTCCTAATTTTCTCAACAGAATGCAACTTCTGGCAAGGTAGTACATACAACTCTTCCATATGTGTGATAGAAATTTTATTACAGCATAAAGCCACTCTTGCAGTATAAGATCATATTTTTTAAAAAGTACGTACTTGTGAAATCATTTCCCTTCTACTCCAGAGTAAAAAAGTTCTTTTATGAACAAAGGAAATATTCTATATCTCCAAAAATCCCAGGACTTTCACATATTTATTCATGCAAAATTCTCTATCATTAAGTTATCATTAAAAATGTGAATTCAGTTTTTTAATGGAAAAGGTACAATAGGTGTAAAGCATTTGATATCACATTTTAATTGAGAAAATAATGTAATGGTCTGGTAATTTAAAAATGTATCTGTAGAGTTTGACCTAATGTTAATGAGTATAGTTTACAATACTGAGATGCTAAAACTTCATTAGTGCTGTGCCCCACTTCAGATTATATGAGAAAAGAATCAATAGTTTTGAGTACTGTGAAAGCCTCAGATACCTGCATATATCTAAGAAACCTGCTTTAGGGGGTTCAGTCATTTAGATTTTGTCCATATTGTCATATCATCAAAACAAAAAATCCCCAACTTTCAATTAGCTTGAACTTATGGTCTGGAGTTGTTTTCATTATTATTACATTTCTCTTGATATTTGCAAATGCAGGAGGACTGAGAAGCCACTACAGCCAAACAATTAGTAATACATCATGAAGGGAGGTTTGATTTAAAAAAATTCGTAATTAAGGTCCAATAGAAGAAAATTTTATAATTGAAAAGTATCTGCTAACACAGGATATTGTTTAGTTACTTTTATTTTAAAATTAAATTTAAAGCTAATCAATGTAGAGACAGAATTTAGGTGGGTTTAGATTTACTTCTGCATTTTGAAATTGTTGTTTGAATTGTTGTAACAGTAACAGTAATTTATTGTATTTCATGACTATTATTTCAGATTCTTAATTGTGAATTATCTTCATTTGGAAAACTAAAACAATTTTTTTCTTTCATTAATTTTACACTAAAATATTACATAAATGCAGCACACTAGAATGATGCACCACAAACCTCTGTGCTCACAGATGCTAGAAAAACTCCTTGAGGCACCTACAAATCCACTTACATGAATACCTAAAACTGTCTTAATCCCACTGCCTGTGCAGGAGCCTGAAATTTTAGCCTGTTGGAGTCAGAACCCATCCATTCTTCTGCTTTATTAACCCAAGAGGGCTCTCAGTGCTGTGTGCAGGTGTTTTGAGCAGCACTGCTGACACTCCTGTGGGACTGAGCCAAGCACAAAGCTTGCCCTGAAATCGATGCTTGTGCTGACCCACGCTGCAGCCAGAGCAGCTCATCCTGCACTGTACAGGTGCTGCTGCTGGAAGGGCTGGCTGCTGCAGGGAGGAGCACACAAACAGTGCTGGCAGCTGGACTGCATAGCAAAACACCTGGAATTGATCTTTTAGCTGAAAAGCACCACTGAAATGTGTAAAAAATTGAGATTCTAATGGCTTCTGCTAATAATGAAATAATAGTATCAGATACATTTTTTTTTTCCTAGAAATAATTTCTTAATGAAGCCCCTTTGATTTAGTTAAGTGCCTTACACGTATGGTTAAGGGCCTAAATCATTAAAATGCAAGACTTCTCTCTCTACACTTATAGAGGTACTGTGGATACTGCATAAAAGCTCTGATGTTTCACTGATTAAAAAAAAAATTGAAAAAAACCCAAAAACATTAGGTGTTAGGCTAATTCATACACAATTTTTATTCTGTGTGCAAAAATGAGTGTTTTGCACTGATATCCTAATTGTAAGCAAAATCATTAATGTCCTATTTCTGAAGCACAAACTTGACAACAAACAATGTAGGTAGGAACACAGTTTCCTACATAGTTATTTTTGTAACCTCTTGTAAAGAGGTAATTGTTCTCTAATCTCAAACAACTTTTACACTTATAAAAAAAAATACAAACAGATGACCAATGTCAAACAAAATACTTCAGGGGTCAATGAATAAGAAATCTTCTCCTGCATATTTTATAGTTTCCTTCATAATTCAATGCAAGAGTGAAAAAGATCAGCACAGGGAAAAAATGGAAGACTTAAAAATACATTTTTCTGGTCCTGCTTGGTACCTTGTTAACTTTTTGGCCTGTTTATGTTTCTCTTGATAGAAGGAGCCATATCCTATTTTATTTAAAATGTACTGCATTTTAAGTTATTGTTTCCTCTGTTCAAACTTGTTACCTGTCACCTTCTCTGCCTTTCAAGTAAGAGACAGTAATTCATTAGACACAACAGTGATACAGGGTTATGTATGCAAAGTAACTTCTCCTATCAGAGAAATTACCTTACACAGAGGTGCTTCCAATAACTTTTTTTTTGGGTGACAGAAGAATACTCAACCAGCTAGAAAAACATAGTTAGATTCTAGTTTAACATGCTTGCAGAAGGAGTGTTGTTTTCCAAAATGTGCTAGTTTTATCACTTATTAGGATCTAATTGTACTTTCCTACCTGATGAGATTCAGATTCGGTACCCCACCATATTGCCTATGATTTGTAATTCTTGTTCCAAATCCCAAATACAGAGCATGGAGAATTTCATGGCTTTTAAGTCATGCCACTTTTGAAAATGCTAGCTCTGGCAGCTGAACTGCTCTGTTCTTTAGCTCTTCATTCCAGAGCTGGAAGTCGACACTGAGTAAAAGCTGGATGAGGGAGAAAGGATCACAGCTCTCCTCTGTGTTGCTGACACCAGGAGCTGCAGAGCAGCTAATAGGGCAGTACAGAAGTGATGGCACATTCTGTGATGGCAGGCTGATGAAACTGCTCAACTCCAAATTACAAAAAGTAAGTCTGATCTCCCCAAAACTACTTTTCATCGTTTTTTACCACCAGGTGTCCAGAGAACAGCAGGTGTCAGTCTGTATGTAGAATGGCAGCAATCTCCAGGGTCAGTGAAAGGTGTGACAGTGAGGTGTGGGCTACTCTAACAGAGACACGACTGAATGGGAGGGAATGAGGAATGCAATCACCTGTCAGCATCCTGCCAACACGTAGCACAGGAACACTGCTGTCTACAACGGAATTTGTAAGCTGACGTCTCAGCCACTGAATACAAGGTAGTGATTTCACCATACTGCTGAAACGAGAGGGAAGAAAAAGCTTTTCCTTTCCCAAATGTTCATGTAGTGCCACTGCCTCTGGACAGAAAGTAATAGGGAGTGTGGTGTCTGAAATTCATACCTCTCTTCCAGGGAAGCACAAATTCTGCTCCTCGCTGTTGTGTCACTTAACAGTGAAAACTTTTCAGAGCCCTTTGTGTGTTTTCACTGCCTTTAAATGATAATCAATGTCAATTGCCAGCTCATTACAAACCTTTTTCATGGATCATCAGAAATGCAGTACCTGAGGGGATGGCCTTTCTTATTCCACTGAAAACCAATTGTACCTGCTATTTACTTTGAGGTACAGAAATGTAGTCTACAAACTAGCAGACCAAAACAATGACTACATCAGACTCTAATTATTTCGTTGGGAAATCTTACTTTCTCTGTGGGCACAAAATTCTCTAATGACCTTTAGCAAGAAAGAATTTAGCAGTGACAATCTATCTAAAGGAACATCATGTTTACATCTATGGGGTTTTTTTTGCTTTACATCACAAATCTCAAATAAAGGAAGAACATTGCCTTCTTTTTCAAACTCATGCCATCCTCAAAAATTACAGCATGAAAATAGGACACGTTTACTATGAACAGTTTTCTGCTTCATAATTTTGCATAGTTTTGTGGCTTTCTTGTTTGAAATGTGAGTGGTGAATTTTTTGATCGTTTTTACTTTTTGTTGTTTTTCTAGGAGATCTATAATTTGTCTATTTATTTATTAATTGTCTTGATGAAAATTGAAGTCAGTTCTTTAGATAGAGCCTTTGAGCAGCCAAGAAGTTCAGACAAAGCCAGGAAAAGAAACAAAGGTGCCTTTATGAACAGTCAATGTGATTGTCCCCACACTGTAAATCAAAACAGTTCTATGATTTGCTCCAGCTGTACTCCAATTCAGTGTGGAGTTATCTAGCAGTGAAGTGCTCAGTCATGGTTACAAAATGCCTTCTCCAGCCTTAGGTATTTTTGAGAGATTTAGGTGTAGATAGTTTGAGATTGCTCTGCTAGTTCATTGATATATGAGGAACTGAAGCTCGCTGTGAGAAATTCCCAAGCTGGGGAACCTAACGCTGTTTGGGTTATTGTGTTGTGTTTTGTTTTGTTTTGTTTTTCTGGTGTGAGCAAGTCTGTGTCTCAGATACAGTACATGTTCATTTATCACAGCAGAGGTCCGAGGTTTAGGAAGCCTGGGATCTGAAAAAGAAAATACTCCTGTTCTGTGACAGGTTTGTGAAACAAGCACGTTGTCATGCATTATTACTGAAGTATGCTTTAGTTCAACATGAACACCATAACCCAGGCCAATCACTCAACTATATCAATGGATAGAACTGCTGTTTTCTGCCTGTGGGTCTCTTTTTGGAAAAATTCCCCCTTGTTACTGAGATTCTGAAGTAGAAAGTAGCTGTGCCAAAAACTTGAACAGAATATAAATTAAACAAGTAAAAATTAATATATTTTCTTTATTTCTTCTCTGGCCTCCCCTTTTTTTTTTTTAAACTTTCTCTTCTCAAGGCAGGAGGAAAGTGAAGTTGGGTACTATTAAGCAAAAGATCTAGTGAGTCTTGACTGTCAAAGGGATCAAAATTCAGCCTCTGCTTTAAATATAGGATATTGCAAATGCCAATCTTTTTTGCTCATTTCACATTGTAAATTCATCCTTCTGATTACTTACCACATGTTCTTCTGCTAAGCCAGGGCTATGCTTTTCTTTTTTATGTATGTAAATACATACATGCCAATTGAAAAACATCACCAGTGCGTTGTTATCTTCATTTTAGTTTTTGTTTTCCTTTGGTTTCTTTTTTTAATGGGGGAGGTGTTGGTGGTATTGGGGATTTTTATTGTTTTTCTTTTGCTTGTTCAGGGCTCGTTAAAGAACCAGTCTTAAAAGTTGGATGAGAAATAAAATTTGAATTTAATAAAAGCATGTGGTTGTAGTATGAGGAGTATAGATGTATATGATAAAACTCTGTTGAAAGCAGTTTTAGTAGAAGATGAACTTTTTTCTTAGTTTTTGATCTATGTAATAATTGGCAATTCAGTTTGTATTTTTAACCACTGAATTTTGAAGTATTTATTCTCTGGACATCTCTTAATGGCAGTTATGTCCTATAATTCCCTGTGGATTAATAATGAAGTCTTTATATAAACCAGAATTCAAGAAATAACAAAGAGCGGTTAAAAATCTAGAAAGCAGATGTAAGAGCAACATGAAATGAGCAGCACATATTAGTTGTAGTTTTATAAAATTAAATCATAGTCCATGTGTTAGCAGTGACTTTTCAAAGCCCATTGCTCAAGCTACCAGATAAACTGAAAATCTATAAAACCTCACTTGAATTGCTCTGTTTTTAAATGGTCCTTTTCAAGGGAATTCTCCTAATACTTCAAGCCCTGTAATGATTTTCTTCACAGTCCTCAACAAATTAGCCTGTTCTTTTGAAAAGTAATCAATGGTTCTTGAATCTACTGTACAAATAGAAAAAAAAATGCTGTTTGATTACTGGAAAGGTGATGGTTGTTTGGGGGTTATTTGTTTGGATTTTTCCCTCTGCCTTTAGACTTTTAAAAGAAGAAAACATTCAAGCAGGATTCCCTTTAGCTTATGAATTAATTTCACAACATATTAAAATACCTATAAAAGTGTCAGTTTGTATTTTTTGGATATTTAACATTGTTGTGCTTTCAGCAGCACCCTCACAGAGGTGCAGAACTTTGGTGTAGTCATTAGAATGTGCTGTTTGATAGATCACCTGACTGGGCTGTTCCAAAGGAGGCATCTCATTATACCCATCTGTGAACTAGAAATGCTTGAACACTGGACAGAGATCCTGGGGAACTCAATGAATGTTTTCTACTTGTTCATACAAAGTATTCATATTGATATATTCTGCAGGCAATTGGAAAATGCATTCTCCCCTGCTTTTTCTTCCCACTCTCCCAATCTCACTGGGCCTCTGTGTGCCTCTCCAATAAGTTCTTGCTTC
Organism: Turdus rufiventris; assembly: GCA_013186435.1. Classification (NCBI taxonomy): domain Eukaryota; kingdom Metazoa; phylum Chordata; class Aves; order Passeriformes; family Turdidae; genus Turdus; species Turdus rufiventris. The sequence continues at coordinate 12,053,518 of PYHW01010833.1, read as the reverse complement.
CTGGTGACTGCAGTCCTGGCCTCTGTCTTTGGTCACAACAGCCAAGTTGCGACTGTGGAACTGAATAAAATTCTATAGCCCATAGGTGATGGTATTTGCATTTCCAGATTTGATGTACCTCCTAAGATGTCTCTACACTGCTTCCGTTTCAGTTATTGCTTCTGTGGTACTTCTGTGTTAACAAAAATAAATGAAGAAAATGAATAATATATTCAGGAGACAAGAAAATTGTGTGAATTCGACAAGGTGCTTTTGTAGCTTTTTTGTTCTTTATTTTCAATTCAACCATTAATGAGGTTTGATATTCCCTCTAGGCAACAACTTGACATAAATCAAAATAAGTTTAATTACTCCAAGAGAGACGATTGATTAGAGCAACTGTTTCTTTAATTCCATTTTTGTTCATTTAGAATTTAATACAAATTTTTATTTTAATTACTAGTTTTAGAGGAAGGCAATGAAAACATTTGAAATCAATATTTGTTTTACATGTATACAGCATACGCAGTCTGTGAGCAACTAGCTTCATTTTGAAGATTTTTATTAGATAAAATGTATCTAATATTTTGCCATAATTAATTTTTTTTCTTTAAGGGCAATTTGAAATAGAAAGTTTGGCTTCAGTGAACCAAATTGCAAAACCTGGGACAAAACCTGAGGCCTCCTTTTCAGATACTTCCATAGTATAATACTGCAATTAAAAGACAGAATTGTTCCTCACACTTATGAACTGGTAAACATGCTAAGAAAACAATTTAAAACATGCACACAGTTACACACACATACACACATACATATATGTGCATATAGTAACATCTGATGTCAGCTGCTGAAGCTAGATCATTGTGAGTGAAATTTGAAAACCTCTGTAAAGAACTCACTGTGGCAGGGTTCAGAAATTTTCTAGCCATAAATTACTTTTAAAAAAATATATTGGCAGTTTTTCTTAAATCTAATGTTTTGTTAAGGAAATGTAGTGAGCATTGACCCAGACCCACAAAGAATGTTTAATTTGGGGGCGGGTATTGAACTGGAATTTAAGAGTTTTAGGCTTTGACTTTTGGTTTCTTAATGCAATTTTTGTTCTTTTTTCTGTACTAGAACCAGTAGCGACATTTGTCAACATAGACAGTACTTAAGGCATTGAGCCATTTTCTACTTTATATTCTAGCTCTGAAAGAACTTACACTTTTGATGTGCCTAATTCTCACGTTCTAATGATTTGATTTCATTACAAATATGACTAATTAAACTCAGGAATGCATATTTCATATTTATTGACAACTATCAGTTCAGTGAAAGACCTTTTCTATTTACTCACAAATTATGTATGAGGATGCTTATTTATCTGATAGTATTTGAGACAATTAAAAAAAAGTCATATTTTTCTCCAGGCAACATTAGTCGTGTGACATTTCAACAGTGGACTAGTCAATTGGGTCAAAACGTTTTACCTGAGTTGTTAGCTGGGAAAAATACTCAAAGGAAAGCACTGGATGGACTATTATTTTGGCAGATATCAACAAAAATGAATATTTATAATGGAGAAAAACCTCACCATATATCAGTGTCAACACTAGCATGGAAGTCCATAGTTCATGGGGAATAGTGTAGAAAACAGGGCTGGTTTTGAGAGTAAGAGATTGTATCTGTCCCCAAAGACTGAATTTACAACTAAACACCATTGGCAATTCATGCTGAAGTCACATTAACTCCAAATTAATTCATCTTGATTAATGTTGCTATGATGAATATCAAAGACATTAAGAATGATTAACCTATTTATTGCAGCATCTTGCAACCTGGAATAATGTTTTGTAGAACTGGCACTAGCGTTGTGCATCTGTCTTTGCTATTTATGTAGCCCTAGATACAGAATAATTTATAGGACAACTGCTATAGTTCTAAAAATGTAGGCTTCATGAGCCTGGCTGTTTCCATGCCTGATTGCAAATTCACTGGCACATGCCAACAGGCTCAGTGAATACCAGATGTGTTTCTGTTTCTTTGTTTTGTAAACTTGTGGTGTTATGTATCAATACAGTCTTAGTCCTGACTGCTCAAAAGCAATGGGCTTAACTTACATGCTTTAGATGTCTTTTCCAAGAGTCATAGATTAAAAAAAAAAAAAAAAAAAAAAAAAAAAAANATTGAACTTCAAAAGATACTTTAACCTCTTTGAAGCTATCTAACCCACTCAATAGGATGACTTGGTACAGAAAAAGTTAGATACACGTACAACTCTACAAGGTTAAAACCCTGAGGTACTATTTCATATGGTATCAAAATTTCAATTATTTCTTTTAATTGGTGGAGAAAAAAAATAGGGTAGTTTTTCAATTATAATAACACCTAGAAACAATTGACTTTTTTCCTTTTTTGGGAGATCATACAAATATTAAGGATTTACACCCACTGACACATTTTTAATAGAAGTTAGTCTAGGACACAAGATTTTGCCAAAATAAATAACTGTGCAGAACATAATATTTTTCTCTCTGTTATTTTTTTTTTAAAGCTTACTTGACATAGAAACAAGCAAATCTTATTCATGAATAAAAGAATAATTCAGAAAAAAGCTAAAGAATGTCTGATCATAAAGTATGATCATAATGAAACTGTTTCTGCTGGACATCAGGAAGAACATGGCATATATTTAGGTTTACCATTTCTATAATTAAACGTGTTTTAGAGGTAAGGAATTAGTTTCATATAGCAGAGAAATAAGTAGAAATGTGCTCTGGACAACTGTAAAAGTTGAAGGGCAGGGAGGGTTGTTTGTTCATTTTTTTCTTAATACAGGATGCCATATTTGGGAAATGTTAAAAAAAAGGATTACTTATTTTCCTCAGCTTTAACTCAAGCACAAAATAATTGCATATTAGAGATAATATGTGTTCCATTAAACAATTACATTGCTTTACAATGGGAGGAATTTTATATTTACTTGTGTGATTTTAAGGATTTCATCTGCAAGGGCCTGATGTTTTAAATCTGCATTCTAAATTATTCAGGAAAAACAAATTCCTGAAAGACCATACAGCTCATTAGTGTCCTTGGGTGTATCCTTGCTGTCTTAGGTGAATAATCCCTTCACACTACTCCCACAAAACACCCAACACTGGATAAGTGAACACAGAGAAGACACTGAAATTTATTTCTGTTATGATATTATTATGCTACTGAAAGAAGTATGAAGGTAATCCATGTCTCAGAGGTGTCTCAAAGCATTACTATTCCATAGTTGCTCTAGAGATTAGTTAGCCTCTCTGTTTTGGGGGAGGCTTTTTGAAATAACTTAGCATTATATATTTATTTATTTTCTTTGTTTTGGTTTGGTTTGTTTGTTTTGGTTTTTTTGGTCTGGGGGGCACGGGGAGTGGGGTAAGGGGTGCAACACAACAATGGTAAATTGTAATAATGTGAAATGAAAGAGCTCTCTGGCCCATCTCAGGATCAGCTGAGCCATATGCACTGTGTACATGTTCAACAGCAAAAATTTCAAGTGAAAAATAAATAAGAAACATGAAGGTTTTTTTCATTAATGTCTTTCACCCATTAGGTTGGCTTTTGGATATTCTCACTTTGAGGAGAGGCCTATAACCCACATTTCCCATTTCACTGGAGCTTGTCTGTACTGTAGCAGGGAAGGGGATGCACTGTGAGAGAAGTCAGAGATGGTCCAGGGTTGTCTCCAGATTTCAGTAAGAGCGGCCTGGCAATAAATGCTTTCGTAAAATGACTCCTTCAATTAAAAAATAATTAGAAGGTTAAGAAAGATAGTGAGCAAATGCTGTATTACTACAAGGGATAAGCAACTCCCATTTGTGCAGCGTCAGGCAAATGCTGGGTAGACTTTCCCACGGTGTGCTGCACAAAGTAGGTGCTGTCGTTATGTGTGCTATTATACAATTACTTTACAAGAAATCTATTCCTAAATCATGTTCTTATGGGAACCTCTTGTTGCACTTTGAAATGAAGGTAAGACCATAGCTGGCACCAAGTGGGAGCTGCCTGCTGGCTCCTCTCTTACAGTGAGCTGACTGAGGTTTCTCTGCAGCCAAATTATTTGTGCAGGTTGGAAAGGCACCCTGCATGTACAGCCCGGCACAGCCTGCCCTTGCTCAGCTTAGATTTTATGTGGATCACCACCTCTTAAACCTGCAACAGCCTTCCAGTTAGGATCTATACTGTATCCATCATTAAGGGAGCAAAACTTTGTCAATATTGTAAGAACAGAGAGGTGAAGATATTTGGGGTTTGGGTAACTATATTTGTGCCACTGGATTTCGCAACCTTTCATTGGTGGCTTCTCTTAATAAATCTTTTTCTAGTTTGTCTAACATGCTTTTTGGCAAGTTCTTTATCATAAAAATCTGTAAACCAAAAGGTGCTTTTTGAGATAGATACAGCAGGTGCAGAACTGAGGTTTAGAGCTTGCTTTTGTTTGCATAGTCCAAGGTTGTTTCCTTTTCAGTCCTTACTGCTGGAGGTAGACATGGATACACAGGCATAAGCTGTGATTCTTGGGGATGTCCTCTGCAGGGCCAGCAGTTAGACTTCAATGATCCTTGTGGATCCCTTCCAACTCAGAATATTCTATCATTCTATATTACAGTTGTTAACTGTTAGTGAGAATATGTGCATCTCAGGAAAAGAGGCAATTATACAGAGCTTTTGCTGAGATAGAAATGAAGATATGCACTACTTTAGAACTTGCTTCAATTTTAAATCCTTTTATCAATGGAGATGTGCCCTATGCAAACTAAGGCACTTTATTTTTATGTTTACTTTTGATTCATCTTCTGATGAATCTGAATAGATTCCCATTTGAACTGGAGTTTCTTTTGAATAAAAATACACAATTACAAGAAATTCACCATAACAACAGCCAGTATTTCTAATAGCTAATTCGTACTTTAAACTGGAGGGATTTGATCTAGTCTGTATTAATCAATCTACACTAAGTGATGGCCACTGTAGAACAAAGATAACCTGGTTGATAACTACCAAATAATGAAGCCCTCTATTAATTTTCATTTCCAAATTTATGCTCTTTTTAGGATGCTACAGTAGCTCCTTGAGCTTTATTATGTTTCTCTTCCTATTATCAACATTGACTCTGATTTATTGACAACCTTGCTGCAGTACTAGTCAACAAATGTCAAATGAGAGATTGTATGTTCCCCTGTATCTTACTCAGTGTTCTCCTTTTTCCATATTCAAGGATACCATTTTTTATTTTCCGGACAGCATAGCACTGAGAGTTTATTTGCCATTTTCCTGCTTCCTCTGAGCAGCAGCTGGCAGAATGAGAGGACACAGTCTTAAGCTGTGCCAAGGGAAATATAGGTTGGATATTAGGAAAAAAAAATCATGGAAAGAGTGATCAAGTACTAGAATTTTCTGCCCAGGGAGGCGGTGGCGTCACCATCCCTGGACGTGTTTAAACAATAGACTGGATGTGGCACTTGGTGACATGGTTTAGTTGAGGTGTTGGGGCATGGGTTGGACTCAATGACCTTGAAGGTCTCTTCCAACCTTGTGATTCTGTAATCATCTACAAGTCCTTTTCAGAACCATTGTTTCTCATAGCAAATTTTACCATGGTAGGTTTTGTGATTATAAACCTTTTTTTTTTTTTTTTCTTAAATTTCTGTTTCATGCCGTTAAATATGAATAATACAAATGTGTTACAACTTTTGTTTATTAGTCTGTAATGTTTAGCCTTCAAAAAGAATCTGAAGAAAGGCCATGAGAGCCAATATCCTCTAATAGTAATAGTAATAGTAATAGTAATAGTAATAGTAA
>PYHW01010833.1:12000343-12047694 GCA_013186435.1 Turdus rufiventris | reverse complement strand
AGTAATAGTAAGAGTAATAGTAAGAGTAATAGTTATAGTAATAGTAATAGCAATAGTAATGCTAATGCTAATGCTAATGCTAATGCTAATGCTAATGCTATCAATAAACAAGAAGTTTTCTCCCATATTTCTCAAGCATCATCCCAGAAACCACTTTTGACTTCAACCAAACTTGATACCTGAGGTTTCAGTGCAACATTGATAGAGGCCAGAGAATGTCTTAACCTATTTCTGACAGTAACCCACCCCATACATTTAAAAATCTAGTCAGCGGCAGTCAGGGCAAATAAGGAATAGATTTGTAAGAATAAAATGGGTAGTGGTATCCACAAGGCAGGTGCTTGGGTGCAATCTATCTCAGGTTTGTTTAATTATCTGCAATAAATGAATCTGACATTTTTGATGATACCATGTGACTCTGATAAAGACATTCTATTTAAGAAGAAAAAAGGTTCTACATTTTCCTGCTTTTTTCTGTAACATGTGGATAATCATAACTTTAAAGATTTAACATTATAATAATGCAAATCTTCCCAAGAGCTATCGATAATATAGACTAAAATATATTCTTATAAATAAGGCAATCCAAAGCTTTATATCATCTTTAGGTGAATAAGTAGACCATAATTTTCCTCATATTTCCTTCTTCTTGTTCTTACATAATGTGTATTACATTAAGTTTAAACATTTTGTCTGAATACTTGGAGCTATTTACTTAATGTGCTTGATTCTCATATGCTGTGGACTGAGTAATAGATTTTCTAGGACAATATTTTCACTGGTGTCTATTCCATTTGAACGACTGAAATTCTAAAACTCTCTGCAGTTTCTGTAATGAAAGATGCTAATGGCTGGATAAGTTCTGAACATTATAGTCTCCCCATCCTAATGTCACCTTCACATCTCTCATACTGCAGGAAATTACTGACTGACAGGCAATTTCCATTGCTATGTGACCTTTTGGGTGTTTTCATTTTTCCTTGAATCACAAGTACTAATGTTCCTCAAGCTACTCAGAGGTTTCAAGGACTGGAGTTGATCAATAGAGTTATTGCTACAATCAATCTGTGTGTTATCAAATTCATCTCTCTCTGGTAAAGTTTAGTCTCCCACTCTCCTACCCACTGACTGGCAGAGCTCCTCCTGGGTTAACCTTCCACCCTGAGTGTGTATTTGAGCTAGGAACAATCTTTCAGCACTGAAGCAGGAGAGTTCGGGTCTCAGCAGAGGTCAGCACAGGTTTGCTGTCGTTATGAGGGGGTGCACCACAGTCATCTCACAGACACTGGTATCTGCATGCACAGCAGTTTTTCGGTTTAATTCTCCAAACATCTATGAAACAGAAATGCCAAGAAATCACAATGTGGCTTAAAAATAGGAATGTGGGAATACATTAATTCCTCATAAAAATTAAATATGATGGTGCCCAAGGCAGTGTTTCATTTGCAGTTTTTTTAATGTTCTCTGAGGGCGAATTTTTTTCCAAGAGATCCAAGGTCCTTTTATCTTACCTTTCAAGTTTTTAAAGCAACACCTTCATCACCTTGCATGTGCTCTTCTATAGTTCTATTGTATATGGCTATTTCTTCCCTAAACTTTATATTTGTAAATTCTGCTTCTGACGCGCTAATTACTCATTTACCTAAACAAAAATATTTCCCTAACTGCAGCCATATATGGCAAAGTTGCATCACCTTTTTACTCTTCTGGTGTTTGATGTTGTTGTTTCATACCTCATTTCTTCTGTTTCTTGCATTTTTAATGGATGGAAATGGCATAAGTGAATAACAATATGAAACAGGGTAGGTGGACAGAGGAAGAGGGCAGCATTGTGCCAACCTAAGACACAAAAACCTGCTAGTACAGTGTTCTTATTTGCTGAATTGTACCGATCAGATTAACATTTTATTGTGTCTATTTGGTGGTTGTTTTTCTCAGATGATCATTTCTATTTTTTATTATATTACTGAACCATCATAGGCTTTAGGGCAAATTAATAATCTTCAATACTATGATTATATTTTGTTACTTTCTGTAAAAGTGATTGTGCTAGCCAATTTTGAAATGTCAGGGTAGGAATTCACCTTTCCTGTTCATCTGTGCTACAGAGAATAATTCATCTCCTGAATATTTTCAGGTTTAAAAGTATATTGTTCAAAAATAAGCTCAATTTTTATACCTCTTCCATGGTCAGTGGAGAGATGTCTACTGATCTTAGATACTCGGAGTGAGCTATCCTCTGAAACTACCCATTTCACATCATCTATTAGAAAGGGAGCCAAAGCAAATAGCTGCCATTTAATAAACTAACCTTCAGATATCTAACATCCTTTTTTACTGTGGAAGGTTTGGGGCTTTTTTTTCTTCTGGAAAGCTAAATATATGATGGTCTACATCAGCAGTTTTGGAGGCACATGTGGATAAATCAGAGGATTGTAGTTTGTCAGTGTTACAGATGCTGATTTTCCTATTGAGCTTATAAGTGATCTAAATTTCTGTAATTGTTCTTCTAATTTTTTGTTTGTTTGTTTTTCACCTGAAAAAAACAGTGTTTTGCAAACCCCCAAATCCTTATAGTGTCTGTCTAGCAGACACCTTCTCCTCCTCTGGTATGGTTGGTGATTTAAGCAGGTCTGTCTCCAACAGTCATAGTGTATTCATTACCTCTTGTTAGCAGTGCAGAATTCACAAAGGCACAATGTGCAGAAACAAAGAGCTGGTGACTCCCTCTTTCCCAACCATTCAGATAGCATGAGATAAAAAATATTGACTTCTTAGCCAAATATTTGGCACCGTATATACAAATTAACTACTTTATCATGATTAGTCCTGCTGTGTTTTCAGAGCAATGATGAAAAATTATTTTGAAAGCAATTAAATCTTGACTTCAGTATTGACTATTTTGTCTCCAAACACAAAGACGAAAACTTTTTACTTAGCAGTGTCTGATAAAACCAGGATGTTGTTTCAGGTTGGATTCTGTTTACCATTTCATGTCAACATCTTTACTGAATCTAAATTAACGTATGATGTGAGATGAGAAAAAAAGTAATTTTCTCTTTCTTTGAAATGTTTTAGACATGTTTCTTATCACCATTTTACTCTTTTTCTTGGTGTTTAACCCAGTCTTTTTAAGGTGTGAAGCTCAATAAATCCAATTATTACACATGCCCAACATCAGTTATCAATAATTGAAGTCCATGTTTGTACAACTTTCCTTTTCTATGTGAAATGTTTGCACTGAATATGACAAGGCATAAACTTCTTAAGTCAGATTAGTTTTCTTCACCTTTTCTAGAATTGCAGCCTAATCTGTGTAAAGTCTGATTCACTAGATTTGAACCCTTTTCAGTTCTTTAATATCCTCTTCTTCTAGCCAAATACTAAGAACATAGCCTTTGAGATCTTTGAACATTTCAGTACATTTGGGAGTGCTGTTTTGATAATAAATGAAAATTCATCCTCCTAAGTTAACTCAAGTACTGAATAACTAGTGCACTTGTTATGGACTTTCTATTGCCTATTTCACTTTCTAATTGACTTTGGGGTCCATTAGCACAGCTTGGCAGACCTGCCTAATAGTGTATTAATAGATAATACATACTATTATATTAACTGATTATAAAATAGGTGAGTTCAAGCACATTTAGAGTGGCTTGAGATCAGCATTTGAATTATTTTTGGAAGTTTAGTCTTCACACCTGTTGAATATATACTGACTTCTTTAAAGTTTTAAAAAATATATCTAAGTACCTCAAATGTTTTTGCAACAAAAATAATCAATTATTCTAATTTTAAAACAACCTAAAAATGCAGATAACATTATTTTAATAAAATTTTAGGTACCACGAAGGCAAATGAATTAGGCTTTTTGCTAAATTCCAGATTTGGGGCATCGCTGATAAGAGCTAAGAATAGAAGTCAAGAAACTGTTTTCCTGCATAATGAAATAATTGGTACTTCTGAAATAATTGTGTCATAGTACTGCTGCTGAAGAATATGATCTGCCAAATCTTTCTCTTTTTTTTTCCTGAAGCTTCAGAATAGATGGTTTGTCTCAAACAAACAAATAAACAAACAAAAAAGTTTTTCATTCCACAGGCTATAAGAAACAGCTGTGATTAATATATCTTCTGCAGCTCCCAGTAGCTGCATATAACATTCCAGGAAAAAGAAAAAAAAATCTGAATGCCTGAGGTCATGTCGAAAACAAGGTCCTTTGAGGGGATCAAGTGAGCTCTGCAATAACTGAGTAAAGCTGTTTCTGACTGGAGTGGAAGAAGTCACAATGAAGAGTGCAAAGATGAGAGAAAGAATGTTACTGATTTTCACACTACTTTTCATTCCCTTTCTGTCTGACTGCCAAGTCTGACTTTGCACCTCTTTCTCTTTGTATATACTTGTGTGTGATGGGGGGCACATATGATGGATTTTCTTCATCGTTTTAAGATCAGTAGGATTTTATTTTGTTGTAATGTGTTTTTGGCCAGCTATCAGCTTGATGCACCAACTGGTAAAGGCCAAGTGTGGACTTGCTTGCCAACAGAGCTTATGTATTTCTGTCAATTTTTGTCTGCTGAAAACACTCCTTTCTGCAGCAGCCAGCAACAGCGAGAACAGAAGCCAAGAATCAGTGATCAGATCTTTCTTTCCAAATTGTATCATGTTGCACAGTTAGAACCTGGAGGGAAGGCAGATTATGTATTTCCATTTTTTAAAAGATGCTGAATTATTTTATTTATTTATTACGATTTGAATTATTTTAGTGTTATTTCTGATTATTTGAAAATTTGTAAGCAGAAGGCAAATTTCATTGTTATGAACATGATGCCAAACAAATCACAATTTGAACATACTGAAGTATATGCATATATTTTCTTAAGCTCCCAGTAAACCACTGGTACTAGATTTAAAGCTTTGAAATGTCAGTAAAAAAGCTTTGTAAAGTTAGTAAATATTCTCGTCTAATTATCATAGAGTAGATTGAGGTATGTCCTACCTAAATGTAAAAACATAAGACGAAGTTCTGAATTTGAATGGAGCAGTTTGAAATATACACTTATGAAAAGAGATATATCTAAATCCACAGAAACATTTGCACAGATTTATGTGAATCAGGAGTTCTGTATCTGGTGTCCTCAAGAAGCCATTTTGTGTCATAATACAACACCTGTTATAGATGCTGCCTCTTAGGAAAGCTTTCTTCTAAATATGTGATGAAGAATAAATGTGTTATTTAATACTGACAAGAAAGTTGATAATTTTTCTCTTTATTCTGTAAAGTGTTTTTTTTTGCCTTTCAAGAAAACACTGAGCAGGTTACATCAAATCCCTTTAAATCAGTTATGTTTTCATCTTGTTCAAAGTATATCTGTTAGATTCTAAAGGAACTTGCAGAAAAGAGAAAGCAGTAGTAGAAAATTACTAATCATTTAATTTTGAAGCAAATTGTCCTAAGAATGACCCAGAAAGTATAAAATATGGGTTTATCTTCCTTTTTTTTATCTGAGATGGTTTAGACTAGTCTTCATCCCAGAGAATTAAGCGATGTGAGGTGAGGCTGTTTTCCATCCCTCCTGTTCAAACTGTGCTACTGGACAGTCAGGATTCAGGTTTCCTGGACTGAGTGTGCTCATAGGAGCTGTCATGGTCAGTTTGCCACTCTCCTTTGAGAGTTCTTGTCCTCTTCCCAGTTTTATGTGTCTTACCTGATAACAATTTAATGCAAACACATAATTGAGACTTTAGAATTAAAGGCGATCAAATGAGATTTCTACAGTTAAGTTTTATAGCTCTCCATGAAAAACTGAGCTGGAGTCTAGGGCTTCCCCTGGGCCCAATTAATCTTGGTTTCCTTTTTAGCAAGTGAACAATTCCAACAAGAGAGGTGCATATAGGTTGTTTGTAATGGTCCTCTCAGGGGAGGTAGGAGATGCAGGTTCAACTCTCCCGGGCTGGAAGGAAAACAGCCTAAAAATCTGCTACCTCCCACACACACTTGAGCTGCCGAACAGCTATAAAAAGGTCGAAACCATCACTAACAATTTCCTTCTTAAAGAACTTATGCAGAAATTACCTGGCTTCATGATGTTGCTAATGATTACATATGAGTTTAGAACTAAGATAATTAGCCAAGTCAAAGCTACTGCAGTTAGAAGCAAGATGGAAGCATAATTCTAGGTGGTAAATCTTTATACTTACCTTAACAAGGTATTTCAGCATCTTATATTTTAAAAATTCCATGCATATTCTATTTTTGGCTAATCTGTATGTTTAAATCTGCTGTTAATAAAAAGAAATCATGCAATGAAGTTATATTTTAACTAGCTGCACTCATTTTAAATCAATGCACTTTAACACATTTACAATCTTCAGAAAACATTTCTGTGATAATGTTCTGTAGCCTGTACATTATAATGTGTATGGATGTGAAGGTTCTAAGAAAACTATGCAGAAATTTTTCTATTCTATAAGGCAAAAAAGAAAAAAAAAATTGGAAACTTTTGCCCTTCTCAAAAGGTGCATAAATCTAAATGATTCATTAACACAATTCACTTATTAAGATTTATTTGCTAATAGGGAAAACACTTCTGCAGCACTACTAACTAGAGGGCCAAATCTGAGATTAGAGGGATGTGTGAGAATAATCAAGAGTGCTCACTTGTTTAGGACTTTGAAACAACATGCATATAAAATTGACAGATACAGGAGAGCTAAAAATTTAGTTATGAGCAGAAACAGAGTACATGCAAATGCTGTAATTTTCAGAAAGAGCAGATTAATAAAAATATTTTAACTGTCATTGATCTAGAAACAAAAATACTGCTAAATATTTAATGAAAACTATTTTTAGATAAATTAACTTTCCAACTAATAGATATTATTGCTTTCTAATTTCTATTGCCAACTGTTTAGCAGCATGCTGTTTATTGCTTATCATAAATAACAATATTTTACTAATAGGTTTTTAATGAGCGATAAATAATTGCTCTATTAATACAAAGTGCTATAATTTGTTCTGTTCTTGGATTCATTCCTCTCCTGCTTGCTACGCAAATATTATTTTTTTAAAGTGATGTTTGCATTATTTTTAAAAATGCAAGCAATCCTGAGATAACTATCTGATAGATACCTGCTGACAGACTTATACTTTAGGGATATGAAGATGATACATGTTCTTCCAGTTTATGACTTGGTTTTATTAAATTGCTTGCTTCTTTTTTTTTTTTTTTTTCATTGAATTTAGATTTTATTTGTCATATTCATTTGGATAGAAATAAAAAAAAAAAAGAGGTCCAATATCTACTTATTAGGTCAATTCTCAATGGATGCCTCATTTGCATAAAAACTACCATTCCACAAAAATTATTAAGTGTATAGGTGGAAATCACAGACCAAAATCTATAAAATTCTGAGGTAATTACTTAGTATTTAAATTACCTGGGAAAAGAAATGCAAGAAAAAAAATTACTGTTATCACAATGAAAGCCACATAAAATATGTTGAGTTTATACTTTCTTATAGCTTTCCATTTTCAGTCAGTCATCCCTTTGAAATAGGGTCCAACCACATTGCATTTTATGCCTAATTCCACTAATTCTTCCTCCAGTACATGAACACATTTAGGAAGATTTCATATCCTTTAACTGCAGCTAAATAAAGCTGAGTGAAAGCTGAGAATAAATGAAATAAATACTTCAGATTTCAGTTCATGAGTAGGATTTTCTCCCTGAAGTAGAGGAGAATCTGGGTGCGTATTTTATGTGAAATTAAACTGGAAATTTCAGTGGTTTTAACTGGGAAACTATTTTTGACTAAGCTCTATGCAGAGATAAGATTCTTTCTTATGGGAGTATATTTTAAGATATATTTAAGATGCAGGTATAGAATTCTCTTCAGCTGTAAGCTCTGAAAACATCACATAAGATGCACATTTGTGCTGTAGTTGTATTAGTGTTGTCTTGTTAACCTGGTAGCTGTCCTCAGTGGTACAGGATAATGACATGCAAAATTTTATGTGTACTCTTCTTGTTTTCTGATGAGATACTGGGTCTCCTATGGGACTTCATTTTCCATTATTTTTATGCCTATAGAATTCTTCTGTCTCTAGATAAATTCTCCTTGTGACACCAAATGCCAATTTAGAAATGAATGTATGCCTGTGATGATAACTCTGGTTTTATTTAGGGACCTTCTGTGGATGGTTTTTTTTCCCCCTGCTCATTTGTGGGCTTTTTGGTTTTTGTTGTGAAAAATAGCACAATATTTTCTTTTGTTTTCTAATAGAATGCCCTTGATATCACCCTAAATTATATTATAGAAATTTTACCTATTTCTTCTGCTGACTGAAACCTTCTGGTCTGTATTGACACAAGTCTATATGTCTAAAACTACCCTCTGAGGTGCACAGATATTTTGACAGATTTACTGAGTAAAGGTCCTGATTCTGCCAGCTATTCTGCACCTTTCTTTAGCTACATTAAAAAAAAAAAATCTAGTGGAAGGCCACAGGGGTGACTAAGAGACTAAAGTATCTCTCTTATGAGGAGAGACTGCAGGAGCTGGGCCTGTTTAATCCAGAGAAGAGTGAGGGGGGGATATCTAATTAATGCTTATAAATATCTCAAAATCAGGTGTCAAGAGGGTGGTGTGTCCAGTTTTTGTAGTTTGAAAATCTCAGTCATGCAAATACTGGCAAAGCAAGTATGATATACATGTCAGCAAATGTCATACATTAAGAAATTAGCATGCTTTATTTCAAAACATGGCAGTATGTGAAGAGAAATACTCAGGGCTTAAAATATCCACTCCAGGGATAAGGAGATCTGCAAATCCCATATATTTGAACCATAGTTACTTATATTTTAGGTAATTAGCCTAACCACTATTAGAAATTTGTATTTAAGTGTATCCTATCAAAAATGCTTCAGCAAAAATTGCATTCAGCATATAAAATAAAGTGGTGCAGCCCAAGAAAAATAAAGCAACCTTTGATATCCTAAAAATACGTAGTGATCAGAAAACTATTATCTATATGTTTTCTTATCATTCTTCTTACTATTGCCCTAAGAGATGCCTTAAAAGAATGTTGCTTTAGAACGTGCAGTTCAAATTCCCTGTGCACACTTAGCATGGCATTGTGATTGCCAAGGCGCTGCCACAGACGGGCAGAATGCCAGACTGCAGTGTGGGGGGCAGAGGAAGCAATATGAGCCCAAAAATTCTCAACGTTAGATATTTACTGAATCAACACCCTTTTTTTAGTGGCTCTTACCATAAAATATGTAGCACCTGGAGGGGAAAAGAGCATAAGTGAATTTATCAATGTTTACCCTGGTGTCAAGAAGTGGTGTTTTGTTTAAATTTTCACACAATCTCTTTTCCAATTATTTAGTTTAGATTGCTGGTGTCAATGAGTAAAATATGAGAAACCAGAGCACTATTATGTCGTTATCAGATTAATTTAGATGTTTAA
This sequence comes from Turdus rufiventris, assembly GCA_013186435.1. Lineage (NCBI taxonomy): Eukaryota > Metazoa > Chordata > Aves > Passeriformes > Turdidae > Turdus > Turdus rufiventris. The sequence goes on along the minus strand of PYHW01010833.1, from coordinate 12,038,219 downwards.
TGATAAATATTCAATTATATTACATCTTCACTTCCCCCCTCTTCCAATTTAATCTTGTCTCTAAGAGTAGATAAAGTAAAGTTTATTGGCATCTCACTTCTGAGACTACTCTGCAAATATAATTTCCCTCAATATAGAGTGAAATTAGATCACCCACATGCTTCACTGAGTATTTGATTGAGATAATTTGATTTTAGGTTGTTACTTTTAATATAGAATATCTTTTTTTCTATTAAAATTGTATTATTAATAAATTTTAGCACACAAACAGAATAGTGAAAACAATTCCTGGATCTTACATGTGAAAGTGTATAATTTCAACACCTGGCATGCAGTATTCAGACCATCTTTTCCAAAATCTTTCCTGTGACTTTTTCAGCCATTCCAAGATACCATACATTCTACATATATTATCATGTTTGTTCAACAATAACTGTGTTAAAATTCCAGGCATGCAAGATTCTTTAATCACCAGCTCAAACCTTCCTAATTAGAATATTCTAATTAAAATAATTAGTCCCTCTCCTGAAGAGCTAATCCATTGATCTGTATTACTATAATGTAAAGCCTTGAACTAATGCCCTTCCCAAGATGAAGACCTATCAATAATAAAAGACCAAGAATTAAATGCTGATTAAAGAGGTTTCTAGTTCTGCATGTAATTTTATTAGCAGGTGTTTGTATTATTAACATTCTGCTGTTGTTGCATCTTTCATACCCACAACCTGCTCTGTGTCTGTATCTACCTAATGGTTCATGACATGTCTGCTTTATTTGATGCACAGAAGTGTGTCATAATGTGGATATCTCTCATTTTCTTTCTCCTCCTCCTCTTTCTGCCCAAACAAAATCCCACTAGCCTGAAGGAGAATTTCCAAAATGAAAAGTGTCAGGAGAACATTTCAGACTGAACAGTTATTGTTTGGGAACCAAAAACTATACAGTAATGTTAGGCAAATTTAATTAAAGGCAGAGCTTGCCCTTCAGCATTTGTGTACTGTGGGCTGAGCCACCATCTGGGGAAGGTTGCATTTTAACTCACTGCACATATATTAAATCAAGTAGTAATGAATAAAACAGCTGTAATATTGGGGTTTGGGGGTGGGTGGGTTTGTCTCTACTTCTCCAAAAGTAGTTAGACATGAAAGTGCTCCAGAAAAACAAATCAAAACAAAGGGGGGATTATTCAAACCTGCTCAGCTCTGCTCTTTGTTTAATAGCATCTGAACATTAGAGAATGTTGATCTGTGCAGGGTTAACACCCTTCTAACAGCATATTTATAAAAGTCTTTATCTAAATGTCAACATCAATTTCAGTGAAACATTATTTTGATTTTTAAGTCTTAACCCTGGGAGTCTGGTATCTTGTGTCTATTTTTGTTTTTCTGCAGACTTGCTTCCTGGCTTATGTTCACTCTTTTGAACAAGGTATTTAGAAACTTCACCTATATTCCTAAATTCAAGGGTAAGCAACTCACTGTAGGATTTCCAAAAAAACTTACAGACCTGAATCTTCTTTAATGAACCTGGAAAATATTCTACAATGTCAAGACTCAACACTGATAAAGGGAGAAGAGTAAATTTTCATTTCTATTTTTCTGGGATATCACAGGACACTCTACTAAGAAAGGTAAAAAATGCCTTTATCTTTCTTGATAAACAGCTTGTTGGCCAGTCTCTTTTTTTTCTGATTATCAGTATACCTGAAGCAGATGTGTTTTTTCCAACTTAAAATTACTTTAAAACAGAATGCTTTTATGCCCTTTTCTTAAATTCAATATAATAGTATTGCAAACAATAATTTCTGTCAGTAAGAGCAGCCAATACAATAAAGCAACAATTATGGAATTTGTCTTTAAATAATAATTCTGCTGTTTGAGAAGGAACACTGCCACCCTCTGTGCACATATTAGCTAGAGAATCTAAGATAAAAAAAGCCACTGTATCTTTCCCATATACAATCTGAAGCACACAGAAGGCAGCAGAATGAAAGCAATACTGGTCAGAGAAAGAGTGAATATAAAGAAAATGCGAGAAAATATTAAACAGAGGGCTTTTTTTACAGCAAACATCCACCAAAAGCAAGAAAAAAATAGCTTCTCTCTTTCATTCTGAATCTACCCTGCTGGTCCTTGTCTAATGACAGAAATATTGTAAGGTAGGTTTGGAGAATTCAACAGAGAAATCCAGATTCTGTTCGTTTACAGCTACAGGTGGTAGGATTCTTTCAAGAGCCCAGGAATCATTAGTGTTTAAAATGGTATAGTAGCAGCTGAAAGAAATTTCTTCAACTTTACTGAATTGTGTTTTTTCAAATGACATCACTCTTTACTGTTCTTTGTGTTGTGACAGTAGGAAAACATCCTGAGTGCTTTTGAAATTAATGCAAATTGCAGGCTGTGCAGAGGGACTGTCATGCTGGTGATGCCTGGGTAATTAGTGAACAACTATCTTAAATGCACTGAGTCCAATTATATGTTTCTGATTGGAAACGAACAAAATAAATTCATATTTTTAATTCTGTGCAAAGTATTAATAAGCCTCTGAAGCATTTAGGAGACTAAACTTCTGTGGGCATGGTTAATACCCATATTATTCTAATATTTATGTCTATACAATTTAGATAAAAAATAGAAGTTTCAGATAATAGTTACCTTAGACACCTTGTCATGGTCATAAACAACCACTTGTTCTCTGATATCCCAGAATCAGTATTATGCTGAAAATATTTAGTAAGCGGCATCCTTAGGAATTCCTTTTTTTATGCTTTAATGCACAGTTTGAGAGTAGCCTTGCAGAAGGAAGAAGAAATCAGAATACCTTACATAACAGCAAGTGTATGAACAAAAGAATAAAATATTCCATGTAGGAATATTTGCATATGTAAGATAATATTAAATTCAAAACTGAAGGACACTTAGAACTGCAATTCAAACTTTCTATAGACTTGAATGGGAAAACACAAATTCATAGGATCAATATTTTCTGGTAATTTAAAAAAAACCTTCATGATTTCTTTTATCCACTGGTTTGATGTGCCTAGACTTTACTTTTAGAGTTTTATTGTGGGAAGATTTAATTTATAAACAAAAGTTGTTTTGAAATGAAAACTTCAATGAGTTGATTCTGAGAAGAAAACACACTATATTCGTGGAGATTTCTCTCAGTAAGAGTTTAATGTTATTCTTATTAGAATTTTAACATTCTTAAAATGAAAGCTTGATAGAGAAAAATTAGGTTTTATTAAACATTTTATGAAAAAAAAAAAAAGTTTCTTCCATGTCATGACAGAATTGCTAAAGAAACGCCCTGTGGACTTTTAAGACAGTTTTTCATAGAGTACACCTAGAAAAATGTGTGCTAAATTGAATTCTTGTCTCATGTGAAAATAGAATTTCTCAAGGGGGAATAAGTCTATGTAGTACATGGCATTTTTACAAGAATGAGCTGAAATCCCCTGCCATTATGAGAACAGGACTTACACAGAACCATTTCTGCTTCAGACAGTCCAATTTTGCAAAATTTCAGAAAATACACAGAAAACAGCAGAGCAATAGTGCAACTTGCAGCAGCATAAAATCTAGGGCAAATATGGCTTCACTGAGATTAAAAGTGGCATTTATGATTACCTCTGGAGTTATGCTACACAGAAATCTGTGCAGTCACAGCCAGAGTTCTCTTCTGTCAGGGGCACAGGTAGTGTTCTCTTACATCCTCCCAGCTGGAAACTGGGACCCAGGAAGAAGGAGATGAACAGAATGAGTAAATGTCTGGCTGTGTGCATGGGGCCACGCTCAGGGCTTTGGATTCTGTGATCTGGGACCCACCTTAGACCAGACATGTTGGCATTGGATGGGCCACACCTGATCAAGTGGGATATGGTTGTTCTAGGCAGCAGCCTGGCTGGGTTCATAAGCAGGACTAGAAACTAGATTTGGTGGGGGAAGAGGATGTTCTGAGTGTCAGAGAGGAACCAAGAGGGAAATACATGCAATTTGTCCCAAAGGAGTTAAGAGAGGGCTCCTCCCATGAGGTGAAGAGGTCGATATCCCAGCTGAAGTGCCTCTACACCAGTGCACACAGAGGGTGCAGTCCCTGCCCTGGGAGCTCAGGGGGCTAGAACTAGGTCTTACAGATCTCTTCCAACCCACACCACAATCCTAATCACACCATTATAAATCTGTCCATTTCTATCACTGTTTCTGCAGGATTTTCCTTCTGAAGTGTGACAAATATTAGATGATCCTCAACCCACAGTTTTGCAATTGGAAAGTTGTAGTGCATTAATAACTGAATTCTGTTTAGTGGTGACACTGTTGTCGTTACACAGGGAAATTGTGGCTCATGGTTGTCCATGACTTGGCATCTATTCTAGCACCACATGTTCCCCAGTGTGGTAGCTCATCTCCCCTGTCTGTATGCTGTCTGTTTGTTACCATTTCAACCTGATGAAGGCTACAAAAGTATGACTAGTTGCCCTTTTTGCATCTGGGAGCAATACTATATAGCAATAATTCTGTTAATAAAACATATTTTCTATTAATTTGTTTTAATTTTTAACACATGTAACTATATTAGAAAATGACAGCAATATAAAAGGAAGAAGAATAATTTAATATGGGTAAAAGTGCAGCTTAGTCAGAAATTCAAATCATCATATTGAAATCACAGGTGGATAAAAGCAGTGCTTATTTCTTCCTTTACGCTAGTTTAAATAATTTATCAGCTCTATATTCTATTTATTGATTCTCTGAGAATGCCAAAGGAAAAGGAATTGAAAATATTTGATGCACTTTCCTTGATTTTTATCAAATTCATTATATGTAATAGATTCATTATTTCAAATACTGGAAGTAAATGATGTTTGCTCCTTCTCCCTACTGGAAACATTACAGCATACATCAATACATTTATTTGGGAAACCTGGCATTTTTCAGAAGATAATCAATTTTTCAGATAACACATGGAATTTGTACCACCCTTTAGCCTAGATCAGATCTTCAGAAACATGGTGATTGTGTTCTGTCACAGTAGAAATGATACTGCAATTCCAAATCAGAAGGGTTTTTTTCTATACTGCAAAATAGAAGCATTATATAATTTTTCTTCCCTTGAGTTACCTCATCATCACTCTCTAGACCTGCAAATACAATTATGTGGGACAAAGTATAAAAAAAACCCAACAAAATCCATAAAAATTATTCCCACATTTACCATCTCTTCTAATCTTTTTAGGCTGTTTGATTCTTTTTTAGCTATTCCTAAGAAGGGGTTATCATACTCTTCCCTAACAGAGGACATGCCTAAGATAGTGGTGCACAGGAGATGAGATGGAGCTTATTATTCTCTATTTCATCAGCAGTGCCTTCAAGACAATCACAGCCAACTTATCAGGTTGCTGTTTGCAAGAATTAGACTTTAACCTATCTACCTAAATCTTCAAAATTACATTTCAGTTTTCACAAGGTTTCTGTTTATATTTATGCATCTTGTGTGGCTTACTGAACGTAAGCTTTCTGCTACCACAAAACTGCATGCCTTTGCTTGGAAATGGTGCAGTGATAGACTATTTCCCATGCAAACAAAGAAAAAAATCCAGATGTAGGGACAAATGAAAAAAATACATGTTAGTTTGGTGTCTTTGCAAGACTTGAACATTGATATAACAGAAAAAATATTCTTCTTGTAATCACCCTTGTTAAAGAAAAAGTTTTCAGGTGGGAACCAGATCCTTGGATATTATCAATTTCATTGATCATAAAGGAGCTACTCTGACTTTCACTAACTGGACGTGTTAACCCGATGTTTTCAGCATGAATGTCATGTCATCACCACCAACTAGCAATTTTTCTGTTTGTGTCACAGTTTACCAAACTAGAAGAGTAATAACACTGGCGATCTTGCAGGTAGAGAGAGAAGAGTCCTAGTTATCTTTTGCAGAACTTCTAGTGGCCTTGAATGTATTATGCATGTATTACCATCACCATAACAACAGAAACAAATGAAGGTAGGTAACAATATGGCACTTTTCTCTGTCTGAAGGAAACACAAGGCGTATTTCAGAGGATAAAGCCTTGGAATGCAAAAAGAAAAAAAAAAAGAAAATAAATTCTACATCTACTCAGAGCTTACTTAAACCAACAGCAGACTCAGTTATTAGCTGAGACAAGTTTACACTTGGAAGACCTGAAGAGGAAAAGTGGCTTACTTTTAAGCCACTTTATTGGTCCCCCAATACTGCAAATTGCAGCACTGTGCATGGAGTGCCAATTTAGCTTCAAAGAAACCAGGTATCACATCAAAAGCACCGTAGTCATAGCAGCACAGCAATTGGCACAGAAAAAAAAAAAAATCTTGGTAAGTAGCTTATTTCAAGGTAAGAAGAGCACAAAGGAATCTTTCTGTGCTGCTGTGCTGTACACTGAGGAGATGCCTTTTGGTTTGGGTCAATACTATAACTGAGTGTTTTCTGTGGTACTGGGGGTCTGGAGGGGGATAGAGACTCCAACCTTTTTTTGACACCTTCTCATTCCTTTCAAATACTTGACATGCTATGTATAAGAAAAAGTTGGAATTTGAATATTTGCATTTTAAGAAGTAACATTTCACTTCCTGGAACATTTTGGTACAGAGAGCAAAAATTTCTTCTGTTAGAGTCTATTTCCTCTAGTATTTGTTATCCTGTAGTTTTACTATTTAAGACTCCTTACAGTTCTAACTCAGATTTTCTATCGGTGAACACCAAATAACATATGTTGGCAGTAATTATATCAGCTTTTTCTCATCCCTAGGTCCTTCTGGAATGAAATCTTTCAGCTATCCTCTCAGGGCAGGTTTGTTTCTTTTATCTCTAAACAGCACCAAGCAGCTGGGGCCAGACCAAGGAGTAAGTACAAGCACGTTTCTTATTGCATTGTCTAAGCAATGTATAGGACTTAGACATTCCCATGTCATGGAAATAGATATGTGATATTTTGATGTTCCCACTTAAATATATTGTGTAAAGATTTTCTCCATTTAGATTGAAACATAAGATTCAAGGCTCATATACAAGCTGTGGATCATATTGACTCCCCTTGGGAAGCTATGCAAAAAAAGTTCACCTAGGTAGAAATATTTTTGCTGCTATTTTATAGATTAGAAGTATTTCTGTGATTTTTTTCAACTATTTCCATCAATTCAAATTTAGATCTCAGATGAAATAATAAATTTTAGCTATGGAAAACTTTTCTGAAATATACTTTCAGCATGTCAAATGTCATAAAAAAAGAAATTGGTATGGCCTTAATTCCAATGAGGTTAAACTAAGTCAGAAGTACACCATCACTAAAGACTCAAATTGTGCATTAGATGATTTAAACATACAAATGGCAAATCCAGCTCTATTTTTTTTTCACTTATTAAAAATATCCAGACCCCAAAAAACCCACAAAACAAAAACAAATAAACAAACTAAAAAGCAGGTATTTTTCATTCTGCTTTCTCATTTTCGAGGAGAAACAAAGAAATCCCCTTTCTTTACCTCCCTATGCATCTCTATCATCGTGAAATTGAAAAATAAAAACAAAAAAAATCCCCAAAAGAATAAAAATAAACCAAATAAAATTTCATCTATTGCTTCTCAGAAATTTCAAAGTCAGTGCAAGAGTTAAAGACTGAACAGAATAATAAATGTTGACTTCAATTTTTAACTTCCCTCTCCTGCATTCTTTTTCCATATACTTTGTATACCTGAAAAAGAGGTTGGGAGAGAAACCATAGCTGTGTCTTTTTATTAGGGGCAATCCATTTTTATTCAATTTGTATGGAAAGAGAAGTAAAATCTTCATGTCACTCAAATAATTTCACTAGCCAAACTACACGCTCATAAAGTTCAATCCTCCTGACAAAATTTTTGAAGCACCTTTTCATTTTGTTTAATATAATTTGTATTTTATGGAGCCTTACAGCTATAAAATGTACAGGCAGTTTTTATCATTGAATCTCAGTGATTTCTTTAAGTTAATGAATCCTTACAGCACTAGCCTCTTTACAAGACTGGAAATTTTCCTTGGTGTCAGTATAAATTGCTTGCTTGCTTATATAGTGAATAATCAACAAATAATATTCAAGGAGCTTTTCTTGTTGATTAAAATAAATTGGCACATGACTGCTAATTTATTTGAATAAGGATGTAACTTTTTCAGGTGAAAACATTTTGAGCAGCATGAACCTTCTAAATTATTTCTTCGTTAATAGCTGAGAAAGAGGAAATGGTGTGCAAGTCTGTTAGATTTGACCTTATCAACCTGCTGACTGATCTTGAGCAGCATTTACAGCATGTTCCACCTTTCATCACTTGAGTATTTTTTACTCAAAACTTACTATGTAAGAAGTACCCCTTTTATGAACTGGATTGTAACTGGCCCAAGTGCATTTGGGAAATAAACAGGATCCCTTGCATGAGTTAAACTAACTGGATCTTTGTGTCATAGATAAGACTGTATGGCTTCTGTATCTTATTTGCCCCTCAGGGATTAAAGATATAAGAAGAATGAGGAGAGATGGATCTATAACTTCTAACAACCAAATCACTGTAATTAGTTGTGTTTTGAAAATTACTGTGAGTTATTGAGGGTCATGCCCCAAGTTGTTGAATCTCAGCTATTTGAACTGAGAGAAGGTGTACAATGAGTTATCTAATAAATATCTTCAAAATATTTTGAAAACCTCAAATGAGAGAAGATTCTCTTACCTTGGGTAGACAAAAATGCAATTCTCTTCATTGCTTCATTTTTCTTTTTCGCACTGCAATATTTATTGTGTGGGCCATAACATTTTTAAACATCTGGCAAGTCACAGTTAGTGATTACAGTATGCTGCATACACATAATTCAGCTCAAAATGTTATCAATACATCTTGCCCTCTGTGGGCTTTGACCTGCCAAAAAGGTTAATGTTTGTTCCACAGTTATGGATAAGTAATTTTACCTCATGGAAAAGGAATGCCACCTAAAATGGAAGAGTTCAGGGTGCAATGAAATCTAGGTCATCCAATGAATGGGGTGAATTTGAGTGTTAGATTCATCTCTGTGCTGGTACTGATGTGAGACAAAGGAGAAATGCGTTTGTTGCAGAGAGTAATTCAGTAATACAGGATAAGGTTACTGGTGATGAATACCTCAGAATGCAATCCTCCACAGAACCCTGACACTAGGTGAAGTGATAAAATCAGCCATGGGCTGAGGCTGGTCTCAAGAAGAAAGGAGTCAAGGGAGCCATGTTGTGGCAGTGTTGTGTTCTCCTTTGCAAGACTTTCAAAGCCAGAGTGTGCTTGGAGCTTTGGGCTTTGTGTTCTCTGAACCCTAACCCTAGGCGGAACCCTAACCCTAGGCACAGGAGTAAATGCAGCCTTAAGCTGTGGTTGGAAACAAGTAGAGAGGTGTGGAGGGAGCCATGTTGTGGCAGTCTTGTGTTCCCCTTGGCAGGAAATTTGCAGCTGCATTGTTCCTGGAGTGTTTGGCTTTGTGGTTTTCTGAAGCCGAACCCTAGGCGTAACTCTAACCCTTGGCTAAGTTTAGAATTGCATGGGAGTGAGGCTGGTTCCAAGTTAAAAGGTGTGAAATCAACCAAGTTGTGGCAGTCTTGCGTTCCCCTTGGCATGACTTTGCAGCTGCAGTTATGCCTAGACCTGAGGGCTTTGTAGTTTTCTGAGTTCTAACCCTATGATGGAGGCATCAAAGACTTTAAACTGGGACAATTGGGTCACATCACTCCAATTACCTCATGGCTGTCAGTTATCTCAGTTCGGACTCTCCTCCACACAAACTCCAACTCTGTCTCTTGCTTATTCTACAGTGTGTGCTATCAGCATATTTTGGTTGAAGCCTACAAAGTTTGAGAACACAAATATTTTTCTCAGAATTAGTCTCTACACTACTACACAGAAAAAAAATCTCTAAATTACTACAGGGAAAGGTTGTCACTCTGAAAAGAAAGAGATATATGATTTAGGAATAGGATTTTTAAGAAAAGGGTTTTTTTGTGAGTCAGATATTTCAGAATATGTAATTAATAATTTCTTACTTGATTTAACTATCAATTCAAAGTACATTGTTTCATTTTGGTGTGTTTTAATTACATTTTATATAGCATAACATTAATAGATAAAGATGTTTTGACCCTTTCCCTTTATGTTTCTTAGGCATTTGGATTTAGGCATTCAATCTTTGCCCATTTCAGTAGGCCTTCGTTGATAGGCAATGTGCAAATATAGCTTAGAATAAGGTTTGGCATTCAATTAAGCCAATCAAAATACTTTGAGACATGAGTAAGATTGAATTCTTGTCATTGTGTTTCTTCATGGCTGGTTCTTTAGGTCCAAAATAACGTGGTGACTTTGTGGCAATTGAAACATATTGGACATTATTTTGCATTAAAAGAGCTGCTGGATTTTATTGTCCTCTCCGCTAAGTAATCATGTGTAAACAATGACTGTTAACTAAGTTTTTAGTTGTAACACAGGTTCTTTCTTTGAACAAGAAATTAGATGCATTGTGTACTTGCAACAAAGAAGACATTAAATAAAAAGTTATGTAATCTTTAGGAAAAAGACATCTCTTTAGTCAGACATAAAAGTTCTTAAGCCAGCTCAGTGCCTCCATGGGAGATTTCAAGATCCCCATGCAGCAGCACTTCTGATTGTGTGCATGACCAGCACAGCTCAGTTTTAAAGTTCCAGTCTGTAGTCAAAACACCACTATGTTTCCTGTGCAGTATTGGAATGGGAACTTTAGATAGTTAGAGTGTGGTCTTCTGGTGGTTTGATGTTGGCTGGATGTCAGGTGCCCATGAAAGCCACTCTGTCCCTCCCCTCTTTAGCTACCCAGGGGAGAGAAAATATATGTTCTAAAAACCAAAAGAGGAGGAGTGTTGTAAAGAAAAGCATAGTAATGTTAATAATACTATCATCCATTCTATAAATGCTGCAGAAGTGCTGCTCCTCTGTATGTAGGAATATTATTTCTCTTATTCCTAATAATACATATCTAAACAACATGTCAAAAGCTGATTTTTAGATGGAAAAAAATTCCCATTCAGTACTTCAAAAATAATTCCATTGCAATTAGCCAAAGCTTTTCTCTTCTCTGTGAAGCGGATTCAATGAGTACCTGACAATCTGAGTTTGAAGGACCTGAACTGAATAAACAATTATTGGATTTCAGAAAATATTAGAAAGTGAAGGATTAAATTAATTTTTTATTTTTATGTGAGTATGCACATGTTTATGTTTATTAAAGATTATAATTACTTGAATTTTTTTCTGACTCAGGGAAAGTTTGTGTTTAAATTGAAAGAAAAAAAAAATCAAGAGTGGCTAGAGAACTGTTTTTCAGCCCATATTAAATTTTTAGAAGGACTGTATTAGACAGCAATCAAGTCCAATGGTTTCGACTTGTATTTTGAAAACAAAAACTTAGGTTTCTGGAGTAAATTATGTTTTTAAACTACGCAAGCAAGATTAGAGTAATCCAGAGCTAACACATGTATTTTAAAATCAGAATTTGTCACAGAAATAAAAACAGAATCCTTTAAAAAATAGGAAATAAAATTTTACACTACTGTAGCTGCGAACTCTCCTTGGAGTTGAACATATTTTGGGCTTCAATATACTCTTCTTGGTTCTTAGGTCTGGAAGAAGCTAGAGATTAAAACTGCCAGCTGTAGGTCAAATGAAAAATGTTTGACACCTTGTCTTCATTAAAAACAGCTTTCCTACAGTTTTCTCATTTAAACAAGAGTGCTTTTCATTAGTGAGCATATGGTCTTATTAATGTCAGTATGGTCATGTACTATTATGCTCATTTTAAGTATGTTTTCATGACAAGGTCAAAATTAACATCTTTAAATCAAATTCAGTAGCCATCAAGCAGTCAGTACAGAATACCCATAACAACAAGACAACAATTTGCTATATAGTTTGTGAACCAATATTACTATGTTCAAGTATTATCACCTATTATGGGGTTAAGGAAAATGGGTTTAGAAGGTTCATGGAATAGTTTTATAGATGACAGCTCCTGATAACAGATTTTTACTAAAAACATCTATTAAATCTATTTAGTTGCAAAAGTAAATCTATTAAACCTTAGTCCCTCCATATCCATATTCTGTTGATGGTATACTTGCAGTTCTTAGAAAAAAAATAATAATGAAAAAAATCCCAGCTACTGGATAACAAATAAATGCTCCCTCTGAAAAAGTTCAATGTATATGCTCCTTTACATAGGACACAAGTCTGTACACACCCTTGTATTTCTTCTGGCAAAAGTTTTTAATCAATATCCCAGTGTTGATCTCCATGTCAATAGCAGATGATTTCCAGAAAATTCTCAAGAGATAATTGTAGGTCACAATACTGGTTCCCATCTTATTGTCTCCAGCTCATCACATAGCATGAAATATCAAAGCTGATGGAATCACAAAAACAGAGGAAGCAAAAACCACATCTGTGATAAATGAAAATGTCTTGTTCTAATTCTAAATAAGTTGTTTTACCTAACTATTCAGAAACATAACTTCTGATGAGTCTACTGTAGGAGAGAGTAGATGTTTCCAGTTGTTTTTTTAGTGTGAGAAAACAGCTGTGGTACAAGAGCAGGTTAGAACAGGTGCAGCTGGAGGTTAAATGCATTTCAGTGGATTCTGACAGACAATCCATAAGCTTAGCATGGAAGCACAACTGGATACAGACAGGCATACACAATATATGCACACTTGCAGGAAACTGTATATGCAAAACCAATTTTACTGTATAATTCTATTGCAAGAACTATTATACTGAATGTGGACAGGATTATTTCAGCTCCTGACTGACATTCTGTGGAGAAAGATCCTCTGCCTGAGTGATGAGGTAACAATCATGCTTTTGCAAGAGAAGTGGAATCACAGTTAAAGCAACTGCTAAAGCTCTGTGCAGATATTCCCTTTTCATATCTAGAGTAACCAGCATATATAGTGTTAAATTATTAAAATGTACATAAGAAAGAGAACCTGAATCTGCTCTTCAAGAAGTTGGTGGGCACTACTCAGGTTGCTGAAGATATAATGATTTGGTGGATTACAGAAAACAAAATGAGACACTTGGGTTTAAATAGATCCCAGCCTATGTGATTTTAGGCTGGAGATCATGAGGATTATGCATAATTCAAAGACACAGATTAAGGAATTCATAGGTTTCTGGCACTGACCACAGTATCACCCAATATATATTATTGTTACATGTTATAGAATGTTGTTAATGGCTTTGTTACATTAAAAATAAACATCCTTAACAATGAAGACAAAAGAGTAAAACTCTGAATTTAGAACAGGGATTTTTTAACATATAAAATAGCTTTAAGATTTGATTATCAGTGTTTGCTTCATCTAAAGGATTATATTTGTATTGAAACTCAAACAACATTATGGATCTGTATATATATTTCTGTAAAAGCCAAGCCAAACCAATAAATTGACTCAATTTGGAACATGGCAAGTTATCAGGAAAAAGATGAAAAGGAGAGAAAAAGGTTGCAGTGGATGAAGTGGAGACAGTCTTTCAACATTCATTGATATTATTTCTGTTTGAGTTTGAAATCCATCCTGCCAACACACTCCTTGTGCTAAAAAAAAAACTTTTGAGATGCCAAGACCATACTGCTTATGTACTGCATTTACACATGAGAAGGCTGAACCTAACATCTGAATAGTTTGGGTTAGCAACTGGTCCCTCACTATGTAGCATGTTTGCTGTCATGAACTGGGGCTTTAGCTGCCCCTTGTCCTGCTATGTGTTATATTTTGTGATGAGTTAAAGAAGTGTGATTGCTTTCACCTGATTGTGCGAAAGATGAGAGATAAAAAGAGGATATTACATTTCACTGATTCTGGCATCATAATCATCATCAACATCAAATAAAGAAAATTATCTTGGATTTTTAGTAGGGTAGGGACACTGAAAGGTCTCCATCTATCACTCAGTCTCTTCACTAAACTTGCCAAAAGCACAAAGAGAAAAAATACACACACTAAACATGTAAGCAATATTTAAAGTATGACCATACCATAGCCATAGTGCCAGATCAGAAAGGCAGAGTTTCTATCCTTCAGTTCAAATGCTCAACAGGTAGAACAAGTTTCATCTGGGTAAAACTGTAAACCAGAGGGCAAGTTTTGACATACTTTTTGACATACTCCTGTGAAAATAAGTTTTCTTTGCATGTCTAGATCTAAGTCCACTCTCATCCTTTATTCTGGCTTTATAGCAATATTTTTGACTGTAGTAAATGCTGTAAGGGAGGGCACTTTGATTTGGGTTTTGGTTGGTGCTACTGTGGACTACAAATATAAACATAACATCATTAGAGTTCTTTCACGGACATGAATCACAATTATTTTCAAAATCCGGTTATATTGCAATAAATTATTATTTAATTTTGAAAATTCTTAATGACCACTGTTTCAACTGTCTATTATTACTGGCCAAAACAAATTTGAAACTGATTTAAAATACAATTTTGAAATTCTAAATCTAAAATACTGATTAGACTTTAAACTACACAAATTTTACAATAAAGTTGTGCCTCTGCAACTATTTAATATTAGTATGAAGGAGAAATTTGACAAGTTACTCATGCAAAATTCCTACTTGAATAAATATTCAATAATGCTAATGAGTCAAATCTTAATTTGAAAAATATTCCTTTATTGTCTTTGATTTTATTTTTTTTTTCCTTCATGAAGTGATGAAATGGTGAAAGGATCATTAATTTTTGGGAAGCCTTTTTGCTCTGTTTTTTTGTTTAGGATATTTTCCACACTCTTTGGAATCTACTGGCACAAGTAGTTTTGCTGCTCTGTATAAAAATTATTTCTTCTCTCTTCACAAAACAGAACGCAGTGCTATTGAGAAAACAGATTTTACCAGATCACAGATTGTTATTTTACACATTCATATTAAGCTTCAGAAAATCAAGTGACTTGTAAGCAACACAGCAACACATAAGGTAAGCCTCACTTACCTTATTCTCTACTTTTGTTACAATGAACATAAAAAGATTGCCTTGTGCAGGGAAAATCTAAGAAGAAAATTACTAATCAAACTACTTCACCAAGTGGTAACATTTTAAAAAAAAAAGTAGCATTGATTCATTAACTTCCATAATTTTTTCATCATTGTGTTAGTTAAATTGGCTAATCTTTATTTTCAATTACCTTGGTGGCAGTAAAGAGAAGAAACCAACCAACCTGAATTTAACTAAGGACTGTCATTTTTGGTAAGGTTAAAGTAGAGCAGAGTTGTCATTTATTTTGAAGAACATGTATTGCTATCTGAATTTGCTAATAATGTTGTTTATAAATCGATTTTCCTAAGTAAAATTTCATTAACTGAGGTTGACATAAAAATACATTTTATGAGATAGGTGGTTTTTCATAAAAATTTACAACTGTTACTGTATTTTTTTTCTCTACTTCTTCTTTACCAGCCCAAAACTGTCCCACTGATGTCAGAACACATTCAGAATTGTCTGAACTAAGACATGACAGCAGTTTTCACCATCATAAAGTGTTTCCATGATAGACTATACATCTGGCAGATACCTAGGAAAAAAAAAATCTAAAGTAAATGGTAAACAAAAGTAAAAATGAAATGCCAATACCAGTTTCTGACAGCACACTTAGGAAATCCTCTAGAAATTGAAGTGTCAAATTAATTTCAGTCCTAAGCAAGTCTGATATTTGTATCACTGGAAACATCAATTTGCTGTAGGGGAGATGTTTTCTTCTGTAAATCACTGGGGAAATAATCAATGTATTGTCTCCTTGGAACATGCAAAAGTGATATCTTCGTTTCCTCTGCCACAAGTCAGTACATTTCCCATAGGGTTATAGTTAACAGGGTGAATTTCTGTAAACAAGCTTTGGTCAAAGCTCAAGTGTTTGCTACAGATACATAAAAATTCAAATACTTCAAAAACTATTTGCTACAGAAGCTGCAATTTTTGCCATCACTACCACTGATCACAATCAGATGAAAACCTGCCACATTCTATAAACTGAAAGAGATGGAGCCATGTCTGTACCTGGGTAGGAGACCTCGAGCTGCCACCTTGCTGTTACAGCATCTGAATACCGCTGACTGAGAATATGACATTCTTTTCCTTGGCTTGTCAGTGAATGTTTGGCTAAAGGCCAAAATATACCAGGAATTACAGATTTTTGGATAAGAAATAAACATTTTTTTAGAAAAATTCACTCTGCTTTTCTTTACAGTGGAGACATTTAAAACCTATTCCTCTGGCCAAGTGCTGACTAAATTTTTTTTCCTTCCTTTAGAAGCTCTACCAGAATTATCAGTAGTTAGTAGTATAGTAAATGTGTTATGTCATTTGTGGTTCCAAACTCTTGACTAATTGCTGACTTCCTGCTGTAATACATGATGCATTCCAACTCGAAATTGTTGTTTAACACTAATGATTTGAGTTATACCCAATACAGATCTGCACACAAAATGTTTTGGACAAATATCATAGCTGGTTATGATTCAATTTCATATATATATATATATATATTAATAAATATTAAAAATACATTGCATTACTATTAATTTGTATTTCCAGTGAAGAGCCAATGAAGAGAAACTTAAGGAACAAGATACTCCAGAGATTAAACAATGAGATATAACAAATATTTCATAAGAAGGTAGTAAGCAGATAACGGCTTTATTACCAGACTGTTGTTTTGTGACCTGCATGAAATGAAGGCCATGTTGTCATAGTTTGGTGCCTACACTTAGAGTTCACTAATTGGGCTCTACTTTTTGGCAGGCCCAGATAACTTGGTTTTCCTTGTGAATAACTGGCAGATTTTCTGGACATCTATAGTAAATTCCTCCAGAACCAAGAAGGTTTTGCTTGAAACTGCAATTTGCAGTGATGTAATTTAACAGGTTAGTTAGCTAGTACTAAGTGAAAAAACTATTGAATGCCTGAGCAAAACATCAGACCTTGCATTTTGGTCTACAAGTGTAAAGGTTTTAAAAAATTTCACTACTGAATAGATAGGGCTTCTTAATATTTTTTTTTCCTTTAACCTTTGTAAGTCATTTAAACAATGGCAATTGCAACTAAATAATTTACTCTTGATACCAAAGTTCTATCTGTAATCCTGCTCCAAATTTCTGGTGTGATACATTTGACATTTTCCCATGGCTCTCATCAAGGTCGAAACTTGTTCCAAATTCATGGCCTTATTGCTTTTTTTGGTCATTATTCCTCTTCTCAGCCCTTGGTACCAATGAGTAATTGGCAGGGATTGTTGGTCTCCTGCACCAGTAGTTACAGGGTTTGCTTTCCCAAAGCGCTTTATTCCTCTTTGGCACAGGACAGTGAGTACCCTTAGCCCTCCACACAAAACATGGAGCAGCACCAGGAGCAGACGCTGAGGCGAGAGCAGCCGGGTTGGCAGCAGCAGAGGCAGCATCAGGAGCCTCAGCAGGAGCAGAGAACACTTTTTGTGCTCTCACTGCGTCACAAAGCCAACATGCTCAGGGCTCTTGCCTGCGAAGGAGGTTCTTCTGGTTTCATTAATTCTGTTTCAATTCCTCTCCATGGAAATTCTTATTTAAAGAAGGGAAAGAGGATCAAAGCTATTTTTTTATATATTTTTAAAATGTATTTGAGTCCTGCTATGCAGGTTTCTGTTGCAGAAGTACTTTGTAAATGGAACCCACACACTTCTTTAAATAGATCAAGCACAGTAAATGAAATTAGTAAAGTAGAACAGCACAAAAACAGAAACTGGAGATGAAAATAACAGTGTAAAATACTTAGTGCTTTCTTTTAATGAAAGAAAATATTACAGTGGTTTTTCCGAGCTATTTAAAATTTGCCAAGTGAAACAACGTATTGCACTTTCCTAGTGAGGTGGTACTGTTATTTAACAGATCTCAGGAAATGTGTGTTTGATATTCACTTTATATTTTCACCCTCAATTTTACCATAAGCAGTGATTTTTCCAGCCAATAATGTTCCTATATGGAGTGTACCATTTAAAAATTTAAAACATTTGCCGCATTCCTTTTAGAAAAATTATTTCATAACAGGAAAATTCTAATGGAGTAATAGGTTGAATCAAATTCTTACTGTAATAAATTCATATGAGTCAGAAAAATAATGAAGACTGCTGATGACAGCATTTCATTGATTTGAATAAAACAGTATTTTAAAAATAATCAAATAAAGTATCACATATTATGGTTATGTTGTGAATTACTCATACAGTGCTGTCTTTGGTCTTCCATCAGATCTAGATATTTTTTACCTTTAGTTTTCTTCAAAACAATTTCCAACATTTCTACTTCTGTATAATAAGTACACGTTCATTTGAGTTCAACAGTTTGAGTCCAAGTGAGAAACAGCTGAAATGCCTTCAGTATATTATTTCCTAGTTCAGTCTGAAATCACTCCTACCTACAATTAATCGCAGATCCGTAGCAAATGTTGCTGGTCACCATGCAATTCAAACAGATAGAATTGAGTGGTATAGTGGACTTAATAATTTTGATTGGGTTTCACTATTAATAAAACTAGAGATAAAAGTCTTCCATTGATTTCCTGCATGTGCATGTATTTATTCTACAACACTTCTACTATTAATAAAAAAGACATTCCTTATAATTTCTATTCTAAGCAGAAAAACTTGGCTATGTAGAATGTCAGCAAATGAGAAAATATGCAATTAGGTACTTTTTAACAAAGTAATTTCTCTTACAGGATGGCTGCATCATTCCTTCATTCTAGCACTGAAATAGCTTGAGCCTGGTCCCAGCTGAGAATTTATAAGAAAAAAGCTATATAAGTCATTATAACAGAATCAAAGGTTACTGTAAATGAGAACAAATGAATTCTGCACCAGCATCACCACCAGCATTTCTAGAACACTACTTAAGGTGTGTTAGAGTGTGACAGAGGTCTCTTTTTCTCTTACAACACAAAAAGTAGTTGCCACCTGTGCCTTGCAACAGATCTGTAAATAACAGATTGCAGCAATTATGTTGGAGTTCTATTGCCATGCAATAAAATGAAATCCAGCAATGATTTATAACAGAACACACCGCTTTAGTTTCTTCAGCTGATAGGCAGAGAAGCATCAATTATTAAACTGCGTCACAGCTCTATGGAGACCCAAATAATCTGGATTTGCTTGCACAAAACAATAAAGCAGTGGCTAATTTTTTATAATGATATTTACCTAACAAAATGATACATTTAAAGGTCAGCTTAGTAATGGAGTTAAAATTTCAAGAGGCAAGTGTTCTTTTGCCTTTGTTGTACCTGAACACAGAGTATTGACAAATCTTACCTTTACTATTCTTTCAAATATGAGTTAAAGAACAAACAAAAAAAGTCTAACCAAACCAAAAGAATTCTTTAGCATATATATAGAAAAAAGTAATCAAAAATCAACATTTTTGCGAAGATGACAAAACCGATAATGAATCAGATCACATATAAGTCCTAAGTGTGTCTTATTATTTATAGTAAATCAGGATTGACTTCTGGTAATTATTTTTTTTTTTAGATAGGTGAAAATTAACTTAAAGAGTATTTGTATTTTTATCCATGCTTCTGCCATCCCTTTGTTTCAGTTCATTGGGGAAAAAAATCAAAGATTAGTAGACATGAAAATTTCTTTCTATATTTCCAGAATGAAAAAACTCCACGTTTTTTGTCAAGACAGATGTTCCTATGGTTACAGAATTCTTCAGTACCTTCTGTACCAAACCAATATCAACTGTGAAAGTCTCAAAAATAAAGTACTTGACTGAAAAGAAATAGTACAGAAATATGCCTAGGGGCATATCTAGAGCTACAGTTTTAGGAGAATAATTTCTCAAGATTGAAAAAATTAACATGAAACCTCTAGGTACAGTAAGCAAAGCAAAAGGGAATAAAATATAAAGGGGGATAAAAAATAAAGGGGAGTAAATTCTTTGAGTCTATACTTGCTGCTTCACTCTTGTCCTGTATTTCAATCTATAAGAATGCAGAGTGCTATGAAAGCAATGAAGGATACTGGATCTAAGATGGCAGGAGTCAATCAGGAAAGCCTCTCCATTTTTACAGAGCTCGTAGTAGTCTGGTCTGTTCTTTCATGCTGATCCATGGGAAAGAACTTGTCTTGCCCTACTTCTTGAAGATTTCTTTGCAATTGCTTTACTGTCTGTGGGCACTAGGATTTCACTATGCTGGATTTCTCTGTGCTTTTCCCAATATTTTATCTTTGTAAGCATCCCCAGTGCTGATGTCTCTTCCTGGAAATACCCTTGCTGAATTTCTCCTGCTTAGAAAGGGGTTTTTCCCTTCTCTTATCTAACCTCAGCATGTTTTTCTCTATCATAGGGGTCATTTCATCCTTTGTAAGATATCTTTAGTCTGCCTTCATCCTATATCACCATCTCTCAAGATCCCCTTCAGTGCTATCACTGCTTTCCCTCATTCCTTTGTTTTCACTTAGCACAAGATATTCGGTTCCTTTTTGCTTTGTCAAGACCCTGAAGTTCCAAAGGAAGGAGAACACAAAGAAATTCGTATCTTAGACACTCAGAATTATTTCAGCACTTTCACAAAGACTGCAAGGAGTCGTGTTATTTAATGACAGCCCCAGTTCTCTTTCTGATGGCCTTTCACTACTTCCAGAATTTGCATCAAACATTTGCAAATCTTCCGAAACATTTAAAATATTTACAAGGCTTGGAGTGTTTTACATTTGCTGTCACCTTGTAACATTATTGATCTTGAATGTGGGTGCTTGCCTTGATTTAGCAATGCCTAAAATATTTAATGACTGTAGTTTGCTTTGAGTATAACAAAATGAAAGAAAGTGTCATAAAGGAATAAAGAGTAAATTAACATGTTTCTAAAGAAAAATAACTTAGCTCATAGCACATAATAGAGCTTCATGCAATGCTCACTGAACAAGCCTTTAGAAAGATTTCTTGGGGAGATAAATTTAGGAGCACAGAATGAAGGAAGGATATGTTAAGAATGCAGAAAATCTCTTCCAATAATTGATGGACAAGATATGTGAAATATAAAGGATGCTAAAGGGGTTTGTAGTAGTTGTGTTTTCATTAAATCAGAGTTTTTAAAGATCACAGTGATGGGCTTCCCTTATTGATATTATTACTAGTGCTTGTTTATATTTATATAGTAAGGATAAGATTGTTGCCCATGAAATACCTGCCAGGCAGATGCACAGGTCAGCTCTGCAGTACTGCCTGCATATGAAACACACCAGGTACTAAATCTGAAACAAATTTGTGCACTAAGCTCTTTGTAACTTGCAGAAGAGGGTAAATAAGCTGTGAAAAATACCTTTGCCAAAGAATTCCTCTACTCTAAATCTTAGAAATTAAGGTAATCTGTGGCTTCTAATTTCATTAGAAGTATAGGAGCAAAACCTTTCATTTCGGTATGTATATGGATTTTGAATTTGAGCATCCCTACATTATTTGGAACTTTTTTTGCTAAAAAAACATTTTTGCTACTTCAGAGCAATTGAGCTTAAATACCTACACCATTTCTCCCTTCTGCTTTCATGTCATGTATAGAGCTGAGGAAAAAGTGATCACTGCAAACAGGGAACGGTCTAGACCTTGGAACCTCCATAATTTGTGTTACTATAACATCCTCCAGTTGCACAATTTTTCACTCCAGGTTGTATATATGGGATATAGGAAGCAGAAGTTCAACTTCCTAGTTTTGAGTCACTGGTTTATTATCCAGTTGTTAAAAGTGATTGCAGCTGTGATGTTTTTATTTTCTCACAAATTTGGAGGTTTATAGTTCATTTGACAATTTGACAAACAAAAAATCATGAAAGTGGCAAAACCTCTCAAGAAATATCTCTTCCCCAATTTGGTTTGTCAGTCTTCTTAGGGTCCACTTGAACGTCTTAGAAAAAGATTGGAATATTTTGTGTGTGCTAGAAAATAGGCTGTAAAATTATGCAGTTAGAAAAAAAATATTTTCTGTTACTTTGTAGATCATTGAATCTCATTATTTGTCTCGTTCTTCCAGTATCCATAAATGGCAACTATAAGTAAGATTTTGCAGTTTTTATTATAATACTTTTAATGTTTAAAAGTACAAAACCATAATAAGAAACTTTTAAGAACACAGGCAGCTTAAAATGGTTCTTATTGTCTTTAGAATGCTATAACTCCCTGAAATTAAAATCAAACAGAAGGAAAAAAGCATAAATAAATAAAATAAATAAATCACACTACAGTTAATACAGCCAGGATCCCCAAATTGGTGTTTTGCTATCCAGTCTATCAATAGACAAGTAAAGGCTAGCAGGAAGTAGTTGCATTCGTATTTTATCATATTTATTGAGTGTTTCTAAGCAAACAGGTTTGAACAAGTAGGTTTGATGAAACTTTTCTACAACAGGTTTATTAATTTGTGAGTGATATTGTATCAATTCAAACTAATCTGTCATCAAAGTAGGGAGAGCTGATGCTTCTTTTATCCTCTGGAAGGGTGTACATGAATCAGTAATTACAAAGCATTGCTCAGCTCCTCCATTTACTTTCATCTTGTGAAGAGATTAATAGCCATCCTTGAGACACCACCTGCTTCCCATTTATCAAAGGGATGCCAGGGGCTGGAATTTCTGCTGGATGACTAAGGGCAAGGCAGGGTTTGATGAGCTAGCAGCACCTTTGGACTCAGGGAGGAGAAGGAGGAGAAACAAGTGCTAGTTTGTACACCAGATCCTCCCAAATGTTCCACCCACTCCTTATTCTGACACAGGTTTATTGTCCTTCTCAGCTTAGCTGGTTGTCCGGACCTAAGGCAAAGATATTGTGCTGTTTCAGACAACTGTAGCTTAATTTTGTTTGTTGTCTCTCCCTTTGCTCACTTGTCACACCTCAACAAGAAAAGCTTATTGCAAGTAGAGTATTGTGAGTCATGGAATTTAAATTTGGAGAGCCATTTTGCATTTCCTATCTCTGTTTTCTGTGACTGCATCAGATTCATGCATGTTTCCATTTCATTTTGACTTTAAATATGACTTCTATGTCTTTGTCTTCTGTTCAAAGTCTCCTCAAAGTCAAAACCAAAAGTTTAAGTACTGTGAGGCATTTCCTTTGGATTTATTTTTAATTTTATTTGTTGTTGATGTTTCTTTTTTGCCATTTCTTCTCAGATATGAGTAAAAGATTAAATATCTTGGGTAGCATATTAAGTGATTAATGTACAGTTCATCTGTCATTTATACTTCTCCAGGCTATTGAAAAAAATGATCTTCATTATCTTAATAGCACCTGGATTGAGCTCTGTTCTCAGCTGCAGTGAAGATGGTAACATTGGACCCAATAATTTAAGAATTATGAGAAAAGGATTCACACTTGCAGAACATTGAAATTGCTTACAGTTTACTGCTGATGCTAATAATATAGATAAAATATTTTAAAATTTAGATTTGTATTTAGATGCAAAGAGAATTTCACGGCTTAATATCCTTGAGATTTTGTCAAGTTTTCTATATTTATATTCAGTAAGTTGCACAAAATAATGGTTTGAATATTTTTTTCCAAATTTCCCAGTTTTCATTCTTTAGTTACAGTTCAGCTATCAGAGTTGAGCACCATATAATATTTTATATATTCCCAAAGAAGAATTTAATAATGTGCTTATTCTGGTTAAAATGTATCTTTTGAAGTTCATCTAACTCACTGTTTTATTTCATTAATGGGGAAAAAATTGAAATTATAATGAATATGTTAACTTGATAATACAGTTTACAAAATACTATTTTCAAAATGTTATAGTGGTTTCCACAGATGAAATTTGCATTGTGTTATTCCAGTCATGGTATGAAAAGAACTATTTTCTGCACTGTGGAACTAATTTCTGTTACTTCAACTGAAACATAATAATTTTCAAAATATGATTACTGAATATTTTCTGCAAGCAGCCTACAGTGAAAATTACTGACAGAAATTATCTGGCAAGATAGAAAAATAGATATTTTGACTCATAGGATGAGAAATAATCATAAGTAGCAGCATAAATAAAAATAATTAGTATTACAATTTTCAAGATTAGTCTAATTCTTAAGGAACTAGTGATTTTTTTTTGGAATAGCAAAGTTTTGAAAGATTGATTTCTTCATAAATTATTGTTACTCCATTAAAGTCTGAGCTAATATAAAGTTTCCTTTTATTCAAAAGGTATTTTTCCGAGGTTTCTTACCTGTTTTCCTGCTTATGCATAACCATATAATTAGCTGTAACGCAGCTCTTATTTATGTAGTTTCAATCACTCTTAGCTGTGACAGGAAACCTAACAATAGAGAAGATTACTTTTGTTTCCTGTCTTCTGGTCATGCACAATTCACTAGAGGCACAGTATAACCCTTCTGGAGCTTTCCTCATGCCAGGAGTTTTCTCTTGTTACGTTAATGGTTTCCAACCTGTTTCACATAGGTTTAGGGTTCAGGGGTTTTTATCTAGTGTATTTTCTTCTTGGAAATAAAAAGACAAATGAGATAATTATGTATGATTTTTCTTTTATTGTTATCCATATTACATTATGCTACATCCCTGGGCAATATAAGTACTTAAGTCATGAGGATAATATTGCAATGAACTTTCATGGATGAAGCATAGATATAATATAATTTTCATTGTGGTTTATGAAAATATTACAGACTAATGGTTTGGTCAGGGAAATCTGAGACACGGGATTCCTTCTTTGAGTAAAAGACAGCCAAAGCAGAAATCTGCAGATAAGTGATTTGATACATTTAGATTTTCTGCTTTTCTTGTAATATGTGGAAAGACTTCATTATTTTGTCTCCTATTGCACACAACAATTAACAATTTTGTATGAAGCTGTTTCTATGAGATTAATGAAGTAATTGTGGGGAAGTTATATGTGATGATTTCCTTTGGTTGTGTCATTGGCAACTGTAACATCAGTAATCTTTTTTTAATGGGTGTGTGGGTACTAATATTTCTTTTCCTTGTTTAATTCAGAGATTAGTGTTTTCAGTTTAGACACATTAAAATCACTGGTATTGCCTCTCCTTCCAGAGTTATTAATTATTCAGCTGTGCATCCCAAACAAGAACTCCACATAAAATGAAATGTTACTGAAATCCTGAAATTTTGTTCGCTCATTAATATTTAACATAACAAAATAAAAGTATTTAAGGAAAGAAAGACCTAAAGAAGAAGTGAACAGAGATTTGGAGCCTAGATATAGAGTACCACAATCTTTTTGTACAGTTTCTGTTTTGGACGAGATTATCAATGATGTGATCCAGAATCTGAATTTATGTAAACTCTTGGCTTTAAAGCATTTTGAAGCACTCTATTCACCATAAAAATAGAATTTTGAAGCACAGGTGAAACTATTCATAGAGTTAAGCAGAATTTTTCAAATTTCAACCTAAACAAAAAAGACATGATAGCTGCAAAAGCAGCATAGAATAAATAACCATGCTGCAAAATAAGTTATTTGCTCCCCATTTGTTTCAGGTCATTTCTCTTAAAAGACAAATAAATGAGCAATTATATCACAAATTATAAAAATTAATAGAATATAATGATATTTATTCAGCAAACTTTGAATGCTCAGTAAAAATGTCTGAAGACTCAAGGAATATTTACTGGATATCCCTAGAGAAGTTTGCAAATAATCCTTCCACAGAGCTGGTATTCTCCAATATAAAAATGTATATAGTGCCTAAAATATTCATTAGGTTTCAGAAGTAAGCTAGGAAATGTAATCACTCTAATATGCAGTGATAAGATGCTCACACTGAATGAGGTTCAGCTCTCCTCTTTCTCAGGATCAGTGGAATTTGGCTTGTCATACTTGTACAGCTGCTCTATTCACCTTCTTGTGACAAAATTGCAACCACACACCATCAGCAGGATACCACAACAATCACAAGCAATAAATGGCTAGGCCAGATTCGTACAAACAGAAATATTTCCCTCTTTAAATTACAAGCTCATTATTACATATGTACGTGATAACAGTGTATGTCCAGTTTTGCATGAACATGATTGCTTAACTAAAAGACTTTGTTCATATTTCTACGTGTCTAAAGACAATGTGGCCTGTGCTATTATTTTTCGGTAGTTTTTACATGTTGTTACACTATTCTAAGCAAAGTCAAATTTTGTGACCCCTACACAATATTTCCTTTCACCAATAGCAAGGTACTTTTTCTTTCCAACACCTGTAAGGGTGCAGCTTTCTAACACATACCTAAAGGCTTCACGGGCACAGCTGAACCATGGGTCTGTCCAGGTATGGGGGCTGACCTGGGCTCGATGCAGGTGCCCACCCAGCTGCTCTATCAATCCACTTTCTCAGCTGGACAGGAGAGAGAAAATAAGATGGAAAACAACCTGCAGGTTGAGATAAGGCAGTTTACTGCAGCAAAAGCAAAAGACTGTGTTAGATGTTAGTTCATTCTTTGCCTTTACTTAGAGCTGAATACTGAGTCTTCACTGTGCTCTATTGCCTAAATTTTTCTAGTTTGTTTTGTTTTTTTGGTTTTTTTTAAAGTCAGATATTATATTCAGTCTAAAATGCTATGTGTTAGTTTTTTATTCATACAGGAGGAAAACAGGCCAAAATGAGCAACGTGATTGATGTTTTATAATTGAATATTGTTTGTGTTTGAGGTTTACAATGAGTGTTCTAGTCACATAAGTTTGACTTTGTCTGTGCTCTTACCAATCATTTTTTCATGAGGACACTTCACAAACAGTTGCAATAACTTTGTTACGGGCAACTACATGTCTACATTTTTCTTTCTACCAAAGAAAAAAAAATATTGGACCTATAATTTAAAATTAAAATAGTTCAGAGTTAATTAATTATTTTCATATATAAGAGCTACTTATTATTTATTACTTATTATTTATTTATTACTTATTATAAAGGCTAGTTACAAAGAAGGACAAATTCTAATACTAGAAAACACCTCCTGAGAATTTGGGCCTAGGAGTAATAGAACCTGTAAGTATATATTAGAGGTTCTTTCTGCACTAGTTACAAGTTAAAACCCTCTCCTGGATTTTCCAGTAGAAGGAAATTGTTGGTGATCATCCAGGCTTTTGATCACACAAAAAATTCTTCTATGAAAGGCAAGCTGAAGATGTGCACTATAATACTACTATAATAAGCAGTGAAAAATGAAATGTTTTACCTATATTCCCTTTGAGCAGGCTATTGATTGTAATTAATGCATTTAAGAGAGTGCAAAATCTGTTTTTACTACTGCCCATTATTTCAATGATCATGAACTTTTTGGCACGGAAAAGCAGATATGCCCCTTCTTGTGACAGAGGTTCTTTGTCTTTCTGATTATTTACATATGTCAGACTTCACTTGAAAATGCATTATCATATGCATATAAATGATCCTGAGAAAAGCTTAGGGAAGGAATACAGAGAATTCTATTACATAAAAGAGAATTTGGGGAAAAATATTCAGAGACAAAATTAACAAAAAATTACTGCTTTTTGTAAATCTCTCCTCTCTTATGGTTCTTACATCCTCACGACAATAGAAACACTTTTTTAATTAGGAATTTGTATGGCTCTTATTTTGCTGTTTCAAAGAGAAAAACTAGCATGCTTGTATCACTTCAATTTTGATGATAAGAACCCTTATTGTGTGGACTTTTTCCCTTTAGTTTTCATCTTGCTGCCTTCTGGGAAATATATTAATACATGAAGCACTTGGATTAAGGCAGCTGAATTCTGTCTTTTGACTTTCTGCCAGCCTTTAAGTCCTAGAGTCCACAGAACTGCAGGCTATTGTATGAGAATAAGGCCACTTTTCAGGATGAAGGATGATTAATGTCCCTGCACTGCTGCCCCAAGGAACTGACCTTTGCACGGGTGAAGCCTGGTTCAGTGCAAAATGCCTAACTCATCTTTCATTAAAATTACCCCTCATGGCCACAGTGTGGCCAAGATATTGGATGGTTAAGGAAATCACAAAATGATCATTTTATGAATAAGTGTAAGCCCTCCATGTATGGCTTTTACAAACAGGAACTGTGTAGGAACTGAGGCAAAGGAAATATGTACTAGTAGGAGAACAATGCATAATGTATCATTATTTTTTCTTATCTCTCACGTGTTCTTAAATTGCTCAGCTGTAATATTAGCAATTACGTGAATCATGCTACTTGATTTTAACCTTCTCAGTTGTTATATAACAATAGTTTAGGAGCTTTATAAATCACTTTCATTATGGCTGGGAAACTGTTCAATTATTCAATTTTTTTTAAGAACAAACTTATTTTCTGGGTCTTCTTTCTATTGCTTTCACCAAATTATCCCAGCAATTCTATCTGTCATACTCTGGCACTTCTACGTGTTAACAACAAAGCTAATAGAGCTTGTTCAATGTTATCTTTTAATTCTTTGTTATGTTTATGCCTTATTCCATAAACATCCATTCTATGGACTTCCTCATAAGCAAACTGCATAAGCAGTGTCTGCATCCAGTATTTTCAGAAGTTATTTGTTTCTTCTGTCATTTCCGGGAAAGTTTCAATCATCTAAAGTGAATGAGGGGAACAAAAAAAATGCATTAAAAAACCTATCAAGTTAGGTTAGCCTTTCAGGTTTAGTCAATACCAGAAGAGCCAGTGGCAAAAAATATTAATTAATTTAACAGGACAATTGGAAGCCCTAAATGTAGCTGTGATATTGATTAATTACTTCACACAGAATTCATACAGAAAGGTCAGTGACCAGTAGTGGTTTCATTGCTGTAGAGGAAATTTTTTCTCCAATCAAAAAATTCTGTTTGATAAAATGACATTTGAATATATGGGATTTAAAATTTCTATCTTAAGGAAGTCTTGAGTCCCTGTATTCTTACAGATATTTGCCATAATAGAGTCAGGAATAGAAATGGAAGGAGCTCTACAGGGATATAGGTTCTAAATATTGATGCTTACATGAATTTCTGAAAGCTGTTTTCAATAATATATTAACATTTGTATCACAATGGAGAAATAACAGTTAAAGAATTTGCCTATTTGTATTTAGGAGAATAAGAAATAAACACCAAAGTCATTCAAACTGCATTTTTAAACTAGAGTTGGGCTGACTGAGGATTCCAAAGGAATAAATAAACACCTATATCAAAAAAGCATAAGATTTTAAGCAACTGAAAAAGCACAGCCTCGGAAGATTGCTGAGAGAGATCATGCTGCTTTTGGGGACGTATATCGAAAATATTATAGCATTTTTTGTTGTTTTTTGTTGTTATTGTTTTGTTTTTCTGATAAATATTCTGTAAGGTTTGCTTGTTTCTTTTACAGAAAAGTTATTGACATTTTTTCAGTAATTTTCAGTGTTATGACCATTTGTGCTCCAAATAGTAAGTGTTCTTTCTGAGATGGCTGCAACAACTCTGACAGATTTTTTAAATTAATTGAAATTGATTTAGATTAAATAGGAATCATGTGAACTTAGACTTGATATAAGGAAGAACTTTATTCGTTTTTATTTATTTCAGCTTGGTTTTGTTTTTTGATTTGCAATCCTTGGATATTCCATGCTTTCTCTCCTTTGGCTTATCTAGAGATTTTAGGAAAACCCGCAAGTATTCCATACTCCTTTTCCTTTACCAAAAAGTCCACATAATCATTTACCTCATTCCATGTGGATCATTAATTAATGCTAGAGTGAGTTCAAGAAAAGAGAGACATTGAAATAAGAAGACAGATAGCTGTGCTGCTTTGTGGCTCAGAATTATGAGTTCAGTGCCTAAACTGCTGCTCTGAACTGTCCCTTGGTTTTGATTAAGTGCATATGCTCTTCACTTACTTGCTTCTCTCTAACTCCTTTTTGAAAAACTGTGCCTTTGTTTCACAAAAAAAAAAAAAAAAAAAATTCTTCAGACAAAACATTTTTCTCTGTCTTCTTTACATAATAACCATTTGGCTGCAGATCTGTGTCAGGGTCTGTGCCAGTGAGATCCATCACAGGGCAAGGGCAAGGGCAGGCTGAAGATCAGTGGGGAGGGAAGGTCTGTGCTGGCAGAGGCTCCTGCAGAGCTTCCTTCTCAGAAGCACAAGCTACTCTCACTGCTGGACACATTCAGCTGCCAGATCTTCAGGAGAGCAAGGATACCTGGAATCTCTGAAGGCATTTAGCTAGGTCTCTTCTGTCTCAGATATGCTTGAAAGTAGCTTCCAATAGTTTTTGCTGAATGCCAGGAATGAAGAGATCCAGAAGCTCCTCTGAGCAGGTAAGTTCTAGCTCTGCCTTATCATGCCTTCCATATCTACAGACTACACTTACTTTAGTCCTTCATTGCCCCTTTTGTTTTCTCCTAAGTTGAATGATTATTCCCTCTATGATGAAAGAAGAAGCAGCAGTCAAAAAATTTGGTTTGCAATTTGACATTGGTACTGACACTGGGTCTCACACTTCAAATAATTGTACCAGATAAATTGCTTAATTAGTCATGAAAAATAAGGGTCTCTGCAGGAACTTCGCTCCCTATCAATTGTTTATAGTCACATTTATTCACACTAGTCTATGTGAAATAGACAGTTACAATCATTATCCAAAACACAGGAAGCATGTTTACTTTTTAAATGAGTATTTAATAATTTAACAGTACTCTAAAAATGAATTTAACACTCAAGAAAAGTGTTGACAGCCTCAGAAACTGATTTGTGTCTTTATCTACAGAGGCCACATCGCTAACTGAACTACAAGCTTCCATCACAATTCTCTAAAAATAAGTCAACTGAATTATTTTCTCTGCTCCCTTACTGGTCTTTAATTTGAAAATTATACAGGAGAAAATATTATGCAGCTTAAAGCATCATGAAAAGAGAATGTAGAGATGGAGGGGCAGAAGGAAAGATAAATGATAACACTTTGTTAAGTATTAGATTTCATAATTGTTTATGATGAATTTTGTGGGTTATGGATATGCACAAGTTAATGACAGCTTAATGAAGACACAAGATTATAAAATAATGTTTAAAATAATGTTTAAAATCTTAAATTTTTATTGTATTTTAGTAGAACCTTATTCTTGCCCCTAAATATTTTTCATTACTGATATACACTATTCCATCCATATTGTTTACTTCCTTCTCAGCTTATCTATACTAATATATTTTTCAGAAATCCAAGATCGGGAGACAGCATAGTACTAGCCATGTATGTGCTCCCCTGAGTTTCTAATTAACCATTCGTTGGTTCATTTTTCAATATAAACCATGGCAGACAATGTATTAATTTACATAATAGCTAAGAGCACTTTGCTCGTTGCTTTTAAAACCAGTGATTTGCAGTGGAACAATATAGTTGGTGACAATGTAGAACAGAGCAGAATCCCAGCTCCAGAACCTATGTGCAGAAGAATTATCCAATGGTTGCACTGACCATAACTGCTGTGGTAGGGCAAAGTTTAAAATATGCAAGAATTAATCAGACCTTCTCAGACTTTTTTTTCCCAGAAAACTTCAAAAACGATCAGACCATAACAGTTTTTATTTACTTCAAGNAAAAAAAAAAAAAAAAAATTCCAATTAATTTGGATATAATAAATTCATGTAATAGTGAAATATAAATACACTTACAAAAACAATTCACTGTTTAGAGATCTTGCTTCACAATTTTAAATCCTATTAAAATCTACAGTTATCTAACCAATTATTTAGGTAATTATTTTGACCTATGTAATTATTACATTAAAAAAGGATTTATGCAAAAAAATTCCTTGAGCAATTTAAGTTTATTAGTATAGCATAATAAAGTAATCAGAGATGATAACAGCAGCAGTGACTTTTTCACTTAGAGCAAATAAAATGGACCTTTTAAAAGTATGCAAAAGTACATAGTTAGCATTTATGATTATGAAAAATTAATTATAATCAAGGGTAATATAAGAATAAACATATACTTCCAACTTTTTGCACTTCTCTAAACCAGTGGTTTGAAAAATCACAGCAGTACTTCTGTGAGATGTGCTGTGGGCCGTGGTAAAGTTAGGATGAGTTCTGGAGTTTTGAAGGATGGGAAGTGGTAGGCTATAAAATGGGAGCAGAAGTTCATCTGTATGTTTTTGTGTGGTGTTTATGCAAGCGTACATATAAAATATTCAGAATTTACTGTAGGATGAAAATAGCCCGTTCTTATTAATTTTTATTTTATTATTTAATTTTAATTTATTTGTTTGTTTTGTTTTTTTTTCAAAATTAGTTCCTCTAGCTCTTCTGCCAAATTTTTGATTCTGCCCCTTCTAGAGAGCAGTGGAGAGCATATGACTTGGGACCATATCGACTCATCAAAGGTTACAGAAAAAAATATTCCAATCTACACATTGTAGCTGCTCAGCAAAGTAAGTGAGTGAGAGCTGAATACTCTAAAGAGCTTTGCTTTGTCCAGAAGAGTTTAGGTCTTGAAAAAGCACTTTATATGTTTTGGGTATATGTAACAAATGAATGTTAACTGCAAATGCATGTGCAAATGCATCCACAGAAAAGCTACTTGGTAGGAAAGGTGTTTCCTTGTAGTAGTGAATGCAACTAATAATAATCATTTGTTTTAGAATAAAGCTGATAAAGTAGCGTATTAAGAGGTTCTAGCTCTACCAACTTTCTCTCAATCTCAATTTTTACTCTAATACTAATTCCTCTGGTGTCACAGTGAATAGAAGCAGAACACATCCTCCAGAGACTGCCTTTTTTTCTATTCATTTCAAATGCTGATGCTTTCTATTTGAAGTAAAATTGCAGAGGAGCCTCTTTCATTTTAGTTTTCATACTTAACTTTTCGCTGCTAAAGTATTGTGCAAATTTATGGTAAAATTTGTTAATGTTCCCAAAAGTAAATTTTTCACTTAAGGGAAGCACAATATTCTTTGTCTGGGGACTGACTGATTGATATCTCCCGGTGCTTTATTCACGAGCTGGAAAAGACAACCCTTTTCCCTCCAAAGAATTCTTGTGTTCCCTTTTAAAAGTAGTCATTAACTTGTAGAAAGAGCTGTCACTGGTGATGACAAGGTGTCCTACAAATACTAGCAAAGTATTTGTAGGGTATCTTGTAGAAGAATATCACAAATTTTAAAGACAAAGTAAGACCTGAAATAGGAGATAAATAGTAGGAGTTTCAATCAAAGCAGACTTTCAATGAGTGATGAGCTCACTTTCAGGCACAAGTCCTCGTATTTAAGAAACTCCCTTTCATTGTAACAAACAGTGGTAGCTTGTCTGCCCAGTCCATCTGAGGAAATGGATTTCCAGGAAACTTAGGTTCCAGCTGATATTGAGGCTCCCACATACATTTGTAAGGAATAGGAAGATTTCATACAACCTGTGCTATCTATCCTTGAGGAGTGATGACTATTCCAGGACAAGCCAGATTATCTCTATAAAAGTTAATTTGGGACAGTTCTCCTTTTTGGAGATTCATGTCAACACAATTTGGGGACTGGAAGATAGTAGAGAAGACAATAAGCTGGTACTTGAGGGGAGGGGAAAAAAATCAACAAAATAAAACATAAAAACAATTCTGATAAAAAAGCAGTCTCCTATAAAGCATATTGGGAATTATTCACAAGTAAACTAGAAACTGATTTTTCTAATTGATTCTATACATATTTAGCTGTACTTTCATGCACATTGCCTACTGCAATCTAAACGAAACCTGCTTGGTTTTTAGGGCTCCTTTTGCATTGCATTCCTTACAGAAGCCTCAGCTGAAGATAAAACCCTGTGTGGGATCTTAAATCTGATTTTCTATTACATTTTTTATGTGGGCAAAGGTTGACTAGTTCTGCAGAGGACTAAACATTGAAACTGCAAGTAAACAAAGAATGAAATGACATGGCCAGACTGCTTGCTGAATTGCATCACTGTTTCCATGGTTTATGATTTTTTATCATGAAAAGGCATGGGAACTCCTTCTGGGTATGAAATAATAATCTGTTACAACATGGTTTATAGAGTGGTTGACTTATCTGAAAAAAGAAATATAAGATAGGGCTTTGCACTTAATGATGATCTCCTGATAATAGGGCTTCAGCTTTCTTGGATCTCTTGTGCTTTGTAACCCTACAATAAAAACAAATCAATAATACTAATAAAATCACATGCTATTTTACAAGTTTTCATAATCCCATATATGTAAAAAATAAAAAGGCATAATTTTCTTGTCTCCCTGTTGCAATCTGAGTAATACATAAACTATTGCAATTGATATATTACAAAGTGTCTGGAAGAACAGGGAAATCATATTTACAATGGTTTCTGAGGCAGCATAATTAATTTTTAAAGATAAACTTAGTGATTTATTATCTGTCCTGTCTACCTTGAATGTTCAGTGCACTTCCACACCATTAACTCATTTCTTGAAAAATCTGTACCAACTCCATGTTAAAATGAATTATAACCAACCTGTCACCCAGAAAGCTATCCAGTAAACCTCCTCTGTTCTCATTTTCATTGTTAATGTATTACAATGGAATAAGAAAAATTACTAATAGTATTACTCTGTCAGATTAAGTGGAAAGAAATATTAAATTCAACTTTTTTTTTTTTTTTATTTGGGAGAGTGATATTTTGCTGTTAATCTAAGAAAAATGAGTTTCAAGATTATTTTGTTTTTCATAAAAGATTTTAGAAATAATGGCAAGCATGCCAAGTGAAAGGAATGTAGTTAGGCTTGTCATGGATTGAAAACATCATTTTTTAGAATACATTTTATAAAGTATATCCTTAATAGTTTACTCCACCATGAACACAGTGAAACTCTATTCATTTTTTAGAGAGGGAAACTTGGAACTTCCTGTTTCAACAAGAAAGTAGTATGCTAGGCAGTTTCAGAATCAATGCATCTCTTGTTGCAATTTTGAAGATTTCTGGTCTTTATGATGAAAAAATCAAACCAAATCAAGTGAAAACCAAACCAAAAAAACAAATCAAACCAAACAAGCAAACAAGAATTATAAAGGGAACGGTAAAAGAAAAATAATGGATATTTTTTCCCTGGTTAAGAGTGGACACTGAAGAAGATTTGAAATTAGAGGCATTCCTAGAAATGACTCCCCCTAATACATAAACACCTATAGATTAAATCCTGAGTATTTTCCTAGGAAGTTACAGTATAACTAAGAAACATTAAAAAAATGTAAGGGACGAGAGGAAAGCAGACTAGCTTTCCTCTTCCAAGAAAGACATAAAATAGGAGAGATATGATAGAAATCTTTACAGTGGATTATATGTTGCAGGTAAAATCAGGTTTTACTCTTATATTGTAAGAAATGGAATTTACTTTATAATGTCATATAGTTTAAAATAAAAAATAAAATTAAAAATCAGTGCTTTTCTTTGTCTCTGCCTTAGAAACTCATTGGTATTGGCTCTTTGGAGGCCCAAAGTACAAACAGATGCAAAGAAGGCTTAGGCAAGGCTATAAAAGACACAAATATTGATCAGTACAAAGCAGAACATTATGGCTGCAATCTCAGTCAAGGAATTTCTAATCAGGGATTACTGGAATTGTACACCCTAGTAAATATGATACTACATATGCTTTGAGTTTTTTCATGTATTCAACCATTTTACCTTCATTAGTATAAGTATTCATTAGTATAGGAGACTAGTCTGTAATGAAATTTTATCTAACAAAGTGTTAGTTCTAAATTTCATGTGCCTTCTACTATATTTTCTTGAGATGTAATCATGCCTCATGAGTATATAGGAAATTCCCTGAAAAGAAATCCACTGCTTATGAGGATAACAGTCACCTATGTCCATGATTCACTCAAATATTTTCTTTAAAACTAATAATGTGTACTTCAAATATCTAAGGATTCATTTATTCAGTGACAACTGAAATTCCTGGGCACTGTAGAGATAGTAACTAAGCATGGGAGGAGTGTTTCTTCCCATTCCCTTCTCAGCCCCCTTAGCTGGGAATTGGTATAATCAGAAGATCTCTTGTAGCCATCACATCAGAAAGATTCCTTGCAATCACTGGTTTCTTACAGCAGATGCTGATAGTACTTGGCAGAGATTCTAAGTGATCTGTGGGGTATAAAGTAAACGCATATTGAAAGCAAAGAAAACCAAGAGCCTTTCCTAATGAAAAAAGGCTGCATTTTCTGAACAAAGAATTTGAAAAGTCTTTTGCAGTGTAGAACAGTCCTTGCGTGTAAATGCTGCAGCACTGATGACATCCAGTAATGAGTAAGAAAAACAGAGAGGACTTTGCTTGTAGGGTTTCCTGGTATTTCAACATTTCTTTGTAAACAGCTAGGCTGGTCATTATATCTATCAGCTGGAAAAAGCTGTAACCTATAGCTTCTGCTTTTTTCACCTTTTGAGACAAAGGGAATTTGCAGATACCCCTTTTGTAGATGACCACTTCTGCATGTATGTTTTCTTCCTCATCTTTTAAATTTTTCCATCTGAAAAGCTAATCTACTAAAACTGCAGTTATGACTGAGCAGAGACTTGCATATGATACTGTTGGTCTTAAGTGTTGAAGGTTCTGATTTCTTTTGCACACCAAACAGTTGTTTGTAAAGCAAAAAGATGAGCAAAATGGACCAGGCTGTCATCTGTTAATTGCTGCTCAGGTTTGAGGGAAACATGCTCCCTCCAGAAGCAAAGCAGAATACACAGAAGTCTGTTTCTGTATTTGTATGAGAATTTTAAACTATGCTAATTTTATACATAACAGTTGTGCCAGGCAGACTCTATTTACATTATTCCTGTAGTTAGCAAGACATTGATATTTGCTGGCAATGAGTGTTTCCAGAAGAAAACCTGCTATTGTGGTGCCTCATTCCCATGCATCAGTCATATGTTATTATGGTTTGGGAATATCAATTAAATACAAGAACCGAAATTATAACAAATTACAGATCTTTTTCATTACTTGAAGCTATAAATTTGCAGAAGACAAGCCATGGTGAAAGGAGCTAATACATAACATTCAGAATTTACTAGCTTGAACAGCTTACAGTGTGGTTCTTCGTGACCCTAAGATCTTTCTGTCACATGAAAGAGAAATAGAGACACTGATTCTACAAGTCTGATCCTTTCTAGTCCTAACAACAGGCTAGATTAAAAACAATCTGTAAAATTTATGCCATGATAAAGTGATGAAGAGGTGGTGCCTAATCTTTATAATCAAGTCCTGGATTTAATTGCATTGGGCTCCCTGTGTTTGTCAGGCATTCCTCTTGTGGTCTCTTATTGCACAAAGACTACTTTTTGCTAAGTCCCAGCTACTCATAAAAGCATAAGAAATGCATAAGTTCATCAATGCAGATTAGGCTATATGCAAATGTGGTGTGATTGGATACAAACAGGAAAATGACAAAGTTAGAAAGAATTACGAAGATCACATAGCAGGAGGAAACTATCTGAAAGCTACAAATAGATTCACTGTGGCTCCAAATTTTAGTTGTGTATTTATATTAAGAATTGCTGAGAATTTAAATGTGTGGAGCAAGACACTTTCGAAATTTAATTGTGATCTCAGGTTGAATAGGCCTGGATACTAAAATCATCATTCAGAGCTCTCATTTCTGTATGTGTACAAAAGACTCTATAGAGACAAAGAATGTGTATTTACAAGCCTACATTTTCTCTGAAACAGTGTAAATCTGGAATTCTTAATTTAAAAACTGAAACTTCCTATACTTTTTCTTGAGTTTTACAGGTATGGATATACCTTCTTCTCTAGCACTGTTTAACTCATATGCAGGATAAATACAGCTCTTA
Source organism: Turdus rufiventris (assembly GCA_013186435.1). NCBI lineage: Eukaryota > Metazoa > Chordata > Aves > Passeriformes > Turdidae > Turdus > Turdus rufiventris. The sequence goes on along the minus strand of PYHW01010833.1, from coordinate 12,000,377 downwards.
ACATTTTCTTACTACGTTACTAACTACATGTCTA
>PYHW01010833.1:11980983-11993292 GCA_013186435.1 Turdus rufiventris | reverse complement strand
TCTCTACAGATAAATTTTAGTACACCTTTATTCCATACAAGTCTGCATTACATAATATATAAACTACAAACATTGTAACTCCCCTTATTGAGAGTACAATTTTTTTTTTCCTGTTGTCACTTTCTCTCCCTTTTGTTCTTTGTTCTGCTTTCATTTTCTTCTTTCTTTCTTAGCTGAATATGCCTAGTCTTCATAATACTGTTTATACATATGATTTTTACAAACAGGTCAAGTGCTGCCAAACGACTAAACACTTACCAAGGACTTACTATAAAGCAAGTGCTACAGATATTCTGAATCATGATACAGGTAAAATTAAATTATGTTGAATTCCAAATTTTGTAAGAATGTTCTTTAATATATCTGTGTTTTTCTGAAAATGGAAAGAGATTCATCACAGCAAAACCCAGATTTCTTTAAATTTCACCTTAAAATTACAGTAGCTCTGATTTTCAAAGGCAAAGCTGTATTTCTACAGCAGTCAATGAATGCCTGAAGTGAGGAGAAAGAACCAGGATCTCTGCGTCTGTCATTAGAATTTCCTGCAAAAGATGGGGGGAGAAGTAAAGCACTGACTTTACTTGTTTGTGCTGCATTAAAATAAATAAATAAATACAGAGAAAATAAGATGGCCAGAAAGGAAAAATAAGTGAGCAGCTTACTCAAGAGTGAAGCTGAAACGATTCTTTTTTGCCTTCTCAACCTTGGTTCAGCACTGTAGGAGTATTTCAGCTTTTACAGCCTGTACCCAGGCTGCCCCAACTCAGTTCAGGGCTTCCATCTCTTAGCAATCCGAGGGTTTTCCACATCTCTGGATTGGTACTTTTCAGCTGAGTTTTGCTACAGTGCATTCTGCTTTTATTCTCTTTTGTGCACTGACTGAGGAGGAAAAGGAGTCCGTTGAATTTATGTAATTATTTTGATTAAATGGCAGTAGAATTAAAAATGAGCCAAAAGAAACTCCAAAGTTTTGACTCCTATTGTGAAGTGGAAAATAGATGTGTCCTGGTCTCTATCTAGTCCCTTTATTATTGAGGTCAAATGAATGTCTGCATCCAAGTCCTTCTGAGCTTTACTCTCGGGAGGTTAGACACCTCTCTAACAAAACCAGCTTTTTTCTTTGTTTTTATTTGCTTACTTTTTTAATACACAGAAGGAAAAATTATTATGTCCTTGTATAGAAAATATCATGCTCCACAGAACTTATTTTTTATAGTACAGAACAGGCTGCTGTGACTACTAAAGAAATCCAGTTTCATGTGCTGTAAGTACAGCCAGGAGAGATCCTGAAATAGGATATGCTCAATAGGGCAGTCCCACTGCACTGAATTTCTGTTGTGCCACAGTGTGTCTTGTCAAAAGTCTTAGTGGTTTCTTTTGAAAATATAGTAAGCCCTGCAGGGGCTTCATCACTCCCATTGCTTTACAAAAAAAAACCCCAAAACAAACCAAACAATTCCTGCCACTCCAAAAAAAAAAAAAAAATTCAAACAAACCAAAAAACAAAAAACCAAGCCAAACCCCTCCTTCCTTCTGTCATCACAGAATACTTTAGGGAAAGAAGATGCCCCTGTTATTTTCATGCACTGCAGAGTTTATTAATGAAAGATCTGATTCCTACCACCATGGCACCTTTAAAATCTTAATAAATTACAGCAATAATTTTCTGTTAGCCATGCTACTGATCCCATTTGGATTTAAAGTTATGGCTCGTTATGTTTAGCATCTGCTTTATGAACACTGTTTTCTCATTATGAATAAATCAATAAATCAATTAGGGGCAGTGAGCTTTACAAAGGCTGCAGTAGAAAAATTGAAGATTATGTTAGTTAACCCACAATGCATCAAGTAACTGTTTTCCTATTACAGGCCTATCCAGAAAAAAAAGAATACTAATAGTGTCAGGATATGGAAAATAAGGTATCCCACGCAACAGGGGAAGAGTTTGACATCCCTCTGAATTAGACTTTCAGGATAGCTGGAAGCTTAAAGTAAATGTGCTTAGGGATAGGGATGCTGGGATGGTTAGCTCTGTTCTAAGTCCATGCTACTTTCTCCATTTGAATGGAAAAGAAAGTATGGGAAGAAGATTACCTTCCCCGTCCTTACAGAGGACTGACTCCCGCTCTGTTGCCATCAATTTTTCAGGGTTATTCTGGTTTCCTTAGATGCCTGTGTGATGGGAGAATAATAAGAATTTTTGTACATGTCACATTTCCAGAGATGCAAAATTCTCCCAAAATTACCTCACAGAGAACATTTGGGTTTTTTTTTCCCTAAAACTCATTTACGATGTCAAAGTAACACACTTACAGTTTCAGGGGCATTTTTAATGTTCATAAAATGGAATTTATCTGAAATCCACATACAAAAATGCCACAAATAGTCCATTAAAAACCCTTATAGCTGAAACTGAACAGTCCCCTGATAGTTTTCTGTACTTTCTTTGTCATTTCTTCTCTCTGCTCAGGTGACATTGTGTTTCCTTGAAATCAAGAAGATCAAAGCAACATCTGACCTCGGGTGGTTCTTGTGTTGTGAATTATGGAAACAGCTACAGCTGCCTTGGAGACTTCCACATTGCCAGGAGTTTCAGCTGTAAATTTAGTAGAATAGCAGGAACTTGAGAGTCAAGGAAGGAGAATCACTTCTGGGAAGAAGGGAGCCTGTGAATTTGCAAATTGTCTAGAATGAACTAATACATTTAATAACTCATAAAAGCTTATCCTAAAGCTATTTTTTTCTGGTTTTCTTTACATAAAATAGAATGCATTTTGCTGTTCTTCATGGAAGGGGCAAGAAAGTGAGTCTAATTTCCTTCTATTTTTCCTATTCTGTCTTTTATGTATAAACCAGAAAATATCTATTTTGATGTTGGTCTTTGCTAGTCTAGAATTTTTGCTCTTCCTACATTTTTCCTTAAATTAATAGTTACTTCTCTCAACTCCTAATCTAATAAATTGTTTGCTTCTACATTAGAAAAATAAAGGAAAAAGTAGCCCACAAATAAACCCCCAAACCAAAAAAAAAAGCCAAAAAACTCCCAACCCCAAAACTCAATGCCTTATTTCATTTGGAAATAATTTCTCTTTATAATATTGCTTAGGTGGTGAGGCACTGAGACAGGATGCCTGGAGAAGTTGTAGATGCCCCATCCTTGGAAGTGTTGAAGGCCTAGTTGGATGGGGCTGTGAGCAACCTGGTCTATTGGAAAATGTCCCTGTCCATGGCAATGAGAGTGGAACCAGATGGTTTTTAGGTCCCTTCCAACCTAAAATATTCTGTGATTATCTGCAAGAATTTGCCATAATATTTTTTAAACAAGAACAAAAGCAAATCAGTGAAGGCAAAGGAAGATTTACCCATGACATTTGGTTTTGCTAGAATTTTGATTTTTTTTATCAATGACAATCTGCTACTTTAAAATATGGCAATATTTTACATGTTCTTTGGATGTCAACCTTTGTCTTTCACAAAAAATATGACAAGTTTCTCTAGTACAACAGCTTCTCTAAGAACTTCACTGATTGTCATAAATATTTTCTGTAAGTATGAAAACCTTAATCTGTAATATTGTTTAATTTTTATGTTTATTTAGCTTTCTGTCTTTTAGTGTTAACTTACATTCAGGACTTACTTTGGCTGAGTAATAAAAAAATTGAGCGGAACTGGATATTTTTGTGTTCTGCTCCTTCTGTTTATACACCTTAAGATTTTGGCTCCAGTTCCTCACCATTTTTGTGGGGGGAAAAAAAATCTTTACACTTTTTTTTTTTGCCGAATTTGTGCACTAATTTGAAAATTATTTTTAATGGTAAGTACGGTAGCATTGTCCTCAAGGCTTTGAAGATTTGCTGATTTGCTCGGGTACTGGACTAAAATGTTAATTTGTAGATTTCTTCAGTTAATCAAGAAAAAAAATCTCTTGCAGGCACACCTCTAAAGATAAGTGATTTATTTCTAAAACAAGTTGTATTGTACACCATGATCTTTTCTGCTTGGAATGTGCTTCTGAAATGAAAGCTTTAGTAAGGCAATTCAAATAAAACAAATGTAGAACCAGAAGTAAGACAAGTTTTGCATTAGAACATTCTTTGGAAATAGGTGGCTAATGTGTGCCCCCAAAATTTAGCTGCTTTGTGATGCTATTGCTCCCAGTGCTTGGATGGCTGTGTCCAAGTATTCCTGCAGAGATTTGTCTGCAATATGTCTTTGTTAGAGTTGGGCTAATATTCAAATACCTTTCTGTCCAGTACTAGCTCAATTTTCAAGCAGCATGAAATTCTTTAGGCCAAGATTTTTGCTTTTCATTGCAACTCAAAATAGCTGTAAACTTCTTAGACAATATTAATTTAAATTAAATTTAAAATTTAATTATAAAATGGAAATATTTTTAACACATTTTTGAAAACAAATGAATGAAACTAAATCCAAGCCCAAAACTACTGACTTTGAATTGAGTGATGAGCATTTGTACTCCCAATAGGTCATGATTTGTGCAATTATTTTCTGAAAATTGAGAAACTCCTATAAGTGTCTGGGATTCAAAATATATTGTTTGGAGAGTGAAAACATGCATTGTCTGTGAATTGATACTAGCAAATCTATTTCTTTTTACCCCTTCATATTAAGACTTTCCATTCAGTCTGGAGCTTTCAGACCCCTTTCTAGATCTCAGCTGTCGTGGTGCACCAGAGCCCTGTAGCAGTTGATCATAAGGTTTCTTAAAACAGAATCTGGAGTTTGTATTATTCATATTTGTATTTATATCATTTGTATTTATATTTATATCCACTATTTTTGGAGAAGATAAATCAAGGTGCCAGGACTACAGAGAGAAACAGGAGACTGAGGTGTAAGAAATGCAACTCTGCCAAAGTTTACAATGATGTGTCAAAATTGAAGTAATCAATTTTTTAACTCTTTTAACTCTTTGGTCAGTACTCAGATGTTTTCAAAGGACAGAACTAATCCAGTTGACTCCTGAATATTGCTGTTTAGAGAAAGGTAACAAAGAATTTGTTCAAGCCCAGTGAGCATTTTGCTATGTGAATTTTGCCCTGCTCTCAATATATTGTGACTAAAACTACAGATAAATGGATACAGTCTTTTACAAATAACAAATCCAGCCACATAATCTTAATATAACTCTTTCCTTTCCTTGAATTGTAGCATCTTGGGAAAGAAGTGCTTGTTAAGCAGGTGACCAAAAATTAAAAAAAAAAAAAAAAAAAAAAAAAAANAAAGCTCCCTCTTCAGTCTTATCTCACTTATAAAAACTGATAGTATTCAGTTTAATGGAAGACAATGTCTGGTAAGAAAAGCACCTATTTTATAATTTCATTTTTTATCAAATAATTGAGAAATTGAACTTTCCATGATGTGTCAAAAAAACGTCCACGAGTTTATTTTTCGAATCAATTTGCACGAGAAATTTTGCATGAGTTAATTTGAGAAAATGTGTACAAATTTTGACGTTAAGAAATGGAATGCCACTAAATTCATTGCATAAAAGTTATCTAATTTTCATTAAAAGATTATTTGATATTTTAATTTGTCTGGGTCACAATTAGACCTGGAAATCTACTGCAAAATCATCCTGCTATTTTTAAAATTGTTATATATATTAATGGATTGCTTTTATTCATTCTCTTCTGCATGTGAACATGTGACAGGCATATTTTTATCTGATTGTGGCTATAAAATCAAAGATATTATATATCGCTCTGAACAGTCCTAAGTAACATAAGAAAAATATTCCTTATTATTATTATTATTATTATTATTATTAATAGTAATAGTAGTAGTAGTAATAATAATAATAATAATAATAATAATAATAATAATAATATAATCCTGGCTGATATGGGTTATGACTCTCTTCCCTTCTGTAGTCTGAGTGATAGCCATGAAATATTAATCAGCAGCTCTGAGTACTGATGAATAATAATCATCTTTCCCTTAGGAGATGCTCATTCATTTCTTCATGCTGTCTTTACGCTGACATGAATTGGTGTTTGTTTAGAAAAGAAAGGCACTACAGGAATCAACACATCCAATTGTTGGAGCTCACACATTCCAAATTAGTGCATGCAGTTTTTACAATAATGGCAATTGAATATTAGAGAGGTAGATAGAGAGGATCCAGAACCTTTTCAGGTCTTTTCAAGCATGGATATTTTTCTAAAAGTTTCAGTATCAAGGACAGTTGAGTGAAAACTTATTGGTTTGCAGAGTAGAAGTGTTGGCAGAAGGAGGTTTGGGAATTTCTTCCAGATTGTTTTGGCAGAAAGGGTGTCTTGTGCTATATCATATGAAGTTTTCATTGCCCCACTTCGTAGCCTAAATGGAATAGTTGGTGAAATTCTGGCAGCACTCCAGCATTCCTGAAGCTGAAGTCACTATATTCCTGGAATAACAATTCTTAAAGATTTGTTATATTACTACTTAAAATCCTACTGCTATTCCAAATTCACTTTTGTTCTCTACATCCCCAGCTCAGGAGGAATTAGAAATTCTCAAGGAAAATTACTCTAGAAACTTGCTGACCTTGTAGTCAGTAAAATTTTAATAAATAGCATGATCAGAATTTAATTCCCTTCCAGGATTATTATATATATTATTTATTTCTAAATAAATCGGGCCCAAAGTTTGTAAGAGACAAAACATTTGAAGCATCAATATTTGATGTGAATCAGGACACAGAATAATAAGTTCTGAGCATTTTGGACAGCAATGCCCGTATGCCTCTCGGTTATGTCTGGAAGTTTTAATATCCACTGACACCTGAGGATCGGGTAATTTTGACTGAAATGGAATGAAAACAAGACCATTACAATATTACACATATAACCATATAAATATATTTATTAAGTAAATGTAGTTTTTAGTAATATTCTTGTAAGAACATTTCCTCAATTTTTTTTGCTTTTTTGTTTTCTCTTTTTTTTTTCGTAAAGTGTCTTGCAGAATAATCTAAATTCAAGATACTCAATATTTCCTTGTTTCCCTTTTCAAGATTATCATTAGAATGATACCTCACTTTTTGGAATTGCTCGGTTCCAGTCAGCCAAGCAGAGAATTTCTTCTCTCTCTTGTTTTCATTCCTTGGATTCTTAAAACAATCTACATAGAATTCTCAAAAATCAGGATCTTTCTTTGATCTCTAAGGTATATCCAAAACTTTAAAGTCCTCCTAATCCATTTCTCCTCTTCTCTAGGCATCATTTAGCTGTCAAGTTATTTATAGCACATCTCCTGACAGGAGCTCACAAGCAGTTGTCTGTCATAAACCATTGGGAGGCTCTCGAGAAGCTGTAGAGATTGGGCTTGTAATAACTCCTCTGTTTTGGTGACAGCAAATTTGGCTCTAACACCGAGCCGCCAGGCCAGGCTGGGATTGCTCCCATGGCTGTGCAGTCACCTCCTCCTGAGGAATGGGGACAGTGGCTGCACAAACACTGCAGCAGTGACTCCTGAGGGGACAGAAGAGGTCACAGCGCTGCGCACAGAAGGGACAAGCCAGGCAGACACCTTCAGACTGCCACCTCCTTGAGGGATCCTGTTCCAAAAGAAAAAGGTAAAGAAGTGTCAGTGCTGCTCTGTGAATCACAGAATTCCCCTCTTCTGCTCTCTGTGAAATCACAAAATAAAATTTCACTCTGGCTTTGCTCAGTTCAGCCGAAAGAATTTCTCATTTAAATCAAAGCAATAAGGTGTCAGTAATTGACTGCAGAAATAATGAAACAAAATTTATTGCCTCTATTGAAAGCATAGTAGCAATCAAGAAAACAAAATTTATTTAAGTTTTTTATTAAAAAAAGGAAAAGGAAAAGGAAAAGGAAAAGGAAAAGGAAAAAGAAAAGGAAAAGGAAAAGGAAAAGGAAAAGGAAATAATGTTTTTCTTCAGCTGGCTATTTCAACAAGGCAATGAGTTCCATTTTCTCAACCACTGTGTAGTAAAATTGAGGTACAATTTTAACCAAGGATTTATTATTAACATAACTAAAATCTAAAATTTTAACAATTACAGTTTCAAATTCAGCAGTATCTTTCCCTCGGAACTGTCGCTGAATGAACAGAGCCTGTTTATAGATATATGAAAAATAAATAGTCCTTTCCAAATCTTTATGCTTGCTCACCTCATGTGCTTCATAATGGTGTAGCTGGCATTCTGTGTAAACCTGTTAATTGTAAAACTTTGGGCTCTATCACTCATGCACTTTTTACAAGCTCACGTGGAAGTAAGGCAGGTTAAAGCATAGCAGCTGCTACACTGTATTTTTGCAATATGCTTTACTTTTCTTGTGTTGATGCTCTTAAGAAAAAAATATTCCATCACCTAAATCTATTATTCATCAGACTAATTTCCAATATTAATTCATATTAATTTTCTCTGAAATGAGAATGGAGTGAAAAATAACAGTAAAACTTATGCAAAATTTCTGCCTGTTTTCATATTCTAACTTGGCCTCTGCTTGATAAAAATTCAAAAAGTGCATGGCAACTCTTTCAGTTTAGCAGATGTGATATATGCAGACACTGTTACTGAGCCTTAGGCTTGATAAATTCAAAATGTTCTATTATTTTCCTTAAGATCTCCTTTATGCATTTCTTAATTTCTCTTAATCTCTAGGAAGAAGACACATAATAAGTAATTCTCCTCTGATTTTGATTTGGAAAGGGAACACTAGGCCTCCTGTTCCACAGTAAGATTTTCTCTCCTGATAAGGAATCTCAGAGTTCACAAGGTCAGTTTTATTTCCAAGGAAGTATTGAGGTGCTGCAGGGCAAATTGCAAGAAAATTTTAAGCTTAATTTAAATGTGACAGAAAACTAATTTCCACAGAAATAATTTTCATGCAATGTAACCAATGTTTATATAGTACTATATGAAAATATTTTTTTTTCAGTTTTATTAGAAAAGCTATAATGAAATACTCATTTCAGGAGAGCTCTACAAAGTCCTGCTTATATCCATTTTTCTTGTTGCTTTCAATGACTTTTTGACCTTGTAAAGACAATTCTGAATTCAGGAACTTTTGAATTAAATAGTGCAATTTTACAGAAAGTAAATAACCTGAGAATGTGAAATGGGGAAATAACTGTTATGATATAGACAAATTTTGTTGGGGTTCTAAAAAACCTCCTGAGTTTTAGCTTGTTTGTTTGTATTTTTGGATTATTTTTGCTAAATTGAGAAGCACCTCTTACCTTAATGCCCATTGAATGGGAAAGCATTTGAGCTTCAGCTCCTCTGACATTTTGAAAATTAATGGAAGTTTCAACACGTAATTTCTGCTGGTATAGATGTGATTGTTTGCATAGTCTAGATAAATTTCAGATGAGCTCCCAGATCTCTAACATCTATCAATATCTGTCAACAACCCAAAGTTTCAGCACACTTCATTTAATTTATAAAGCTGTTCTGGAGCAGCAGTGTTTGTTTGATCCATGTGTTCTCTGAGTGTTGTAATCTATGTTTTCATCACAAAGTTGAACATTTTATTACACTGAATGTTCAACAGAATGGAATACTAGTGAAGTTGACAAAAGAAATGTCCTGCTGTATTACATTTGTCAAAAGAAATCTGTTTTGATGATGGAACTGAATCTATAGCCCTTATTTGTTGTTTGGTTGACTTAATAGAGTTTTCATATGGGAGAGAGTTTGTATTGAAAAAACGTTGATTGCAAAAAATTCCCCTGGTTTCTTTGCCATGTTTGTCAGCCTGTCAAAATTGGTGAACAAACTGCCCAGTCTCTCCTAATCTGCAGCCCCAGAGAGGCAAACGGCCAGAGAGTGCTGAGCTCATGCTTTATTCTGTCCCTAAATACTGGGATTGGAGGTACTCATAGGGTGTGGCTTAGAATTAGGAAATCTAGATCTTAGAGGACTTTCACATACTCTGCTACAGAAAAAAAAAAAAAAATTGGAAGACCTATAAATAGTAAATTCTTTCAGGATGCAAACCTCCCAGGGAATTCTGATGTTTAGTTGGATTTCTGTGGCAGCTGGAAAGCAAACTATCAAATCATCTTCAGTAAAGAATGAACAGCCTGTTAACTCACAAATGAGCATTGTTTAATGATTAATCTTAAAAAAAATCTAAACCAAACATTTGTAAATTATTATCAGTTATTAACCAAAATAAGATTTTTTTGTTTGTTTGGGCTTTTTTGTTTATTTGTTTGTTTGTTTGTTTAACCGATCAGTTTTTCCAATCTAGATAGAGAGCATTGTATGGTCAGATGAAATCACAGGGCTACGAGAGGGAAACATTACAAGCAAGAGTATGCCCCAAGAGAACAGAGACATTCCAAGGCAGTCTATAAAGTATTATAAGAGGTCAAAGACACAGACATAGAGAAAAAAAGATTTTAAGGAGAGAAAATGTATTTTTGGGCAGAGTAAGAATTGTTGAAGAAAAGAGCAAGATAAATGAGAGCTATTTCGGTATGTAGATACATAGATAATAATCAGAAAATGTATCTCTAGTACTTTCCTGTGAGCTCTGCAATCCATGGGATATAATTATTTATGAAAATTCATTAGAAAGTAATCAAATGGGACACAATTTATGTATACTAAAAGCCAAGCCCCAATAGTTCAATTGCTTTAAAATTTTGTGGATGGTTCCTTTAAGGCTTTGGACTCTCTGTATGAACTTTGGGAAATGTGGTGAAGCTGCCACTATCATCTGTTGACATTTAGAAACAAAATATTCTGTGTCAATTCTGGATTTGACAGCAAGAGACTAGAAACCTTGGTTGTCTTAAGAAAAGCTAGATTTGACATTAATGATAATCCTCTTCTTTGCATTAATAATAGATGCTATTACTGTAGGATAAACAAACTGGAAATGGCTCATCTAGAAAAGACAAAGCTCTTCAAATACAAACATTTAATTTATTAGAAAAGTACAGAAAAATGTCACCGATTACCATATGGCATTTGTTTGAGTGATGGATGTGTGTATCCTCATGCCCATTTCGTCTTCACTGCGACATGAACGGAGGTTTTAATGTCTCACACCAATGGACATGTAATATAGTAAAAACTAATATTTTGTTTAATCAGTTGTGCATATAAAAGTTTCAAGACATAATAGCGTTTGAAAAGAAAACAGAGTAGTCTGGTCCTCCCAGCTGTTTTGTAACTCAATCCTTTTCTCTAAGGGAGTTCCTGGGATTTAGAGTATCCCACATTTTATTTTAGCCAAATATCTTTGCTGAATGGTGAATCATTTCCTAGTGTATGCCACTCTTTCAGAAATTGCAGCAGGGCTATCACCTTTATTTGGCATTCGAAGCCTTTAGCATTAAGATAAAGGAAATGGTTTTCTAGCTTTGCAACCTTTGGGGCAAGCAACTGTTTATCTAGGGTACATCTGAGCAAGATATTCACTGCTGAATCAGTTCTCCAATATTACCTGGCATTTACTGTGCTTGTTAAATAAGCTCTTCATTAGGAGAACAGGCAATCTAACTAAAAACAATGAGACAAAAAACAACTCTTAGAAATTAAAACCAGTAAAAACCATATCCTTCTCTAGTTAATTTGAAGGTCAATGGAGCCGTGGGAGGTGATGAGCATAATAAAGCCACTGCTGCTGAAGAACTGGCTGCTAAAGTTTCAAAGATGGACAACATTTTGGTGTAAAAAAAAGAGGCACGCAGATGCATCGTCTTAATTTTGTTTAATTTAATTAATTTGAAGTACTATGTTATCTAAAAGGGATGACTTATCTTGCTGATGTAGCTGGGAAAGTGCTTAGTGCTAGGCAGAAAGACCAGGAAGCAGCCATGTGTTTAATTTTAATGTGTTAAAGTGTTTAAATAATGAGTTAAAGTGTCTGGGGGGTTTATGCATTGTCTTTTCTAATGTGAACAGATGCAAGCATTCAAATTGCTCTGAAACAAAGAAGGTAGTAACAAAAAATTTCTTGATGAATTTTAACTGATTTAAAATACTGCTAAAATTTTTGGTAGCAGGTACACATGAAAGGGCCTGTTGCTTTGCCCAGTGTGAGAATTTTCCTTCCTTTCCCCTTCCCAAACTTTAAAGGGGATGTCCAGTCTTCTGGCCTTCATAAGATAAGCAAAATATTTCAATGTTATCATCGCTGGCTCAGCTATGCTGATCTTGTTACCATTGTCCACTGCAGAGTTAGAGGCTCACAGCTTCTGTCTGACAGGTGCAAGGGCTTTGCCAGCACTGGGGGAAAGGATAAAAGTGCACTGTGATCCTGAATGGATTTCTACTTCATTTTAGGCACACAGAAGAGATTTAGCTGCATATTATACATG
>PYHW01010833.1:11949790-11962013 GCA_013186435.1 Turdus rufiventris | reverse complement strand
AAAAAAAAGGCTAAAAGAAACATAAATACCTACATTTGTCCTAAACAGTTTCAAAGAGAGCACTCCTCAAATACTGAATGTCTAGTTCATTCTTTATAAATCACACTGTTTCCCTCCCCACAGCCGTGAAATTCCTTTGTATTTCACATCTTCCAGGAAGGCAGATACCACCATAATGTACTGCCCTTGTGCACACTCACCCACCAAACGCTTTGATCTCTGGAGTGAGCACATTCATTCTAATGGAATTAGACAAAGCATGAATTTGGCCTGCGTTACTTATTCATGCAGTAAGTGCTGTGACTGTTCACCCATCAAATCAAAGCAGGATTCATATACCCTCCATTCTCAGGGCAAAGATTTCTGAGCAGCTGGTGCAAGAGGGGTGACTGAAGGCCCAGGACCTCTGATATAGCACAGTTTATATGCAGTCTCCTGTGACTGGTATACATGAACTGGAAAATCCTAGAAAGCAATAAACAGCTACTGAAAATGCAACAAGAATGAGCACTATTGCAGAGGAGAATCTGATGTCTTTCTGTAAATTTCTTGACATTATTTTTAAATAAATATAATAGATTCATATAATGGAAAATGTGGATTGTGGATATACAGAACATGGAGGGTCTTTCTTCCCCTTTACACTGTTGAATACTACTAAATTACTAAGACTGCTGTTGTGATCATTTAATAAAACTTTCTATTTTTCTGTCTTATTTCAAAGCTCTCAATTTTCTATTTTCTTCTACTGACTAATTCTAAAAATCCACAAGAATCTCTTCAAGTCTCTTGTAATTTTTTTCTGTCCAAAAATTTCAAGAAATGAAGTCTAGAATATATTTTGTTTCAGCAACATATGCAACAATATAATTAAAATTTTAGTTGTCACATGCTGAAGCTATTGACATCTTCGAAAACTTTTGTTAAGTCTTGTTCTTGATTCTTGCAATACACAAACCAAAGCTATTTGGATCATGGAGGTTTAAGCAGTGATAGTGAATCTTAAGAGCTAAAGACTAGTTGCATTGTTCTATTATATTTCAGATTTCTATTACATTTATTGCTTATATTTGCTATTAAAGGTGTCTTGAAAAATTTAATGCCTGTTCCACCTTATTTTAAATGGCATTTAATTCTAATAAAGCCCATTTTATGCTGGTAGAAAAGCATACCTTATAATTTGTTATTTCAAGCTAATCTACAATGATGCAAGAAAAAATATCAACCAAATGAGAAATATAAGTCTTTTAATTTTGCTAAAGTCATGGGTCACAGCAAACTAAATTTCCAATGCTGACTCTTAACTTAAGGTTCAGCATTTTTTTTTCATATCTAAAAATTGTTAGGTTTTCAAAAATAAGATTACATGTTTATTTGTGTTGGTTTTAATTGATACTGTCATCACTCAAAAGAATCTGAAATCAGTCTCATTCTAATGCTAATTGCATCTCTCATGTTTTAAATTGGCTGAGGATTTCAGATTTTGTCATCAAAATTTAAATCTTCTCACAGGATTATATTCAGCAAATACACATTAATGATGCATCACTTTTTCAAAACTGGCTTGAAACTTACTGCTCATCAGTCTTGCATAAAACTTCAAATTATGTTCTCTGGGCCATCAACCACCATAATCATCCTGATGCTGTTAGAGTATAAGTGTAAGCTGTTGAACAGTTTAAAGGTTTATTTATTTATTTCATTTAGGGATCTTTATACATGAGTTGAACTGATGAACAGGAATTTTGTTCTGTTGCATTAATGCTTTTAGTGACAAAGCAGTGTTACATTTCCTTGATAACTTTGATCACATAATCATATACCTGTATAAGCTCTAATATGGTTTGCTGCAATTAAAAAAAAAAAAAAAAAATAATTTTACAAAATCCTTTTAAGACTGGGGAAAAAAAAGAAAATTGAAAAAAACAAAAAAGGAAAAACTAAAAGAAGGTAAGAATTTTTCTTTTTGCAGACTTGATCAGAGTAGGTGATAAAAGTGGCAGCTCTCAGGAGCAAAGACATTTACATCAGAATTTAACAAAAATTCTCAGACATGTCAATGATAGTAAGGAAATTTAAGCTACAAGTAGTCATATATGTTTTTCCTTTACAAAAGAAATAATTTTTGCAGCAACATAGCACAGTGTTATGCTTATCAGCTGCCACGTGTGCCTGGGGAAAGAAATTTAAACTAATTGGAACTTAATGGCAAATGTGTTTAAATATTGTAGAAAGCACAACTCTTGGATGGGCTTGTTTTTCTTTTCTATTTTTTCTTTTTTTAATGAGTCATAGGCAGCTTTTGTTCAAGAAATGTTTTTGACATTTTTGAACCCATGGAAAATGTTGCTGAAGTTTATTCAAGACTTAAATGGCTAAATCCAGCACAGTGGTCCCTTAAGTCCTCTGCTGGTGCATGTTCACCGGATGATGAGACTCCTAAGCATTTGCTTTGTGTTTTTTTCAGCTACCAGAAAGTGTTGTATCTTTCATTAATGCACGGTTACCCAAATTTGTTTGGGTTTGAAACTCAGAGGAGAAATGAGGAATGCATTTATCTTTAATTCCAACAAGAAAACATTGCTCTTTGGGATTATGTGATAATGGTCAAGCAGTTATTGAAATTTCAGCAAGACTTTGAAGACCTTTTTTTTGTTTCTGTGGAGAAAGTTGGTTGTTTATCCCATGTGCATGTTTGGAAACAAAAATTAATACCGATTGTACTGTTTGGTTAGTGTTTGATCTAGTTTAGATTTACTCCCATTTCTATCTGGAAAGAAGATTTGCTGAGTCAGAAGATACTTGAAGATATATGTCACTCCAATCTATTTTGAAAATGAGATAGGAGAATAAACTAATTTAATAATAATCTAATTATACATTTGGCTTGATTTGTAAAATGCAGGAGAAAAAATGCATTTTAAATGAAGTTACTAAACTATTAAAATCTTTGAAAAGCTTCAATGTTTATTTCAACCTATTCTTCAGACTCAGTTGACTCTGAAGCAGCTCCACTTACCTTCAGTCTTCTTTCAACTAAAATGCTTCCTAAATATAGAACTGCTGGCAGGAATCTCACAGTAAAATGTCCAGTATGTCTTTAAATATAATGGAGATATTTTTTGTTTAGCCCTGCCAAGTGGCTGATTGCTGGCAGCTGAAACAAGGGACAGATGGCCATCCAGCACTATCTGCACCCTATTGAGATGAATAAGTGACAATCTGCAAAACACTCAGAACTAATGTAAACTGGTTTAACCTCAGGAAACCCAAGAGCCTCCTAGGTTTCTTTGGTGATGTGTAGGCAGATTTTGTGCTTTTTGATGCAGTGTTCTTTGACAAAGGTCTCAGAGATCCTCACACAAATGCACCCCACCAAGGCCCAAGCACAAAGACAGCAAGCTGCTGTGAAAAACCTGCAAGGTCTGTGCCATGCAAGCGATGCTGAACAACTGCAGAGTTTGAAAATGCACCCATCCAAGGGCATTCACCAATTGCTTTAAGATGGCACAATATTGGTGCTTTCTCAGGCCATATGTGGAAGAAAACACTGAAGGTTACCAAGGCATCTTAGCAGAAAAGATGGAATTGGAATACCAAAGGATAACTGAAAGAAAACCTAGTAATATTAATGAGCTTAGGTGTATAAATTTGAACAAAGAATTATTTAACAAAACACTTCTAACAATGGATTGGCACAATCTTAAGCGCAAATAAAGGCTGTGTCAAGAATAGATTAATAGGAGACCTGAGTATAAGGATTTGAAGATTTTAAGGAAGAAGAAGCTTAACATGACCTGGCAATATGTGCTTGCAGCCCAAAAAGCCAACCATACCCTGAGCTGCATGAAAGAAAACAGGTTGATGAACGAGATTCTCCTCTCAGCTCAATGCTTGTGAGACCTGGAGCTTGGAATGAGAGAGTGTACGTCCATGCTGGCTGTTTTATTGCTCTTATGTCCTGTACCAGTCTGTACTCCTGAAAACAAGGCTTCCTTGCTGGTAAAGTAGGAGTACCAAATTCAGATTGACACTCTCTAAGCAGTCCATACTTCAAGAAAGTATTTATCAAGGGTGCCAATCCATTATGTCCTTCCAATCTAATAGGATATTGATTTACCCTCATGGCTTTGCTAGTAGTTTGAGTTTTGTTTTAAGTGAAGTCACATTCTTTGCTTTACCTGGTTTCTCTGAAGGCCATCCCAGGGAATTACCACATTCAATCCCACTTCAAGGATATCATCCTCAAGTTCTTCCAAAGTCTGGCCCATTAGTCAGTAGATTTGAGCCTTGCACTGCATTTCTTTCAGGATGTGTAGCTGTACAGAGTTTTCCCAATTTATTTGAGACTATCGCTTGCATTCTAAATTTCATCTTCATAATGGAAGAGGACATTCTGGCATGTATAGAATGCAAAAGCTCAAAAAAACCCACTGGATAGAATGAGGTAGAGTACCTGATAAACTGGTTGGTGTGCACTGGAATCCTGTCTAATCCCATTCTCCGTTGTTGGGGGCAGTAAAACAATCTGTGCAAGGCTTTATAGCTGTACAAACTGGGCCACCAAAACTGTTGTCCCTAAGGCAGGGTTCTTTCATATGGTGTGCAAGAGCCCATCAGCACTCTTTGTCCCTGGTGGTCTTGATCCAGCACATTATAATATAATTTGCATACACAAATTAGCCTCAGGAGTGTGTTTTTAAACATTATAATGATCTAAGGTAATCCAAGATGGTATTTTCATCCTATTAGCCAAGACAAAGTTATTATATAGCCTTAGTCTTTATTATAGTTTCTGTTTGAATATTTCTGAAGAATTAATGATCAACAAAATATGAATTTTATGTATTTTTTTCTCCTGGGAGATCTTCACTGCTCCATTGCTGTGACACCCTATTGTTATGACTTCAAGACCAACCCATAATTGCAGTGACACTTTTAAAGTTCTTCTAACATCACTGCCACAGGCCAATCCCACCATTAGTCATACCTCTGATCAGTTTATCTATTTATACATTGATTTATCAATAAAGCATTACTTCAGAAAAGTCTACTTAATACATGCGGGCTACACATGAAAAGTTATTAGCTTTGGGAATTTCAGTGAGTATAATTGAACATTCTATAAACATGACCAAGTACTAGCCTAATTCATCATCATTGCAGAAAAACACTTGGAATAATAATCACTAGAAAGTTTTCTGAATACATTTTGTCCTTGAACAAACTTGATCACCTGTTGATGATGAACATTAGCACAAATAAAGTCACAGGAAAATACACCTGAATGTGAGATAAAGCATTTTTACTGTGAGGGGGGTTGAGAACTGGAAAAGGTTCAGAGAGGTTATGGAATTTAAATCCCTGGAGATATTCAACAGTTGACCAGCAATCTTTGGAAGCATGCTGTAACTGACCCTGCTTTAACAGGGGTCTGAAAAAAAAAAAGAATTCAAAGTGTCTCTTCCAACCTCAATCATTCTGTGTTTAGTAACAAATAATGACCTTTTCATTGTTAGTTACACAAGTGAAAAGCTATTTGGAAAAAGAATTCATATTGGTTGTGAACTTTGACCACCAGGCTCACTCCTTCGACCTCCTTGTTCAAATGAAGGGCAAAGCCAAACCAATGGTAAATATATTGCCCAGGCTCCCTTCCTTTTTCATATATTTTTTATTTTTTATTTTTAGACACCTGAAATACATTAACAAGTACAAATATTTCAGAAAAGTTTCATGTTCCCTGAGTACTAAAAGCTAAGGATCTTCTGTAATTTAGGTCATTAAGAGTCTAAAATCAGTGGGGAATTGCTTTTAAAGTGAAATTAAGGTCAATATAGATGGAATTGGAAATAAAGGTAAATAAGTCTACAGATGTGTAGATCTCTGGTTTCTGTGGGCAGAGAAAAGATAAGCATAAAATATATCATCTTGAAATTTTAATGCTTTTAGATGACAGATGGTACATCTAAATTTTCTCCCTACTGACCCCATCCAAAACCCTTGGATATTGCTGGGGCTTTTTTTGTAATTTGGTTTTGATTTTTACTGCTTTTTAACTCTTAAAAAATCAGAACAGTCCTCTTCATATTCAGAGTCTGTATAAATATAAAATTTTTATCAAATCCCTATGACTGTTTTATCTTTTAAGAGTTCAATTTGTCTTAAAGAATTTTTCAATATTATTATATAGTCTACTAGTTTTAATGTGCAGAATGCCTGAGAGTATATTTGGCATGAACTCTTTGAATACACATATAACAGAGATAATATTTCTATAATCCTTCAATACAGAAAAACACCTTCAGAATTGCTGGGACAGAGTGTATTAGTGTTTAGTATTAAGGATAGGAGTGATAATGCTGCTCAAAAAATATTTTAGGTACACAAGTAGATACAGGTAGAAAAGCATTTTTAGTTAAATAATTCTGATAAAGCAAGAATTCTCAAAATATTTAATGTCTTCAGTCTGAGTTTATCCAAGCATTAGCATGAAAAGCTAGAATGAAATTGTAGGTCCTAAGTTGTTCAAGTGTGTCAAGTTAAATGGTTTGATTTTGACTAATGCTCAAACTGTTTAAACATTGTTTTAAAACTTTCAAATTTAATTGACATGTTTTCTAATTAGAAAACGTTTGAATTGTAAGTTAAACTTCTGAGATTTTTTTAATTATAATTTGTAGAAATATGTATTTTAGCCTTTAAGAAACCAATGATAGTTTAAACAGTAATTTACCTGAAATATAGTGTTTATGCAATCTCACCATCCACAATTTTTACCATAATTGTCAGAAGCCTGAAATGCATATTATTTACATAGCTTTATCATTCTGGATCTTTAAGGGTCCTCTGGTAAATGCTATGATGAGTTAATTGATGATTTGCAAGGAAATGACTCATGTTAAGCTTTCATTTCACTTATAACAATAGCGTTAGAGATTACATTAGTATTGCTTCCAAACAATGGATAAATGCCATGCCTAGCATTGTGTGCAAGCCTATTCAGAGTAATTAACAGGTGTGAATTGTTGTTTGCTGGGATAAGCCTCCCACAGTGCAGCACTTTTGCTGGCTGCAGGCTGCTTTCCTGCTGTATTACTGCTTCTAAACGAGTCGATCTCACTTTAATGCAAGATTTACATATGTTAGTTCTCGGTACACTTGTCTGTTTTTAAAGTAGTTGAGACAATAACAGTGAATCTTTGCAAAAAGCCTGTATTTCTGCAAGCTTCTGTTTAATATCTCCAGCCTGTTTTGTCTCTGTCTTTCCAGCAGGCTCTCACTCAAATAAAAGGAACTATTGTAGTAATTTGTAGGAATATTAGTATGTCTTCTTAACTGCAAGACTAAAGCCTATTCTGTGGCTTATAAAATCAAAATTTGCTGCATTGGATTCTTAATGATGAACTATATAAGAAAATTACAGAGATTGTATACAAACCTGCAGTCCTGTTTCTATGGAGTCTCAAATAGAGCTTTTAATTTTGGCTTTGAAATTCTCATACTTTGCAAATTCCAATTGGGTTCATCAGTAAATATATAAAGGAAGCCCTGAGTTGTAAAAAGTTTGATGTTTTAGAAGCTCAAATAAAAAAGCCCTCAACATCTTTTGTCAGGTTTGGCATGAATGGATATTTCTTTATTTAAATCTCAGATTAAAATTTGTCCATAATGATCTTCTAATATTTGTGTTCTTAATTTAGATGAGGAAGGCAGGTCCAGATATAGAAAACATACAAAGTAGTAACATTTGCCCCATGTCCCTCTTTCATGTAAGAATTATGTCCCAGAACTCTTTTTAAGTGGTTTTACATTTTTATAATCCCGTAAAAAAAAAAAAAATTAAAGCGCCATACAAGTTGAATCACTTTTTCAATTTAATACAACCAAGGTGTCAATTGATTCAAGTTATTGTAAAAATAACACCTTTACCATATTTTATACTTTTTCTTCCTTGTTAGTATAGGTCTAAACCCTCCTAGAAGTTATAGTTCATGTTTTTAGCCGAGAAAGAGTTCGGTAGTCGGATCTCCTTTATAACATCAATAATTTCAACCTCAGAACTGAAAAGCTGGTCTAATTAGGAGAAGATGTGTGTAAACTTCTTGGGACAAGCACTTTACCTTGAACTTTCTAATGTTGACTCATTGTGCTGGTTTTTTCTGCCACTTTGGAAAATCCGGTTTGAAACTTACAAGCACAGATAAGTGATATTATTTGGGTTTGGTTGTTTTTTCCCTGAAGCTAATCTAACACCAGCAATTTATTGTGGCTGAAAGCCTGATGTTTTTGTTGATGTTTGGGCAGATCTCAGAACATCTGTTTTCCACTATCTCTGGCATCCAGGAAATACTGTTTTCCTGTTTTTAAACTGCATATGGTTTTTCTGATCTCTAGTGTAGTCAAAAGGCTTTTTTTCTTTCCCCTTTCTCCACAAAAAAAATCTATTGTTATCTCTGAAATGCTCTGAAAAATGCTGCAAAAACTTAAATGCATTGTCCCTTCTCATATTTTATTTTAGATGTTATAATTTACCAAACTATGAAAAACTAGAGGTCTTTTAATACAAGAAAGAGCAAATCTAAATTGCTACAACCATCAGATTCCTTTTTCTGGAGAGAAAAATATATTTGACATATTATGTTTTTCATTTCTGTTGGAGTGCTGAGTATCAGTTGTTGTCATGTATTTTAGACACACATTTGCTAGAAGACTGTAATCTGGACAAAGCATTCAAAGCTCATTAGAAGAACACTTAAAAATGTTGATCTAACTCAGGCCTCAGATATCCAATTAGGGTGTTAAACTCCATTTAAAAGAGAAATAATAATAACACCTTTGTTTTCTTTTGTTGGATGAGTGCAACTGTACTGTTGGACTGTTTCATTAATTTATAATATGGCAACTAATTTAAAAACCCATATGATATCTGCTTCTCCACCACCTCTATTCCAGAATTCTGTTTAGTAATTAGCATTATTCTTCAGTTTTTTTCCTAAGGACGTCTCACAGTAATTCATCTGCTCTTACCTGAATTCTGTAGGGAATTATTTCCTAAATTGTGTTTCAGCATCAGAAGACTAAGACAATGACTTAACAATTTCACATTTGCACTGGTGGAGTTGAATTCTGAAAAGAGCTGCTTGTTAATTTACAGAGTTGAGATCTGTAGCAAGCCACTGAGTTTGGAAAAGGGAATGAAGCAAATTTCTCTGCAGAAATTACCAAAACCTCTGCAGCTGTTGATATTGTCCAGAGTGGGTGTGCAGCACAAAATCACACACCAACAGAAGATGTTTCTATTTGTAATTCCAATTTGTGCAAAGGGGAGATCTGGGTAGGAAAACCTAAGAAGAAAATCTAAATCAATCTACTACATTCTTACATTCAAGGCATCAATCAGTGCTGGAGGCAGAAGCTGAAGGGCTAGTCAGTTCAGGAATTTTGCTTTTCCTGGCTGCTGTGGTTTTTAATATGGCTGTCAGGTATCCTGGTGATGAATTCATTAAAGAGAGAAGGAGAGGATGAATTATTATCCTATCTACTAAAATCCCTTGACATTAGATGGAAATCTCTACTTTTCATCAAACAGCTTTACTAATATTATTGGACAGTGCAATATAAAATCCTTATTTATAGCACCAAAAAGAGCTCAGTGTGTGACTGATGTTACATATGTACACCTCACCTTTTCAAATTTATCCTGGTTACTTGTTCTAAATAAGAGTAGCCAATGCAACATGGTCATAATAATTTTTGGAGGAAAGGGTTATTTATACCTGCTGAAATCCCTTAATTAAAAATTGAGAATATACCTTACACCTTTTGCCATCTTTCTATATGGAGAAAATAAACTTTCACGCATTTCTGTGTCTCTTTTTGAGTACATATACTCCATAATGAGCTGCCTGTACTTTCAAGGCTGAATGTTTTGAACTCCTGAAGAGATTTTATTATCCCTTGGAAAGTTCTGGTTTTTTAAGAACATTGGACAAAGCTTTTGTAAATGTCCTTTACTCAACACAGAGATTCTGTCTGTAGATTTATTACTATCCTTCATTTATGTTCATAACTGATAATAACACTTCATATATTTTTCAGACAATATGCATGTGCTGATAATATATACAAGCTGGTTAGAAAAAAACAAGAAGTTTGTCCTTTCTTTTTCACTTACTCTCTCAGTCATTAACTTCACCTGTTTATAAATGTGAATATCCTATGCCAATTACTGCAGAAGAGATTTATCAATATTGGCTGATATACAGTAAAATAATTTAGTTTACCTTAATCTATATATTGGTCAGGATCACCATGAGGAAATATTTATTGAAATCATTTCACTTTCTGAAATATTTCAGAACAAGTCAGATGTAGATGTGTAGACACAGTCATACTGAATAGTTAAAAATATTTAAGTAAACAATAATTCAATCATTAGATATTTTTTCCAATCTCATGTGCTCTCTTTCATAGCAATTTCTTCTAGTTCATGTTAATTACCCAAGATAAATACAGAACAAAAACCTTTGTTTTAAACAGAAGAGATGACTTTTGTGTTTAGTTTTGCATTGATAAATATTTTGCTGGTTTTGCAGATTTTGAAAGAAAATATGTGCATTGGGAAATGGATCCTCTTTATTAAATGTGCAAAAAATAGATGTTGTATACTAAAATACTGGCTCTAAGCAAAAATATCCGGCATGTCATTGTTATCATATTACATTATCAAAGTATACTATTTAATTTTAAATCTTAGTCTCAATTTTTATTCTCATTTTTTCATCATGTTTTAATCCTACTGCGCGTTGGAAGATGGGATAAAAGTTGCTGCCAAGTACAGTTATAAAAGTGAGAAGGGAATGAGCAATTTTATCTTTCTTTAAGAATACTTTCCCAATACCTAATAATGCGCTTTATATCCATCATAATGCATAGCTACTAAGACTGGACACATCTATTTGCAAGTGGCTAATAGCTGGATTTAGAATATGGCATTCAGGGAGAGTGGAAATAGGCTAGCTGGAACATATCTCTGTAAAGACTGAAAATCCTTTCAAGAATCTGAGTAAGTTACCAGCTTGTTGTCGTATTTGTAAATAAACAGAATTATTTTTATAATAATTCAGCAGTGTGTGACATTTATTTTAGCTAGAGATCTGAAGAACAGCTTTAGGGCTGAGCAGTGACTATATAAATATAAACACTGAGACAAGCAGACAGATTTTCTCTCTATATCATAAGAGCACATGTTGTATCAATGCCAAACCAGCAAGCTTTGTATACAAGAGAAAAAAAAAAAAAAAGAAAAAAAGAAATAGAAAAGCAGCACTGACCTTATGAGCTTCTGGCATTCTCTCTTCTCTGATGAAGAGATGTTTCCTATCTGGACAGCACAGAAAAAGGTTTTATGAGTAATTGCTTGGCACACTCATTCTTTAAAGTTGCCATGTTGTGCTGGGGTAATCAAGTGTCCCATCTTAACTTAGCTGGATTTATTGGGACAAGGCAAATTATTGACTGTAAAAAGAAAAATGCAATATTTTCCGGTATTATGAATGTAAATAAATTTAATTTTAGAATGTGTTTTGAATGAAATTTTGGTTTAGGGGAGTTTTTTTTGCTTTCTGTATTATGTCAGGGATGTGTTCACCAGCAAATTTAATATTTCAGACATTGAGCCCTGAAAGCATTAACTCCTGAATACCGTGAAAAAATTTTGATCTCGGTCCTGTTTCTGGATCAGTGTATTTTTTGGACTGTGGCAGAGCCAAAATGGGCTTGAGCAAATTCCAAGGCTCTCAACCCATTTCTAAGGTAAGATTGGCTTTAATTATTATTGCTTATTAAAATACCAATGTAGCTTTTCAGAAGCACAGTTGGCTTTTATAACAATGCATACCCATACCAGTGAAAAGTGGGTATAATATATGTATATGTTTGAAATAAAGTGAGTGGTGGTAAGAGTAAGGAGAAAGCTGTCTAGGTGCCAGGCCCTTCATGAGAAAAGCTCGGAGTAATACTTCAGACAGGGTGGAAGCACTCAGCTAGTTGTTGAAACCCCTGATCTGGAGCACCCCACGTCTTGTCTAGCTGTAGAATTGCTCCAGGCGCATTTGCCTCCCAGGTGGATGGCTATGAATACCTTGCCAAGGCATGAAAATACCTTTATAAATTATGTCATAAAATGCTACTCCTACAGGAGAACTCCAGGGGCATCAAA
>PYHW01010833.1:11927601-11949740 GCA_013186435.1 Turdus rufiventris | reverse complement strand
TTTTATTTTTTTTTTTTTTTGGTCTTCCTGAAGCTTACTGGTATATGTGTAATGAATTTCTCTTGTACTCAGCAAAAGATGGGAAGCAGTATGTGACATATGTGACAGGACAGGCCACCAGACAGCATATTTTTTAGGCAGGTATATTGGTTTATGGACAAGGACTTGCTTGATTTTTTTCACAGGGGCAATTGATTATTGGAAAGGCTGAAGATCTGTTCTCTAGTCATATCGAGATATATTCTCTAACAAAAAAGCTATCAGATATTAAAAAATACGTTTCTCTTGGGCCTAGAGACATATATTTCTAAGCAGTATTCTGTAGCCAATCTGCTCCACATAAATCCCAGGATGTCTTGGTTTTGGATGGCACAGAGTTTATTTTTGTCTGAGTAGCTTCTGTAGTGCTGTGTTTTTTTGTATGAAAAGAATGCTGATTACACACTGGAATTTTGGTTGCTGCTAAGTAGTGTTTGTCCTAAGTCCAGGACTTTTCAGCATCTTGTGCTCTGACAGTGAGGAGCTGCACAAAAAAAATGGGAGGGAGAACAGCCAGGCCAGGTGACACAAACAGGCCAGAAGGACATTCCACAACACAGAATGTCATGCCCAGTATATAGACTGGGGGGAGTTTCCTAAAAAGGGGATAATTGCTGACAGGTAGTGGGCTGTCAGTCAGGGCATGGTGAACAATTGTATTGTGCACCACTAGTTTCTCTGGGGTTCTGCTATCCTCCCTCTCCTCAGTACTACAATTATTATTGTAATTATGGCTATGATCAGATTGTTGTTGTTGTTATCATTATAATTATTTTTATTGTTATTATATTTTATTTCAGTTATGAAATTCCTCTTCTCTCAAACCATGAGCTTTATTCTTTCCCTCATATTATCCTGCCTTCCAGGACAGGGTGAATTGGAGTGGCCTAGCACTTGGTTGCTGTCTGGGGTTAAAGCAGTACATAAGGAAAACCCTAAGAGGAATAACCAAGTTGTGACACCAGATAGAAAGATTTAACACATGAGCAAATTCCTGTTGATACCATCTGCTGAAAAGGACCCAACAACCTCAGAATTTGCAGTAGATGCCAAAGTATGGTTCATGGAAACTGCTTTTCCATAGGGCTCAGGGAGTGACCTAAGACCAGTGAAGCAATATCTACAAGAAACTAATTACAGAGTAACCTTCTTTCTCTGCAGACTATAATTCCTACATACTTATGGTAATAAAAAAGGAGCATAAGAATGTTTCTAGTGCTTTATGATTTAGTGGGGGGAGGGAATTATGGCACTGATCAAAAATGTATGATTTCTACTGCAAGGCAATGAAGCTACAGTTTTGCAGCATCTAATGACAAAATTTTTTTTAAGGCAAAATTATTATTGGCATTAAATATTCATAATTTAGACTTGTGACCAGAAAACCAAGTCTTTGCTTCCTGCTAGAAAATAGAGTTTCGAGGAGCCAACTGAGTTGATGTTGTCCCTCAAAATCTTAGAGTTTTTGTTTGTACTGTTTGAATTGCAGTACAGCCATCTGTGACATCTATCAATTGCAAACACTTCCACTAAGTAAAAGAAAATTTATATTAATGTCCCTTGAACCTAAATATAAGCATCCTAAAGTAGTTTTAACTAACAACTATATACAAGTACTTCATAAAACTGTCACAACATAACCGGACACAATGGATAAATGTTTTAAGTGAGCATACAAGCAGTGTAAACCCCAGCAAGTGTGAATGATCAAGGACCACACATTTGATCATATAACGTTCTATACCCACAAGCACTTTAGCATATACATGTTTTGTAATGAGTGAACTTGGTAAATTTTGTTTTAAATTGTGATGTTAATGAGATATATAAGTCCCCTACACTTCCACCGCAGTGATATCTAATTCCCTGGTGCATACATTACCTAAAATATTCTCTTGTAACAAGAACATCACGAGATATTTTGTTCCCTGCTCCCTGTTGAATCAGTTATCCTTATTTTCACACTGGTCATTAATGTGAACATACCTTAGAGTTGTGGCCTTTTGGCCTGGTCTTCCCATTTCTTTATGAGAAATGGATGTTTCCTTCCCTTTCAATAACACAGTTAACTAAAATAATAGGTTTTACCAAAGGCAGAGAAGTGCAGCAAAAATTGTAGTCTCTCATCTATCTTGCAGTGTGATGATAATAAGACAGAAAAAATTGTTAATTAGTAATGGTTCAGTCACAGGTCATCTGGGCCAGGATAGAGCTGCTGTCAGATTTCTTTAAGAAAGGTTACCCTTGAGTAAAGAAAGAGCTTTTATTCCTGTACATGATAAGGGAGGTGACTTTCTTGCATCTCTGTGCTAGCAGCTATGAATGATCACAAAGCATGAAGGCAAATAAATAGGAAAGTGGCTATTTTGTAAACACCAGGGATGTGGAACGCTCTCTCTCCAGAGTTGCAAGTGTTTGAAAAATGTGTTTAATAAAGCTTCACACATTTTTAAACTGACTAGCATTTTAAGGTGCAACTCAACTCAGCAAGGTCCAGACCACTGAGGTATATGTTCAGCTTCTTAACCAAGACATCAATTGCTTTAGAAAAGTTGTTGGAAGGCTATACAAAACAAGATGTACTATTTTCAGTGCCTCTTTGTCTTCCTCCAAATATGTGTGTGACTTTGTGCATCTCATTACCTGCTACTGAACAACATGGTCATCCTAACAATGAAACGATATCGTTTTACCACGTAGCTTCCCTGTGCCCACAGCTGACTGACACTTTGAGCCTAGACTCTGTGGTTTAAGTTTTTTAGTTTGCAATATGCAGNAAAAAAAAAAAAAAAAAAAAAAAAAAAAAAAGCAGAGGAGTGCCAGGCCATTTGTTCTTTCTCCTGTGATTTTCCTTACATGGACAAGCCTGACATTTTTATGCTGTTTGCTCTCTGCTCCCAAAACATGGGTTCTCTTTCTCCTCATACCACTTACCAGCATTTTTCTTTCTTCAGGTAGATGTCCCACCAATTTGTAATCTGTTGTCATTATCTTCTCCTTTCTTTGGCAACTCTTGTCTTGTGTGCCTTCTGTGTAAAAACACACCTGTCTTTCTTTGCCCATTTGTTGGTCACATGCTCACAGCTATGCAAAATGCTGACAGATTCTGGCTGGCTATGCCATCACAGTGTTGTAAAATGCCTTTATAGACTTAGTTGCAATCTATATTTATCTTTGTCTTCAAGGTTCAGAATACCAATATCACCCCACCTAATGTACATCAAACTTATAGGTGTCACAAGCTTTGGATGCATTCCTGAAGCCTTTTCACTTCAAAAGGTGTAAAGATGCCTAATATCTGCTGGGAGATGTATTTTAAAAACATGTCTCTTGTGCTCTGTTTTTCCAATACGACTTCTTTTTTTTTTTAAACATTAAATGATACTACATATTTAGGTAGTTATCCTAGGATTTCTCTGGCCTAACTTTAGCTTAGATTAGATGTCTTATTTTTAGATGAATATTCCCTTATGCTTCATCCATAGTCAAGAGAAAGAGAGGCACAACAAGAGTGATTCATCTCTTCCTAAAATAGATGTTTCAAGTAGGTGGGCTTCATCACAAGTAACTAGCAATTCAGCTGTAAAAAATTAAATCTAAATTTGATTAAAAAAAAAAGAGCTATCCATAAAAGGGAATTTGTAAGGTTTTCTACCCTTTCCCATGCAGAACATAAAAATTATAAAATTAGACTTTGGTTATATCATTCTCTATCATTCAATGTATGTTAATGCTCAGTTTTTTTCATTTTTGCACTGAATAAATTAACTGCTATGCTATTCCAAGAAGCAGATGAATGATGCTGCTTTTTAGGGCCTATAAAACGGATCCATAATTAACCCTTACAGAAGGTACAGAGAGCTTGCTATGTAAAAAGTGAATTACTATTAAACAGATTCAAATTTCACACTAATTTGAGATTGAAAAAGTTTGGCTCATTTGTTGCTTTGCCAGTATCACTGTTGCTACTGCTACTGGTATCTTTGATAATATGAAATATTTAGAAAAAGTTTCACAGGGCATCTTTTTCTCTTGATGATTATCATGAAGTCTTTCTAACATTGCATAGGGGTGACAGAAAAGGAATATATTAATTAATATTGAATGTAGCCTTGGACAGATGATTCATGCTCTATCAGGATGAAAGTATGTATGCTATTATTGTCTTTTAAAACTTGAATAAGAAAAATTTGTAGGTTCTATTATCCTATCATGCAGTTCTGTAATTCAGCTACTGCATTACAAAACCTGAATTCTGCACGTCATACTGTATTCAGCTGTCAGAATAACTTATCAGAAAGAAAAGCAAGTATCCTCTAATTTACCTCTTTGGGGATGATGGTAAAACTTCAATTATTCAGCTTCTCTTTGCATTCCCTGACTGCAGTCCTTGCAGATTGCAACATGAATGTTTTTCCAGGTGAGAGACAGTAAAAGTATTGCAAGCTGCCATTTCCATACTGTGCTTTCAGACAGGAGAGAATTCTTCAGTTCTTCACAACAGTTTGACATTTTTGAATTTCGGTTCTGTTTCAATTTTTATGATGGCAAATCCTCAGTGCATGAGAGCCTCCATTCAAACCATTTTGTGAATTTTACAGAACTTAGCAGGCATTTGATGATCAGGTGTGGTGACTTCCCTACCTGGTGATAAAATCCTCTTCAGGAGGTGTTTATTCTTGACTTTGATATGAATTTTATCCTTTTAGCTCATATTGGCGTAGAGATTTGTAGTACAAGCATTGGGGACAGTATGAATAGAGCACAAATTGCAAGAGCAGGGCATAAAAGCACAAGGATGAATGGCAGAAGGCTTTGCTGACCCCCAACAGGGTAGCAAGGGCACATGATAAGCATAGGCAGCTTCTCAGGACACACAGATCCGAAGAACAGGAGAGAAACCCAAAACAAGGTGCAGCCTGTACTGTGCATTTTTGTTTCCTTCACTTAAGAATCTTCACTCTGAAATTCTCATGAACATTTTGGGATTATTTCTATTATTCTTTTTAAGGAGACATTTTTATTTTCCCATTGTATGAATTGCTTGTAATCAGGAAAGGCTTACACCAATCCCAGACAAGCAAATTTAAAATCACATTTAAATATTAAATAAAACAAATAATCTTCTCTGTATCAGTAGTATTAGCTATATTGCCTATGACTATTCAGGAATTAATAATGATCAAATTATATATCTTGTATCTGTTTCATTACCCAAACAGTCTCAAACTCTTTTGTTTAAATATATATGAACAAGTTGAAAGTCCTGAAGGCAGTTTTAAAATAATGTAATTGTATTACAGTTTTTCACAATTTCTTATTGCCATTGCAATGCATGCAGTAAAATCTTCTTTTTTATCTCCATTGAAAAGAACCAGCAACATGAACACAATGCATAGAGTTGACAAGTGAAGATTCAACCTTGTCTTTTTGTTCAGGGCAAAAGCATATGTTGGAATGAACATGGTGGTTTGAAGAGTATAAACCCTGTTTCATTTGAATTCAGCATCTGAAGAGCCAAATGCCAAATTACTAATGACCTACTTGATAGTCACATGAATATTCATCCAATTTAGAAAACAACAAGGGTAGTGGCCGTTGTTGAGAAATAATTGTATTATGTAGCAGAAGTGGAGTCAAGTAGTTTGGCTTCCTATTAGGCTGTGCACCTACTGTACTGTTGATTCCAGTTCAGATTCCTGCTTTATTGAGGCTACAGAAAATTTGGAACATGGCAAACACTTGGAAGGCACTGGAAGAGTATAACAGGGTCAGTATGCAGCTAGATGGGTGTCAATTAAATTGGAGAGATCAGCTATCCCTCCCCGCCACCTACTTACCTTGCCTGTGCTGAGAATGCCTTCCTTAAAGCTCAGGAATTCAATGCAGAGTTTCTAGGCTCCTATTTGAGTAGAAAAATATTCCATGGAGGGATGGACAAATTCAGGTTACAAAAGGAGATAACTAGGTATGTGTCAAGTCTTTAAGCTGATTTTTAAACTCAGATTTCATTAAAGACATCTGAGAAGCAAAAATGATAAAAAGTTATTTTTTTCTGACCAGAGCAGGAGCTATGTGGTAGCTCTTCCTTTGTCTTTTCTGCCAAAAATTCAGATGATGAAAGACTTCAATCTTATTTGAAAATTCGGATATCTGAACAGTTAAAACATAAATAGGAAAAAAAATTCTCTATTTACTTATTAAGTAAATGTTCTTACTTATTTCACTTTCTTATGTAAAAAAAATAAAGAGGAAAAAACTTTATGAAAATTTTACATACAGTTACCATGGCAACAAAAGTTCCTCAAGGCACAGGAGTCTCTGTTAGAATCTTTAAAATATGTAATTTTTAACTCTGGCCAAGACTCTTTACATATCAATTTTAATATAATGACATTATTCTCTCTCCAGTACTACAAGAGTAATAAACTGAGATTTACCACCAATGTATACTGAAAAACTGAGCATACTACATAAATTTAAAAGAAATAAAAAAAGGAAGAAAACAAGCTGCCTTGTCACGGTTTCACATAAAGTGTTGGTTATCTTACTTAGTAAATGGCTCTAAAATATCCCAGCAACCTTCTATAAAAATAAGAATTGGCATAGTACTAGACAGGTGTTGGAAATCTAGGCTTCAGTCCCCAAGCCACTGACATATTACATTTCTGAATCATTCTTTTTAAAATCCACACAGTGCCATGGCATAGGACTTTAAAAGTATATTTCATTAAGTCTGACATTTCATTTGTTTTTGCCAAAACTTTTCCCAAGACTTTGCTAAATCCTGTTCTTCAGTATTTCTCTCATAGCAAATATCTTTCCTATCAGGCTAAGCAGCTCTAATGTCATAGAGATATTTTCAGTCTAGGAAAATTTGATACAGTTTATCTCAGCCACTGCAGTTTGGGACACAGAGAAGATGACTGTGATTTTGGTTTAGTTCTTGCAACAAATATTCACAATACAAATTAATTTCAGATATGTGCACTTAATGCTAAAATCAGAAACATTCATAAAATGATAGGTATCACAAATGAGGATTAGCTTACATGGCAGCTTGTGCATTTGAATAACAGGTAAAGAAAGAAGGAAGGAAATACTGCCACAAAACAACAAACAGAGGTAACGTCCTTCACATTTAGACTGCCTATCTGTCAAGTTTAGAGGTAAAGATATGAAGTGAACTAGATGATCTACTAAAGTTTTTTCTGAACTTTTTTTTTGATTAATCTACTTTAAAATTTTCCTTCTGATCAGCTCCTCTAACAACTCTCTGTAAGTGTTCTACATACCTTGTTTCTTATTCCCTTGGATGTTCCAAAGGAAAAAATATAGTTTATTCAAACATGAAGAAAAGCTACCACCCATTCAATTACAAGTATATTTGAATGTAAGTTAGGCAACAAATTTTGCTTCTCGTCAGCTGAGAACAGCTGAAAAGTTCATTATGAAATTGTCATATTAATGATGTCCTTGTTCTATGTATATTTTAAAGTCTAGAAAGACAAAACCTCTGACAACATAATTCCATCAGAAAATAGCTTAAAAGAATTTTTATCCTCCACCCACACCTCGAAGAGAATGAATCTTTCTTAACCAAAAGGCCTTGTTCTACCCAGTAATATTATCTTTATCCCCAGGGTAGTCTCTGACTTTCAGAGCCTGACAGCTTCATCTAAGTTTTCAAGTTGCATTTTTTTCTCTGTTTCAAAGCAGAATATTTTTGCTAACCTCTAACTGGAACCAGGTCACCAGCACTTCTTAGCCACTGGGGTCTGGCACTGATGAAGTTTTTAGGCTAACACTTCCACAGCAATACTTTGTATTGTCCTCATTTTGGAACCGTATTCGTTACAATAGATGTAGGTGTTTGAGCCAGAATGATTGTGTAGGCTTGGGTGGGATAAAAATGGAAACCATGCGGTTAAATCATGGTATTTGGAGAATTCACTGTTGCATATAATGTGCTAGACACAGAGAGAAAAAATGTTACTTCTGCTTTAAGGAGTAAATGTAACAACATCGGATAGCTTTGTGTCTGTGTGTGTGGAAATCACACCAATATGACTAATCCTCTCAGTGAACTTTAGCTGCTTGTGTTCCACTGCATAGACACAATATTTAAAGATGCAATTGAAACAAAACTGCAGTTTTTCAAAGTCACAGAAATTAGACACACTTGGACATGGTGGCTGCTTTTTCTTGCCCAGTTAAACTGAAAGAGATCTGGTGCAATTAAAGAAATGTGTTGGGTTTTTAATGACTAAAAATCATGCAGGACACGTATGACAGACTTTGACTTGAGTCAGAGCAGCCCCCATAGTCCAGAGGTTGGCTCTTTCTGTGGGGTAAAATAGGACAGGAGCAGAAACACCATGTCAGACCCCCTACAAGACTGTTCACAGGTCCTGCCAATAAACATGGCAGGCAATTTGTGCTGAACAAAATATACATCTTTAGAAAGGCTCCAAACAAACAATACAAACCAGTTTTTCATTCATAAAGAGTGTAGCTATTCATGTATTTTTTTTTTTTTCCAAGTCACTTTGCAAGTGTTGGAAAGCTATTGTTTTCTGTCACATCTGCAGGCAAAGTTAAGAAACACTTTGAATGCACAAGCCTGAACACATTTCATATGAAATTTTTCAATACTGGGAATCATTCTAACATGCACATGAAAAATAATGAAAAGTTAGTACACACATTTCTAATAAAAAACCTGCATTCTCAAAATAGGAGGCAAATATTTGAAAATAAAACTTCTAGGTATTTGTAATAATTTTCTTCTCCTATCAATCATTATCTAGAAATTAATTCTTGTAATTCCTTTCTTCATTTCCTTATTTGCCTTCATATTAAAGCTCTCATTCTCACCTCCAAAGCTCTGCAGAATATTATGTGACCTTATATGTCAGATCTCAGTATATCCCTCTTCATTTTGTTTGTGCTGCTGTACTTACTGATGCCAACATTCCTATTCTTATTTCCAGGTGTTCTACCATGCATTTCCATGTATAGAAAGCAATTAATAAAATTCAGACTTTGCACAGAGACTCAAAGTCTATGTCAAAGAGAACTTTTCCGCATGTAGGGATTTAATAAGAAAAATATGAGTACTATTAAATTTCAACTCCAAGTTGACAAGTGTCCCAGCATGCTCACATTTAATTTATTTTTACCTTTTAGGCTGAAATCTTTTTGTATAAAACTTGGTAAGATGTACCTGAGAGGACATATGTACCAATTAGATGTTAAATTTCCATAGCTGAAAAGAGAAGCCCATTACAATTTTTTCATTAGCAGTGCAGTGCTTCAGTGAGGACTGAAACACAATTTAGGACTTCAGTGCCCCTCACACATGTGTGTGATAGAGTGGGATATTACTTTTGTCTCTGGATCTGCAGGTTGGTCCTGATTTTATAACTGACCTTGGTTTAGTAGCATGGCTATAGACAAAAATCACATGCTGTGGAGTATTCTTATGCTAAATCCACACTGGGAGATTAATCTACATATGTAATTTCTGTTGTGAATAAAAGGAGAAATTCTTCTGAACTTCAAATTCAGAGTAAGTAAATAAGTTTCTGGAGGGCTCTAAATTTTATTTGCTCCAGAGGGAACTTGTAGCATTACCAGGCTAAAATAGACTCACTAAGTAAGGAGTTTAATATTAAAACATTCTGATTTTTCCACCAGAATTGCTATTTTAATGAATAAAGTGAACAGCTAATATTATAATATTAATTAATACTTTTATATTTATTTTATACTAGATCCCACTAAATACACAGAAATTCCGTTCTGCTAGCAGTGTGTCAAAAAGGCTTTACATTGATAGCTCTAGGTTGTAGGTGGTAGCTTGTATAAAATTAGTGCAACTGTCACTCATAAACATTCCAAGATTATAGAGGAGTGGAAAAGTCAGGATGAAATTGGGCTAGGATTAGGAAGTATCAATTATGTATGTCATCAGTGCCTTTTTATAAGCTGGATAAAATTGAGCACTTCAGTTCTGTTTATTTGTGTGCTGTTTAGTTGGTCACAAGTCAGAAATGGAAGAACAAGAACCATGTTTCTCTTCTGTGGAGACAGTAATCTCCACTTCTCCATACGTGATGTTGGAAAATGTGCATCATGACACACACCACCAATAGATAGTAAAACAAATGCTAAGTCACTTTAGTTACTTATTCCTCATCCTTTCCAGAAGATCTCAAATACCAATCCGTTATCTGAATCACCAAGTGGCTTTTTTCCTTTGTAGCACTAACTCAGTAACTTGAAGTGGTTCAATGATCTGTAGCAGTACTTACACTGTTCAGCTGCAAACAAAAATTACCTCATTAGTAATGATGAAACCAAGAATAAACTGAAATGTTGTGTGCGCTCTCCAGCCAATTCTTCATGGTATAGCAATTTGGTTGATTTCTATTATTATTTGTGTATTAGATTCAGTTTGTACCTGACCAAGTTAGCATCAGACCAGAGAGCCAGGACTATCAGAGCAGATCCAGAAGAGAGAGGACAGTGCAGCCTGCTAATTCTTGCTTCTAGAAGTCCAGTAGAAAGTTGAGAGCACAGGCAGAGAAGGAAGATGAGAAGATGAGAAGATTATGTCTGCATGATGATAGGATCTGCTTCTGGCAACCAAACATTAAAACACCTGGACCACCAGGTACAAACCCTCTGCAAAAATTATATTTTCTTATACATAGTCTTTCTGGTAAGTCCCTGAAGTTATTCCCTGCAAAAAAAAAAATCTCTCAACCCTAACCCTAAAGACAAATTTGGGTTCCCCATGGCAGCACCCTCTATCCCATGACCTTGTTGGGTGCCCATGATCATGGGCACTCCAGGGATAAACCTCTGTAGGGGACTGCACTGTGGGGTGGGGAAAAAACCTAACCCCTTTCCAAACAAATTTTCTTCTTGAAATCATATTTTGATTTCTTCATTCATTATATGTTGCACCATTTCAGGGCTGTCAGGGAAGAACATGTCCACAGAGGATTGTAGTATATCCTTAATATCCCAGGGCAATTACACATGGTATCTTTCATGTTTTTCTTACAGATGAAACAGATCACACTATTGCTGTGGTGTTTTTAAAAATTCCCTGAGGTGAAAATGGATGACAGCATCATCCTTTCAAACTGTCAGAAGGACAAAATTCAACACATTTATAATAAGGGGATGAGAACTTTTTTGTTATGCTGTTGAAATTTGGTTTATTTGATTTTTACCATACAGCCATGGCTGAGACCAACCATGCCAATATCTGCATTGTCCTCCTGTGTCCAAAGTTGAACCCAATTAACGAGTTTTGATTTAAGGGGCTTTGTACAGGACATTTGATTCTAATTTCTCAGTCTCCATGTTATCAAAAATTCATATTCAGATTAATCTAAATTACCTCTGTAGTTCTAATACTCTGGAATTGGAACTATAACACTTTGTTGCTAAGAATCTGGCAATTTTAAAGTCAGAACTATGTATTTCAAGATTGCTAGCCTGCTACAATCATGAGTGTTGGTGAGATATTAGACTAGGCTAGGTGGAAAGATAGATTCATTGAATTCAGATTAGATATATGTTGCAAAAATTTCACATGCCTGCAGTATGAGCATCTCATATTTCTTATCTATAAATGGTGCAATCATTCATCTTACATAGGTATTACATTATTTGCTTTTCTTATTTTTCTCTTTCTCCTCTGCATCCCATTGAACAAAGATCTGATTGGCCAATTTGTTTTTATTTCTTTTGTGACTACTGTTACTGTTGATACTAAAAGACGTTGTTATGACAGACACTGACTCTTTCCTATTCCTTGTTTTACTTTATCCATGAGTTCTGCCCTAGCTAACAGACAATAAACTGTTGGAATGGACTATTCTTCTCAAACAGTTTGTATATAGCCCACACAACAGGCTTAGAAAAGATTGTGACAATTAGTATTACCGTGATGGGAATATTTAGCATATTCAACATTTGTAGAGCTATAGAAAAAAGTAGATTTGGAGGGATTGTTTGGTTTTGTTGATGTGTTTGTTTGTTTGTTTGTTTGTTTGTTTGTTTGTTTGTGGATTGCTGACTGAACAAGCCAAACAAAAAAAGAGAAGGGGTGGAGGGGAAATGAGGGAATTTCAGGTAAAACAATGCAATCTGAGATTCAAACACTTAGACTGAGCAATATGTGCTCCATGTACAATCACTGGAAACAGGTTTGTTCAGAAGATGATTCATCCTACTTCTGTGAACAGCTATATAAAGATGAAAAATATTTAGAAATAATAAGTCTCTCACTTCTCTTTTCAGTAGCTTCAGGGTTAGAAATAAAAATAAGTACTCCTAGAGATGCAGATAGATTAGATATCTGAACATTATTATTTATTTGGCCGAAGTTAAATGCAGTAAATCCCATTTTAAATACCCACCTTAAAAGGTGTGGACATAATCTAAATTTCTTAATAAAATACTCTTTAAGCTGAAAACTATCTTTTATTTTTTGTCCAAACTGATTTGATTAAAAAATCCAAAACCACAAACAAACCCTGAATTCATGCTTTATGTGGATCAGAGGAAAATTTTATCCAACTCTAGTGCTTATTATAATTGCTGTCTTATTGCAGGTGTTCATTTTGTTATAACTGATTGATTGACTCTTTCAAAACAGGATTCTATTTGCTCATATATCATTATCCTCATGACATTTACATAATAGAGCCCAAGTATTTATATATGTGTGGCAGACTACTGAAGAAACAAAGATGGTATTTGGAATGAACAATGTGTATGTCTGGTATAGTGTTAAATTTTCAAGACAATTTTAACCAGCATGCTTACAAGTGTGTGAGCTATGTTTCTGAAAATCTGGGCTCTTATACATGTCTTCAAAAACATTTGGAGAAAAGTACTGCTGGTGGCAGCAGTCCATCTATGGCTATTTTGAGCTATCAAAAAACTAAATTCTTATTTAAAAGTCAATTTCTTCCTATAACAGTAATTGGACCAAGGAGATTTATGTACAGATTGCTAAGGTGACAATACTTTCAAGATAAGGGCTCTCCAAGCTCCAAGAGCAATACCCAACGTACCAGATACAGTTTGCTCTAGGTTCCTAATTTCTCAAATTCAAAGTCTCCTGCAAGGCTGCTGGCACTGGGCTGTCCAGGAGAGAAGGAAGCAAGTGAAATCAGCTTTCAATTTTAAATCCTTATTGTCTGCATCCACAAGAATGATAGAAAGGGTTGACATTGTTGCCTTTTCAGTAACAGCTACCTAAATAGCCTCTGCAAAGTCTGGAAGCAAAGCACAAAGGGATCAGAGCAATACAAATGATGATGCACAGAAGTTCACATGGTACTTTAGGCAATTTTCTCTGTACTTACTAGTTGTAACTAATAGCATCTCCAAAACTTGGTGTTCAGCTTGGACAAGCATCCAGACCAGACACAACAACTTTGAGGCCAGCTTAGTGCTTTTGACATTGAAATACAGCAGAGGAATCAGATGGTTTTCTTTAAAAGTATTCAACAAATTGCCTGAACACTTCAAAGATTCCTTTTCTGTCAGAAAATACTGCAGCAATAGAGATAGAAAAATTGACAGTACTTAGACAAACCTTTAGTATCTGGAAAAAGGCATTTTCCCTAGAGACTGTGTTTCACATCTCACATTATATTTTGAAGGAGGAAAAAATAGCAACAATTAGATTACAGTGTTCTAGACTGATGTCTCATAGAGGAATCAGCATAGTTTCTGAGCTTTGGGCTCATCTCTCTAGAAAATTATGTCTATTTTAGTATTTAGGTGATTAGGACTATCACGAGAGGTGACTAAGCACTAAAGAACATTACATCTTGATAAAATTAACTCGTGACAGCTTCCTCCTCATTACCCTTTTCATTCTGTGTTGTCAGAGCACAAGACAACTGCATGAATGCATTTAATCAAAATCCCTGCTCCTTGAGGTTACTGGTGGCCAGGTGGTGATGAATATGAGGGTTTTACCAAACAGGCATAAAGAAAGAGCAAATAAGGGTCTTGAGAGAATTCTGCATTAAATTATTAATATCTCCTGGACAGTTGTGTTACAAGATCATAACACAATCAGCACACTTCTGGTATTTTATATTTTCTTGAAGGGTTTGGGATATACACTTAACAGTAGCACTATCAATAGAATCCAAGGAAAAACATTAGCTTTGAAGCCAACTTAAGGGGCTTTCTTAAAGGCAGCTTACTAAAGGTAGAAGGGTCTCTCAAAAGGCCTGAATAACTCTGTCAGCACAATTTCTCTCAGCTATACCAGGGGTCATGATGCAAAAGTAAATCCTTATTTAATACTTTTTATTCTTGAAAAAGGCTAAAATCATCTTTTTCTAAAGGGTACAAAAAGCATGACAACATATGAAGTATCTAGTTTACAAGAGGAAAAAATATCATAATGATAAGAAATAAAGAAACTTCAAAAAATATGATGGCAATAATTACATAAATATATATGCAATATAGCAAAGGCATTGAGAGAAGTGTCTGATCACAATCCTGAATAAATTGCCTATGAATTATGTGAGCCAGTCCAATGTCATTGCATTTCAACTCTGTCATTGTTCAGGTACCTGCTAGAACAGAATAGAACTGGCATATTATTCTCACCAGGTCCCAAAAACCAAATCAACTCATGACTCTCAAAAGCAAATGTGAACACTTTGGTGTTTTTTCTCTTTTTTTTTTCTTTGCTGAGGAATGCTCCTTCCAGTCCTTTAGCTGCACAGGCAGGTTCCAGAAGGCACAATTCAACTTAGTTTCAAAGCAAATGTTCAATATCCAAAGAGGTGTATTCCATAGTCTTTAGAAATTATTCACTCTTCTTATTCTGTGCAATTTTCACTAAGTAGCAAACTTAAAGCAGATTTCAGCTTTATCTGACTAGAGGTCAACATCTTATCTTGTTTATTTTGGTGTAGTACTCAAGATAATTAGAGTTAGGCTAAAGTTTACTTAAATTGGTATTTCCAAGATAGGGCACTGATCCTAATATCTTCTCTGTAGGAATTGCTTACGCAGGAAGATTTCATAATATGACTGAAAATTTCTACACAAAGGAGTTGGTCATATAAATAAAAGGTTTAAGATACTGTCCTCAAACTGTAACCACCAGGTCTCTCAGAAAGAAATACTTTGTAACTAATGACCTTCTAAATTTAGAGGATTTTTTTATCTTTTAATAATCTTCAATGCTTTAATGAGTTAAGTATAACAAATGACATTTTTGGTTGCCATAGCAACATAATTTTCCTTATATATTCCCAGGCTGAATGCCTTTTTCTTTTCCTTGTGCTTTGTTTTAGCAGGATAAAGGCTACAGTTATAATAAATTCAACTTCATTATTCTCTATTACAAATATATGAAAGAAAAAGGATATATGGTCTAATAATAGAATATGTTCATACTTAATTACTGGGTGCCATTATTTTGAAGGCGTAACGTTGCTGACAAACATAGTGGCTCACCGCTCCACGGAGTAATTAATAGTGTTGTTTATTGTACTATAAGTTTTTCTCTTTTGTCAGACACAATTTGTTAAGTAAATTAGATACTGGAATTCATGAAGGTTTAAAAGATAGTGAATAATAAAGTATTAGCAAGGATTTAATGATAATGAAATAGCTGGAGAGAAAAGTAGTAATCTGATGCAAACTGTTTCCATGGTAATGACTTAAATCTTTCAATACTGAAGGAAAAAATATCATAATTTAAAACCTGCATGCTTGTGTATACATTTTTAAAACAGGCATGCATCAGCACTCCATTTCAGACAAAATCTTTAGTCTTAAGATTTACTGCAATCCAAAGCATCACTGGACAGACGTTTCTGACACAGAATATCTGTCACCTCTGCAAGAACCAATGTAATTTTGCCCTATATCAGAAGTGAGATTGTTTTGCTACAATCTTTTTAAATTTAAGAAAAAAAATCCACTATAAGAGTTAGTTCTGTCTTTATTAAATCTAGTTGCATGTTACCATCTAGCTATAAAGAGATGAATCTTTTATTCACAGTTCTGCTGTCTAAATTTATTAGCCCATCAAACTATTGCTATAAGTTGTGAAATTCTTCTGCATTACAGAAATTTGCTTCCCTTGAAGTACTTCTCAATACACCAAATGGAGAGAGAATAATTAATAATAAAAGAGACAAAGATTATAGACTTCAGCTTCCCAAACTAGGTCTTAAAATGTCTCTTCCAATTAATAAAAAAGCTGCACCTGCATTTGTTACTGTTTTTGAAAATAAGTACAAAAAAATTAACAAATTTTCTTTCCCATTTATGGACAATAAATTTAAAAGTTTAAAACCAAAAAAGTAAGTTTTAATTTATAAATGGTTCTTTCAGTTTTGAAGAACTGTAAACATACTGTTTATATCTTTCTTGTTTGCACCTTTTCTATCCCAGGTAAAGCTTTGACTTTCATATCAAAAGAATTTGGTTGTTT
This sequence comes from Turdus rufiventris, assembly GCA_013186435.1. Lineage (NCBI taxonomy): Eukaryota > Metazoa > Chordata > Aves > Passeriformes > Turdidae > Turdus > Turdus rufiventris. Next base: position 11,933,194 of record PYHW01010833.1, on the reverse strand, counting down.
CAGTGTTTATGTAGAAGGAAATGCAGATTTAGAGGATATTGATTATAAATACTTACGACCAGGAATATTCTGGCTGAAATTTTGTTTCTCAAGGCTATGTGAAGAAAGATATTTTTATTCTGATTAGACATAGAAAATTCCACCTAATGACTTAAAAAATGTATACGTGTTCTCTTGGCTTTTTACAGCTCCCTGTGTTCCTCACACAAAGGGCGTGTCAACACTTTATTCCCTTACTTTGTCTTTGAAGAACAAAGTCATTGAGACCACTAAGTTTCTCTGGGGAATCTCTAATTATTCAGTTGAATAAGTGGCAATGCTCATTATATGTCCATACAAATAAAGAAAACCACCTAAAATACTTAATTATCTATTTTCTTTGGTCAGCAAATTAATTTGTGATCCTTTCTATTAACAACATAATAAATAAATAAATGCATGCATGCATAAATAAACATATATATGAAGTTATTCTAAGTCTGCACCAAGACCAACTACCCCTTACAACAGAAACTACTTGGAACACCAGAAATGAAAAAATTTATTTGTTGTTTATAGACTTAGATCAGTACTGTGCTTGCATTTTGAGCTGACCTAAAATCAAAAGCCTGTGAGGTTCTATATGTCAAGGAAAACTAAATTTTTGTAATAATATTTTTGAAATATTCTTGAAAGCTAGAAACACATAGAACTGTGAATGTGATTTTGAAAAAATGGTTTGTTCATTCATTTTATTTGATAATAGTAGTGACAGAAATAGAACCACAAATACAGAAATGTAGACTGGGGGAGGGTTCTAACTAATCTCCAGATCAAAAAGAGAATCAAGTTTATATTGAAATTCAGGTTATTGAAAGTAAAGATCAGGAGTCAGAAAGAATTAGACTGTGATCCGTCATTCTGTCATTAAATTTATCATTGATACAATCTACATTGCCATGTTCTTCAGTGTAAATTATCTAATACTTACATTATTATGGAAATGTTATTTTCATATGAAGAATCACTTTTGAAAAAATTAATTATTTCAGTCATGTTTGATAGCATTAAAATATCTTTATAAAACAGATGTCTTTATAAAATAGATTAAATGTGTAAAAGGTCTTTCTTTTGCAAACAGTGATTTGCAGAAAGGGACCTTAGAGTGAAGAGGTAAAGATCAGAGAGAGAAAAGCACATGGTCATCATTTTCTTGAGGGAACCCTCCTTCTCCATCCTCTTTAATGTTCAGTTTTCCTCCTTTTCAAGCTCTACCTGAATGAACAAAATTACATAACAGAAAGGGAGTGAAAACACAGATCTATTGATTTTTTAGGAAGGCTTCTGTGCTTTGTCTGAAAGTATTTACTGCAAATGCTGTAATTGGCACAGTACTGAGGGGGTCTAATGCAGATCAGAGTCTTTCATGTATCCTATAAAGAAGTCTCACCCAAACAGAATTCAGTCATGTAGCCAGATTTGCAGAAATAATGAAAATAATCATAATTTGCAGACAAATCCTCAGATAATTGCTGAGGACTCAAGGATCACAGTTGTATTGATGCCGATTTGACTTGTGAAAGGTATGAAAGTATCACTGAAGTACACACGCTTTTTAGTAAAAAATATCCTTTTTTATACTTACAATTTAGAGTGGGACTAGAGTGTTTGTTGGGAAATTAGATTATTTCTTCCAGGCAATTCACAAGAGAAGAGTTTAACATCTAGATTATTAAAACCAAACAGATTGTTTTCTTCTTTTATATATTCTTGTAATTCTGTACTTTTATACTACACACATATTTTGCAACAATTAGATGTCTGTCGCTAAGAACTCATCCAAAGTAAGGTGTTGCATTGTACATCCTCACCGAGGAGCAGTGGAAACAAAGGTTCATATGTGCTGGCTTTAGTCAACCACTATAACCCACTGAGTTAAGTGTGAAAAACTGGATTGGTTGAATATTTCTCCCTGATGATCCTTCAAGGGAGTTTAGTGTAATAAAACCTAACAGAAGAATGTAGCTCAGTCTTTGTTCATACAGAAAAAAACTTTTCTCTTGAGGACAGGTTTCCAAGTTTGCCTTCATGAAATGAGACACACTTTTGGCAGAATAAGCATTGGAAAAGGGAAGGAAATGGAGTTGAAAGTTTTGATAAACAAATTAAGATAGAAACTTCTTGATGATATAAGCAGACAAGGTATTCCAAATTTAGATAGCAAAGAAACAGAGATCTTAGATGCTTAAATAATAGCTCTCATGTCTGATATTTATTTATGAGCCAGATCCTGTTGCAGCGTGAAAAAGGAATTAGCTGTTCTTGTCTCATTCAAGCACCACATCAACTTCTGCATTCAGGTGTGCTTAGGTCCAGGAGGAACAATTAGATCACTTAGTTTCACCATAAATGATCACTCAGTGTATGTAGTCTAATTTATAAAGTCTAATATTTTTAATTAAGCTAGATTTGCACTAGACCGAATGTGGAGTAAACACCTGGAACACCTGTGACATTATTACCTGTATTTGGTTAGTGCTATGTTAAGAAACAAACATACTTATCACCAAGAAAGACACACCAGGTTATTTCTTTCATTTACTACAATGCTGATTATATTTCTTATGACTCAGATGCTTGTGCTTTTGTATTCCAGTAGAAAAAAGCCTGAGGTGTTCTCAAGAGATAATATCCAAATGATGATATGAAGTGTTCTATTTACAGAAAGGCTGGAAAGTGAAAGCAAAACCAGCATTAGGAATTTATCAGTCTAATCAAGAAGGAAGTTTCCTGTCTGACTCTAAATTAAATGAACTATATAGTCCTGAGCATATAAGCAAGGCAAATGAATTACACACTCCAGAGAGATTTTCATATGAAATCTAAAAGCTCATCTACCATAACTTGTATTTCCTTCTCTGACTTGATGAGTAAAGAACCAGCTAATGCTTCACACTATGATAGAACAATATCAATACAACTTCATTTATTTCATGCTAGTTGTTATCCCATATCTCACAGCCGGCACTCATGACTCTCTGAGGAAAATCACTAATACAACACATATTTGCTCTGCTCATTCAGGTTTAGTTAAAAAAAAAAAAAAAAAGAAAAAAAGAGCTAACTGAACAAACAAACTTAGTGGAACTTTACTTTCATTCTTCCATTCTACCTTTACAGTAAACCAAGGCATAACCTATAAAGCAAAAAAAAAACCAAAAAACAAAAAAAAACCCAAAAAAAACCAAAACAAAAAAAAAAAATGAAACAAAACCCTGTTGGACTGGGTTTTGATAAACATGAGATTATGCCCTTCACATACACCAGAGACATAAAAAAAAAACATATCTGAAGCAACTGTACATAGATCCATTGACCTGTATTGCATGTAATTTATATGTGTATAAGTTATAATATGAGAATGGCCAAAATAAATTTATTCTTTTTTTTTCCCCAGTGCTCCAAACTTGAAGGTCAATTTATTTTACCCAAAAACTATGAATTTAGGGTATTCAGATATTTATCTTCCTTAGAGAATATAAAACTGGCCAGAGGTTAATTAAAAGTACACCAAAAGACAGGCCTTAAATCTTGGATTTCTATCCTTTTGCTACTTACTGTTTTTTTAAAACATTTTTTCATCTATGTTTTATTTCTCTAGTTATCTTCTTTATTTAAACAGTTGTCTTCTAGCTATCTTTATTCTTCATTATCTTCGTAGCCTAAAAGAAACAGCAGATATAAAGTGCCTGGTGTGAGCAGAGATTTGTCAATCTAGTAACTTTTCCATGACTAATCATTGTTTTAATAACATTTAAGTGATTGTTCTTTCTATTGTTGCAATTATTTCTCCATTGTATTTAATGCACTGGTTTATAAAACTGAGCTGTCTCTAGGATGAATTTAACATTCTCACACATACAGTATATTGTTCTAATGATAAATTATGGTTCCTTTTGCTTCAGCAGTGGTTCATTATGTTGATTCATTCAACAGGAAAGGACAGTTGTCAATGGATTATTTGGTGACAAGCAGTGGTTAAATCACCTTTGATTAGACACATTGGTTTTAAATATTTATTCCTGATAAATAATGCATTTCAGGTCAATTATTCAAGCTACTCTTAATGAATAATGTTATGACTGCAACACCCCTGTTTGGATAAATAAATTGTCTGAAAAGCAGCCTTTTTTAGCCCCTATTTCTTACATATCTCTATGTAATCAATAAGTTGATAGACAGTTGTTAATCACAACCTTTGCTGAATGCAAATTAGCAATGTTGTATTCAGCACTTCATATCTGCTTGCTCACTTGGGTTATGCATCTGCATTTTGGATTCTTGGAATGTGGGAATACTGAATGATGAATATTAAATATCACATTTCAGAGATAAATTCTCAGGTGAAAGGAGTCATCAAAAACTCAAAGCTTATAGTTTCATGGTATTTTTCTAGACCTTTTCCAAACACTTCTCATTAACAAATTATTATTATATAATGAAACCAAATATTACTAAATTTAGTAGTTTTCATTGGAAATATTCACGCAGTAGTTTTTTCCTGTCATTGAAACTCAGGATTTGTACCTCAAATGCCAAATTAAAACTGATTAGGTATAAAGAGTAGGGAGTAGGCTAATCTCAAACTTGCCCAGATTTAGTATTTCTACCAAACTGAAGATTTTAACTTTTCTATGTTGGAACTCAGCTACTTTTATGAACATAGTATTTCAAATGTTTTACTCCACCTCATCATAAAGTGAACTATGTTTGTATATTCTTCATACTGTCTTAATACGTGTCCATACACACAAAGTTTGTGCTCATATATTATGACTTCGGTGTTTGAGCTATGTGAAGATACCATAAATCCAGATTACTTCACTTCATTGTAATTGTTTTCTCTTTCCTGGTTCAGGAAATGTTTCAAATAACATTAGGCCAGGACCTTTCCGGCACTGCAAAAATTAACCCTGTCCTGGCTGAAGCTAGGACAGCTATGTATGTACCTTTAAGCTGCCTGAAGTTCTGTATATTGGAGGAGCACAAAAGGACATTACAACTATCGTGCAAATTGCATAGTTCAGTAAGACAAAAAGTTCTCCATGGCAACCCAAGAACAGAAAATTAAAATGGTTCAGGTATGAGATATTAGTGCTGCAAAATGCATATCCTGTTGATTAAGGTTGTACGTGACACTTTTTGATGGCATCATGCCACAGAGGAAGTCACTTTTTTAAATCTTGGAATGATTGCTAGGGACTAAATCAAGTTAAAAGTTTCTACCTGTCGTTGTCACACTACTACAGTTTTTCCATGACTCAGTCTTGCCCTGATGGTGCTGGAGGGCAGATATTGAAGTAGAACAGGTGTGGGTGGGAGATATGAACTTTGAATAAGAATAATTTACAATTTTATTGCTTCTTTTTCAGCCTTTACATGTTTTGTTCCTTGAAATATGAGTAAAGGTGATAAGAGATTAAAGTGATGCATTCGACAATCTAAACTCTGAACAAAAAAAAATACTTTTGTAATTCTTTCCTACTATATAGGTAGCTTTATCTAGGATGGAAGGAGGCAGGGAGGGAGGAAGGAAAGAGGAAGGAAGGAAGGA